>CM055739.1:8189064-8236564 GCA_029465975.1 Dallia pectoralis
ACAGAGGAACAGGAGTAGAACAAAATAATCACAATCAGCCCTCCGTGAAATCGACCGACAAGCCAAATGGCTCGCGTTGCTACGCGGCCCGTCGTCTCTTCTCCCCACTACAATCTCCGGCGAGCGGGTAAAAGAGTGGCAGCGATAACTAAGGGAATCACATACCTTTTAATTTCCTGGCTTTCGAGCCAAGGAAACGTGCCTTTAAAGTTTGGCAGTCGGTAAAATAAACCGAATGAAAGGCACTCCTTTTCACATAGTTTCCCCCTCATTAGAAACAAGCAATCTGATGGACTTTTATTAATTTGGGGTAGTCCCTCGGAGGATATTCAGGCTATTTCACAAGAAGCCCGTCGCCTGTGTTCCACACACCTGCATACGACGGTACTTTAACAAGGAGAAACATCACATTTCCGCACATTTTCAAATGTTCTAATTGGAACAGATTCCCACTAAGCATTTGAATCCTCAAACGACTCTTTAATAATTTTCGACTACACTGGATAGGACGGCCGGGCCTTGATTCCCTGTTCAAAGGTAAACATCAGTAACGGCCTCTCAAATTTGCAATTCAAACAGGGGCGGGGGGGGGTTGGTTTGGGTCGCTCCGCCGGATTCAAAAATCAAGATATAATAGCGAAAAGCGAAAACAACAATAAGCATGTATGTGCTAATCGGGTGGGCGTGCACCGTTAATTCAGAGTGGGAGGTGAGCGTGTTAAACGGTTAGGAAACACAAAAGATCTCTCGGCAGCGCTCGCTTGCGCACACGGGCAGAGCGGAGAGCGCGGAGAGCGCGGAGAGCGGCCAGCGCCCCCCGAACCAGCCTGACAACTGCCGGGGGCGTGTGCCGACTCTGCCCACATACCTAGCGAGACAGATGGCGTGAAGGAGGACACAGGGAGGATTGTTCAAACGGCAGCAACCTTCAAAGATCAAGCGAGAGCGGGCCTGTCCATCGACGGGGGCCAGCCGAGCGCCAGTCAGGGAGCGCACCGGTCGTATGTCGCCGGGACGCGTAAACAAACAGCGACAGCTGCCGGGGCTCCTACCGCTTTCCTCTCAGGAACGCGGGAAACTTTAGTCGCGCCGCCGCCGCTAATAAGGTACAATCGTTCTCCAGCCCTAGTTGCGAACGGCAACATTCGGTGGGAGGGGGTTCACTATGTGACATGAAGGGTTACGGGGGGTTGAACATCACGGGAGGCGCACGTGGGCCGGGCGCTCGAACGCGATTGATCGGCAAACATTATCGACTCAAACTTTTTCGTGATTTGTTACTCGAGTGTGTGACGCCGACGAATACAGGTGACATTTATTCGATGTTGTTTACGGTCGGTGCATCTTCACCCTGGTACGGTCTCTTCCAGGACACGCCGTTGGGACACACCTTTTGGCAATGCTACAGTGGCTCACTAACTTCACAAGATATTTCTCTTCGTACTTGCATTCTATATTACCACCCCAAGAGGCTGGGATTGTCACATCCTGTTGTGTTCAGATTCCTTTCAAGCAGATGCCACATCCCTGATTAAGGCGCAGCTATTTCCACACAGGGAGTAAGATACGATGTGCTCGCATGCAAATATGCCAGCGGATTCCCATGATGCCAATCGCCTGGGTATATAAAGGACAAATGGTTGTTCAGGCTTAATGGTAAACGCACACACCGCAGTAATGTACGCGGAAAGACTATACTTTAAAGAACATCTGAGCTAGCGGTTAAAGTGACGTTACGGAGCAGATCAAATTTATAAATGGGAATTTAACACAATCATTGGATTGTGAACATAAGACCGCACCAAATAATATCAGACGAGGCCATCAAAAAACCATTTAGGCTCTCAATTAAAGTTATTACCATTAAAAGATCTGCATCTTCAAAACGCCACGGAAAATTAATAATGATTGCCAGTCAAAATGGCACATTTATACGAAGAACCGTAGAGCATTAAGAACGAATCGAGTGAGGGGGACGGGAAATAAAACAAATGTCGTTAGGAGAAAAGGGCGACAAGGACATTTGAACGTGACTGAAAAGCGGCAAAGCAACAACAACGGGGGTGGGGTGGGGGGCGGGGGCAAAAAAACAAGGACATACGATCCTCACCTGATCTCTGCCGGGCTTGTGCGTGGCCATATGTCGCTCGAGCTGAGTGCGGTAGGCGAACGTGTAGTTGCACAGGGGGCAGGCGAAGTTCTCCTCGTTCTTCTCGTGGCGATACTTGATGTGCTCCTTGAGCGACGTCAAGCGCTTGTAGCCGCGGTCGCAGTAGGGGCAGGTCAACAGTTGGGCGAAAGCATCTGGAGTTCCAGGTGGCAGGTCTGGGTGGGAAACACGCGGGGCGGGGGGGGGGGGTGGGGGAACGGGAAAGTAGGCCAAAAGGTCAGCAAATCAATGGCAGCTAATGGGCCCGCTGCCCAGACGGGTATGGGAGGTATCCGTGCAATCTGCTCCACAGAGTGCCATCGTCTCAAGTTGGCATCCGTGCCCTGGCGCGCACACGCACCACACACACACACACACACAGACACACAAACACACACACTCGTTGCTTTTTTCCTCTCAGATTCTGTACGCACTTACTGAAAGCACCTTAATAAGTGATGTTCCACATACTGTATACACTCTGTTGCGTTACATATACGCGCTTGACTTCAAATGGAGAAACGATTGGAGGCTGTCTCATGTTGCACTCATTCGGTGCTCTTATATGGACGGCTAGACTCACGAGTGTCAATGTCAATCCGACATATCTGAGATAACGCACCTTGACCTGGTTACTAAGAACACCTCCCCCCGCGCACCTCGCCCACACCCAAACCATTGTTCCCTTGACTAATTGCTTTTAAGTGGCTTATTTAATAAAATAAAGAAATACCCACACTTTCATCATTTCTGAAGTATGTATGATAAATCTGTTCTAATTCAATCGGTAGTCTCCCCCCAGGGTCCAGAAGGTGTGCTATCTGGTTTCAGACCTCTGGCAGCAGCTGCTACTGCTTAGAGACTGCAGAAGCGTAGGTAGGCCCATATGCAACCAGGGAAGAATCTGTGAGACCAACAGCTGCCCGTGCCATTAAGTCACAGGGCCCAGGGCCAAGCCAGAACACTCCGGTTCTGTTCTACCACGTGTGTCAGAGCGTTACCAGAGCGTTACCAGAGCGTTACCACTGGGATCCTGTCCGAATGTATACAGAATGTGATGTCGTTCGCTGTGATCAGAAAGGCGAAAGCGACGCCGGACCATGTGAAACTAGTGCCACACCTCAGCCCCAGGTTACCCCTGTCTATATCATAGCATAATATATATATATATATATATATATATATATATAGCCCACCCTGGCCACTGTCAGCTCTGGTACGATAGACATTGGTGGACATCCTGTACTATAACTGGACATTGCGAATATGTTGCACAACTGCATATACAATTACATATTGCTCTACATTCTGCTGTAGATATATATATATATATATATATGACACATCCTATATTTATCCATTACTAATGCCACTAGGCGTGGTCTCTTGGCAAACTGTTCGTGTTGTGTGTCTTTTGCTCTGTTTGCACATTCATACCGTTTTCCTCGTGACCGTTGACTTCCGGCGCTTCGGGCGTGCCCAGGCGGGATAGCTCCTCCCCCTCTGGCGCCTCCGGGTAAATGATGGCGGTGTCGCCTCGCTGCAGGTACTCGGCGATGCTGACCACGTGGCTGTTCTCCGGAAGCGTACTGCGCTTGCAGAAGAACTCCTCAAATTCTGAAGTGCAATCAACATTCCTAACTGGAAAGGAGAAGGCGAAGCGGCGGGGAGAGAACGAGAGAGGAGGGAGAGAGAGGTTTAAAAATTGGATTCCTCCCTCCCCAGGAGAAATGTGTTTCCAGCAGCACTGGGGTGGCGTCGGCTCTAAATGTGATGAAGGAAACACCATGGCGGACATTAAGCTTGTAGTTGACGGAGAATATATCTGAATTACTGTGTTATCTTGTCACGTAATAGCCACTAAAACAAGACATACGAGTTCATCTTACAAAAGCAGAACCTTAACTCGTCAAAAAGTGTCTTGAAGATAACGATGTTTCGTTTAAACGTATAACTTGTTATACGGCATGTATGACGAACACATATTTAGGGGTAATTTCTCTCATCGTGTTTTAAATTAACCGACAATTGAGTAGGAATTGGAGAATTAAATACTAAAAATGAAATACATACAATGTTTCATTATATTTAAACATAGTGTACCCAGAATGCATCATAATTCCGCATGTATAGACACAAGGTGTCAAAGAACGGTCTCCGGTAAGTTAATTTGCCGTGGACGAGATTAATGAGGACAAACCACAATGTTGCACAAAAAAAGCTTTAACCGTAGTCAGAAAATACTTTCTAAAGCCGTCTTTCGAAAATAGCTGAAATCACACATTGTGTACTTTTCGTCTATTCTCTGAAGTCCCTACTCTTTAGGGAGTCCTTAAGCTGCAATACAGAGATAGCTGTAAAAGCAAAAAAGGCTCATCAAAATCTACAACCTTCATTAGCGAAGAGAAGATGATGGAAGGTTCACGTCAATTTAAAACTACCCGGCATCCAAACAACAAGAGCCAGTATTTCATTAGTCTTGGTAATATCACACTTATCACTTACAACACGATTGGACTGTTTGGGAAAGTAACGTAAACTGGATTCCAGTGTAATCGCTTTTTCCGTTAACAATTTTCCAAGCCAAGGTGCATATTTAGTTTGTAATTTGTAAAGCGGTGATTATTTTACGGGGCCAATTTGCGAAAGGTCAAGGTGGTGGATTTGGTTGTCAGAAGTGGTCCGAAAATGTCACCGGTGTCAATTGATGTTTTATGAAATCCTACGGCACAACCGTTAACTAGGCAGCCCATTTCCTGCATTCTCATTGGAGGGTTTTTGTGTGAGAGTACATCTCATGTAATTAGATAAATGAACTCACTGTTTAACAAATACGCATTTTAGCATGCATCGAATAAATCACAATTAGCACGTATCGCTAATGGCATTCGGGAGGACTCGTAGCGACCATGTTTATAAAAAAGCAGGGGTCGTTCCTCCTGTTACTGAGGAAATCACCTGGATAAAATGGGGTTTAGGCGGTCCAACGTGATTGCACTCTTCATTTCTTAAATGGAATCACATGTGTGTGTGTGGGGGGTATGGTTGTAGTAATCTTATGCAGTGGCACCACAAAGTCTCCACAGACATAATGTCCTGTACCGAAACATTTCCACTGTCTAGATTTGCACCCGAGCACAAAAGCCACCGCGCAGGAACGTTTAAGAAAACTCCCGAAACATAAACAAAAGAACAGAGGATTCCCGATGAAGGATTCCCATTATGTTCGACGGGAATGTTTACTGGAACCGGCCGACTGTCAGCGCGCGGCCAGAATGATATCATGGAGGAGAACTTAATGCCCGAGAGGCACGTGGGCGGAGATCACCCTCGTTTACCTAATTACAAATGGCAGGTAGGATTTGGTTCCACGGTTTTGTGTGGAGAGAGCCGTGCGGGGAAGCCAAGGCTGTGTGGAATCACAGAGACACAGGAACCAGACTGGTTGCTCTCACCCGCTCAACGCAACACATCAAATCGCCGCAATGAAGCCAATCAACTCACCTGTACCATTTCCAACCGCTTGAAGAGTGGCTTCGGGCCGCATGGTGTCGTACTCATCTTTCATTTCATCTGTGGAGAAAAGAAGGGATGACAGACGGGAGAGATTAGTGAGTGGGAGGAGGTGGGGCTCAGTCAGTGTTCGCTGCCGTATCGTATCGAGCAAACTGAATGCTCGCAATAACGCGTTCAGGAGGAGGTACAGTCCTGTAAAGAGCACTGCTTTTGTGCACTGGTTTTGTCCTGCATTCTTAATGAACGCCAGAATCAGAGCCAGACAGAGACGTATTTACCTTAAACGCCACAGCAAAGCAGTGGGAGTGTAAAAGCTGCTCTGACTCTCCGGGGCTAGCGCCAGTTGCCAGGAAGGGAGATTAATTTAAGAAGCCAGCCCTGTCCACCTGAGCAATCAGAGAGGAGTAACCAGCTCAAAAGACCCCTTTACATTTGTTATTCCCTCACCGCTAACAATCGACTCGCAGCAGAGAACATGACAAAACTGCGCAGCGGGTTTTTTAGCTTAAAAACGTGGGCGGGTTGGCTGTGGCCCCGGTACCAATCAGCGTAATGCACGCCGCTAGGTGCGCCAAGGGCAGACGTGCATTTTGTTCTGGCACAGGTGAGACAGCCGTAAATAAAGGAGCGCGGGATTGACAGGCTCGTAAACAACGGAGAACAACTTCTGACATTGGTGGGTAAATCCGCTTGGAGTAAAGCAGTAGCAGCCGTGAGCTAAATGACATTGTTGTTGCCGAAGTCCACAAACCGTTATGTTAAGGAGTCCTCTGTAACTCACGTTTAATGAGTTTTCCGTAACTCCATTTTAACCCTTTACCTTGTCTATAAATATCAAATCAAGGGCTCTTCCGAAAACATAGAGATTTGGGACAATAACAACAATGCAATAGTTTTATTTATGTAGCGTCAATCAAGGAGAAACACCGTAAAAAGTGGAACGGAATGTTCGTTTTAATGAGAAACATGTCAGTCATTAAGAGTTGTTTTTCCAATTTCGTTCTCTTAAAGTGAAATCTGCACCGAACAGATAAAAACAAAAAACGATCTGCCAATAGTTTCAGAGAAAGCGAGGAACTGAACTTCCCCTCGACGTACAGCTAGACTGTGAGGCGGAGAAACTTGCCAGCCATTTTCCATTTGCATATCGCGGGGTTTCGGAGTGCCGTTGTCTTCTCGGTAATGACATCAAACCGTGCTGCACTCTGAGGGAATGACTCCACGGCAGCATTGTTGAAGACACACGAGAGTATTGAGAGCAATCAGAAAAAAAACCTTCGCCAGAGCCTCAAATAAGAAGTCTGGCGTTTAAGACACCACACGTGAATATATTTTATTTTTTATTTATAAGTTACTGGATGTTAATGAAGCTCACTTTCGCTCGCTTCCCTCGTGTTTCTTTTCCTTCGGCAAACAGGACGGTTCGCATGGGATGCAGCCATTTTGTGTCTTTTTTAAGCTGCCTTTTGGTAAATCTAATTTCGCTGCATATTTGCGATATGACTCGAAGAGCACAAGTGGAGACTTTCCTTCTGGCCTTTTCCTCCACTCGCTTTACCCGGAAAATACCCTTATAGTCGATCTGTAAGTGGTCCAGGGACCAGGGCGAGTAAACTTCCAGCAGGAGGTGGACTAACACCAAACATACAGCTCACCTCTGCGGCTCGTTGCACAGCTACTTTCGCTACTTCTTTCATTTCTTCTGACAGATACACACGTCCATTGGAGAGAGACAGAGTTTTTTTCAGCCAGTAAAAAGTTTAATGTGAGTCGTGTCGGGCTGACCTCGCTGTCTGTCTAGAACGGATAAACGGCATCGGCGGGACGCACAGGCGTGGGGGGAGCGTGCGAGAAGGCACCTAACCGAAAGACAATGTTTACCTATCTAACTGCGACTCCGGAGGGTTCCGGAATACCTTTCTGCTGCCATAAGCCCGCCTATTTATTCAACGCCAATAATGCTGTTTATTTTGAAAACATTCCATATTTTATGGCGAGTTGCCGTCGGAACGGGCTACAGTAAAAACACAGGTCCCCCCCGCTATATTGTTGTTTCTTTGAAAGTCCTTGAACAGGCGAGAGAGAAATAAAGAAACGGACGGGGGCAGAAAGGCCAGAATGCAGGTGATTAATCCTGGAATCTCTGCCAGTGATAATGATGTCAGGAATTCCAGCACGCCGTGTCCACCAGCCAACTTCGGGATGAAAGAATGTGAAGGACAATTCTAGAACACCAAACTATGATTGTGTTGGCACCGGAAAGGCACAGAAAGAACTGTTCGCCGCCGTGCTATTCAGTTCAGGACCCTGTCCTTAACTCTATACCCGTGCAGGGAGACAGCTTATCTCACGGTAAAGCTATGTGTGGAGGTATCGTTGTAGATAGTAAGGCACCCTGAACAGGCGAAAATACCGACACAGACTTGGGAAAGAGACTTCACTCCCAGCAGCTTCATAAATGAACTACGCTAGGTCTCCGAAACACGGCAGACGTTTTATCACGAGAAGCAGATTATCAGGGAATTGCAACAAAAATGACAGACTTTAAGGCACCACAATATGTCTTTATTAAATAAATAATTACACTACGCATTTGACTCCTCTGCGAGGTTTAATCTTGATCTATTTAAACAATATCGTTTTGTTCAGGATTGAACCCCGCGTGAACTTTAACCAGCGAATGAAACGTATAAATACGAGTAAACACACCGCGAATTGATCGCGTACGCCGGGCATTTCTCAGATTTAAACGCCAATATCTCCCCGACGAGCGGACTTCCTCTCTGTCTCTCTCTCGATGCGTGAGATCTATTTTTTCTTCTTCCGTATTAACATTGGAGACCGTGGAATATTTCGCCCTTTCGCAGCACTCCACAGAGCCCAGTTCATTAGCAGAAATGAATAGCTCACGCCGGCTCATTTAAATGGGGTTGTCTTACATGAGTTCTCACCACACACTCTGTTCCTGTCACACCGCTGCAAGAACCATTGACTCTTATTATACATGTAAATGGCTATCATAAAAATAAAAATTTCATTTAAGATTGTTAATGACTTTTGCGGCAGTCTGGCTTCCTTTAATGATTATCCTCTAGCCCTAATTAAAAGTATTTATCTTGCAAGCATCCATGACTGGGCCCCCCCCGCACCCCCCCACCCCCCCTGCTATTAGTGACACAACGTAAGGCCTCGGAAAAGTCGTACCCGTCACCTGCCTGGAGCCGTCTGAACTAGAGTATCGGCAACTGATGTTGGCCCGGTCGTGGCCCTATCTGAACACAGACAACGCGCGTGTGAATGACCAGCGCTCGTGGCTCAAGTTCAAAGAGTTCGTGTTCGTTCCGAGCCGGGGGGGGAATTACCGCTGTGTGATCGAGGTGTGGGAATCAACATGTGGACTGGGATGGGTTAACGGAGAATACTCCAAGTGGCGCCATATTGCATGGCCTTTACTTTATCGTGTTACGGTCGTGTTCAGGCTCTGCTGTACTTGTCAACTCTGACTGGATGTCAAAACATGTCCCTCCACACCCGTGTGACTTCCATGCTACTATTACTGTAAGAGGGGGTCTGAGGGGGCACTGTTTAAAGGAAACTGAAGTCTGAAACTGTATGTGTGTCTGTGTGTGTGTGTCTCTGTGTGTGTGTGTGTGTCTGTGTGTCTGTGTGTGTGTGTGTGTGTCTGTGTGTGTGTGTGTGTCTATGTCTGTGTGTCTGTGTGTGTGTGTGTGTGTGTGTGTGTGCGTGCGTGCGCGTGTGTGTGTGCGTGCGCGTGTGTGTCTGTCTATCACTTACCAGTACCGTCGCCTGAGGTCTGCAACATGTCGCTGTCATGCCAGACGTGGTCCACGCCGCTGTCCCTCATGTCATCATCCTCGTCCTCCTTGGTCATCAGGCCGTGCCCCACCCGTGGCGATCCGGCCTCGTGATTGGTCAGGCTGGCAGGGCTGCACAGTCCGTTGAGCAGGCCGTCCTCCTCGGAAACCAGCAGCTTGTCTTCGTCCTCCGTCTCGGAGCCGGTCTCCATGACGTTGTCATAGTTTAACGCTAAAACGACACAGAGCAGACGAAACGGAGGACCGGTCACTACGGGGGAATTCCTTTGCCGTTTATCGCGAGGACTCAGAAATGGAAAAAAAGAACGGGGATCGTTTTCGGGAACTGGGTCCTTCCTTGTTCTAATTGCGACCCCACCAATGATCAGTGGATTGGAGTCTAGAACTAAAACCAGAACTAAAGCACTAAGGTACCGAGCCAGTCAAACTGCTATGTCGACAAGTTCAAATAGCCGGTCATTTTGTCTTGAATGTACGAGATGGGCACAGACCAGACACCCTTATGGTTGTGATGCTCTGCATTTATGATATTTACAAATGCAACGTGAATCATCTAACATGGGACTGAAACGGCTGACCCGGGCCAATTCCAACATATTCAAACTTCCTAAAGGTGTGAAGGCCTACTATAAGGCATTTCTCCACACAACTTGAGTGAACAACCCAGGAGATAACTGAAACGGCGCTTCACAGGCGCGTACACCTCCTGGCACTTGTACCGACGACAGCCCACCGGCATCCTTCCCCGTCACTCGCGCTCCACTGCGTTCCTTGTTCCCGTGTCCGGGGAGTGTTCTCAGCGAGTCACGGTCGCGGAGACAAATACCGCACAGTCAAGCCGCACATTAAAATAACTCACACGAGTAGCAGCCCGTTTGATTCCACAACACTTGGGCCCGGACACATGGCAGCTTTTCTTTAAATAGACAGCCCGTAAATAAGGGCTGTGAACTCAACAGAAGGTTGCTGTTCGTGAATTAGTCTGCCTTTGCAATGCAAGCTCGCGGCTCTCCAGTCTACACACCAGGTCCATAAATTGCCGGTCCCACGGAGGAAGTTAAAAGACTTATTAGCCGAATAAACACAGGACATTAACTCAGTCGGACAAACAGGCGGCAGCATCGTGGCGACGCACCCCACTGCTAGTCCCGAAAACGCTACCCCCTAGTGGCGACGCACCTCACTGCTAGTCCGTAAAACGCTACCCCCTAGTGGCGACGCACCTCACTGCTAGTCCGTATAACGCTACCCCCTAGTGGCGACGCACCTCACTGCTAGTCCGTAAAACGCTACCCCCTAGTGGTGACGCACCACACTGCTAGTCCCTAAAACGCTACCCCCTAGTAGCGACGCACCCCACTGCTAGTCCCTAAAACGCAACATCCCTCTTTAAAACGTCCCAAACGTCCAACAAAGGTCATTTTTATTTCCGTACTGTAGCCGTGTGACTTAATAAAGAAAATAATTCTCACTTTCGAAACATGTGTAGGGCAAAATACATCAGAGACATTTCTCTCATGTTGAGCAGAGAGAAATAAGATTACACCGTGAATATCTGTCCATGACACGATCCTCGTATAAATCCATGGGTCTGCACTTGTCCTCCGAACAACTGCACAACAGGTGCAAATTAGAATGAGAACGGCCGGGCACAGACAGGGCCCGCGGAATCCGCTGACCTGGTTAGAATACCAATTGACGGGGGAAACAAAACCTTTTCAAGAGGTGTGACCGCGAGGGTTTAGGCAAGTTAAGACTGGTTAATGCCCTCAGCCTTAAAAAAAAACCGAGAGAAAAGCCAAAGAAAAGCCAAAAGAAGAAAGTGAGACATTCGAACGTTCATGCTGTGTGGTCTCCGATCCACCTTCGGTACGCGGCCGATAACACAATCTCGTCCGAATCTTCCCACCGGCGCATCCCAACTCATCCGGTCGCGGAGTTTGAGGCGTTTCTTAGCGACACGCTGTGGGCTCCCTGCTCTCCTTGCCTCCCGGGGCGTCTCTCTCTCTATGGGCGTCCCTCTCTAAGGGTGTCCTGGCAGGCGGCAGAAGGTAACAAAGAAACGGGAGGCCTGGGAAGCTCCCACCCCACCCAGGCAGACCTGATCTCCGTACGCCGCCTGAATACAGAGATGCCCAGGAGGAATGAATGAAATTATCTAAGGCTGGCCAGGTCTTAACAGGCCTTTCTTTATGGCCCAAAAACTCTCCGGTAGAGAGAGAGAGAGAGACCTTTTCGGCATGGCTGCACCGGCTCTATAGAATGTAGGTTAACAAGTGAATGGTAGTGACACAATATGAAGTCTTCAATGTTTAGACACGGAGACGGAGAAAAGAGGTGTCGGACATTAAGACGATCGCTATCTCTATACCGCTGTGGTTATCCAATCCTAACCAAAACTACTCCAAACAGCTACAAACGCCTGGTCGGGTTTCCGCGCTTTCGTACGGGCCCGGGTGTTGGGGAAAAACGTAGGGTGGAATCTAACTGGATGTGATCTGCGAGCAGGAACGCCGGCCATCAAACAGAGCATTACCCAACAAAGAACTTGGAGACGACAGAAATGACAGCGTGTAACTTGTCAAGTCAAGAAGCAGCGCGTAGCATTAACTTTGGAAAGCTCGCTTTGTTTAGGAGACATCTCTGACAGACGCCTCGCTATCCCAGAAGCCCCCGTCTGATGTCGGCCATTGTACTCCGAAACAAAGTCATTTCTAATCTACTAATGTTAGCCGAGACTCTGTCATTATTTTGTTCTTACCTCACTGCTAATCAATCTTTTGTGTTTCCAGATAAAAGAGAAAAAGAAATGACAATGTTTACTTTCTGAACTACGTTCTCTTTCAGATGACACTTTCAATTATTATTTTCTTTTTTTAGTTTATTCGTCATCCTCAACAAAGGCAATTATCGCTGACATTTTCTGACTTCTGTTACCTGTTACCAGCTGATTTGACCAACTCTTTTCTCTCTCGTGATTTGAGGTAAATTAAAGGAACACACTTTACAGATAATTAAAATGACAATTCGCTTGCTTGAATCTTGGCTAATATCAGGCCTTAAAATGGTCTGACATAACCCTTTCAGAAGTCTGGCATTAGGCTGTCAGTTAAACCACTATAGAGGACAGTCCCAATAGTATATTGATTTTGATGGCCGCAACCTTCAAAAAGAAGCTCTTTGTTCTGTTGAAATACCAAAGAGACAAACTGAAATCTAATAATCCCTTCAGAAATAAAGATATAATAAACAGTTTTTTCTATAACCTTCCAATGAAAAACGTACTCATATGAAACGACATATTCCTCGGGAGGAAACCGACGGAACTGGTGCACTTCATGAACAGACTACAACACCACCAGCGTTGCCTGAACAACAGAACATACCTTGGCTAAACGAGCCGTCGAAGTGAAATTGAACGGCGGTTATTCCCCACAAAGATCTCATAACGGGATCACGTGCTGGGATTTGCCGAATCATCTGCAGTCGGTCCATATTCGCGAAGTCGTCCAGCTTAGAAGGTATCGACCCTCTCAGAACAAACGGAACACATGGCACCAGGAGATCCGGCCCACCTTGGTGAGTTCGTGTCTGTGTGAGCAACGGCTTCCTAGTTTTAGCCTGGCTTTCCCCTGAGAGGCGTTGGAGAATAGTGACTGGCGCTGTCTAACTGGCCGTGGGAGCTACAGGTGATGTTCTGTTTCCTGTCAGCATTCATCCTATCTGGGGAAACACGTCCCTCCACATGAATAAGAGCCATGCAGATCACCTGGATGGCTCGGGGAGGGGGGGGGTGTTAGGAGCTGGAGAACAGCAGGACAGTGGGGGGGGGAGAGGCATTAAGGTGGAAATGAGGTCATAGCCTCGTGGCTAGCTCACTGGAATGGGCTTTCACCATGACCTTTTAACTGTCATAATTCCTTTTCACAGCGGAGTTTAGGGCTCTGAGCAGGCCGTTTCCGTGAATAATCAGCCTTTTAGGGTAGCAGCTCTGGGGGATATGAAGCGGGCGGGCGGGCGGGCGCTGTGGGTGTAAATATATTCCTGTGTCTTCTGAATATCACAGTATTTTCTGTGTTGTCCACGTATTTATAGGAAGTGTTTCGCCTGCGCTTACATCGCCATTGGTTACATCCCAGACACACACACACACACACACAGCACAATTGTCCGACTGTCTGTATCTCCGTGAGATAAACGACAATGGTGGAGATCTTGTCTTGAGTGTAACAGCTTTGCGTTTCACAGGGGGCAGAACGAGCCATAACCGGTAAAAGGAGGTTGGGGGGGCGAACAAAGAGCTGAAAGCAGAGGGACAGCACTGCAGTGGCGATGAATGGTGAAAACTCAACCATGTGTAAACTAACCTGGGAATGGTGAGTGTGTTGTCTGGGTCCGGCATGGTGTGTGTGTGTGTGTGTGTGTGTGTCGTGACTGATTCCATGTGTGTCAGGAAAAGGGTGGTGATGTTCAACCATTTCTGCCACGAGGCGCGCCCACAGTAGCCTGACTGTAATTGAATTAAACTCTCATTTATTTGCAGAGTCCTGAGCAACAGGCTGGGGGGTGTGGGGGGGTAGGGGGATGTGGGGAGCGGGCTTCAGGGTTTGCACAAACGCTCAGAGGGTCCACCTTTATTTGCCCACCATCTGCGCATCCCTGCACACATGTTCCTGCTCCTCCACAAATGTTCTGGGCCACTCCTCCCCGACCGAGACCCCCACACGAAAACAAGAGGGGGGCGAGTCTCACAAAAGGTCCATGGCCTGCCCTCAGGACTAGAGGCTGGGAGAGAGCGGGGAGGATGATCTCACACTGGGCCAGAGTGGCAGAGAGCATTTTATTTCGTAAATAAAAAGGACCAAGTGGCGCAGGTGAGATCGAGTTCCAGCTAAAGGTTCCTCTGGATGCTGACACGCGTCAGGCAAAGGAAAGGTTAAAATTAGAAAATGTAATTTATTTGATAATTTCCCAGAATAATTAGTGTTAATATGGGTTAATTAATATGCAAATCTCTCAGCAGATGTTCTGCAGCGGGTCCTTGCAATGTGTATGCGTGTGTGTGTGTGTGTGTGTGTGTGTGTGTGTGTGTGTGTGCGTGCCTTTGCAGCCTCTACTTTTCTCCTGCCTGATTTTGGCTGTCATTTATTGGCTGTAATTACTGTAACTAACCAAATACACACAAAACCTTTCGGAGAGGGAAGGATAAAACGCCTTTCAGTTTGAGTCGTTCGTCGTGGGCAAACTGCTACTTTTCTGACATAAAGGGAGACAATTTCTAATTTTCTTTGACTATAGTATAAAAGCCCCCATTTTTTAAGCTTCTTACCCCCTTTTCCGAATGAATGCAGCAAGCAAGTACTTAAACTATTTGAAATGTGCGCGCGCGTGTGTGTGTGTGTGTGTGCTTTTCTATGTAAATGTGTACAAGTGCAAATTGTATAGTAACCGCGGCTGGGCACACAAAGAAAGCCACCTGCACATTGACGTCAATCAGTTGACAAGTCACCTATGTCGGCTCGACTTATTCCCATATTTATAACCAGACACACGGGCGCGGCAATGTCCCATATTAGGAATTGTGGATCAATGAAAGAAACAAATGTTTGTTTTGCCAAGAAGAATTAGAATTCCGCTAACCCCTAAAAAGTGCTGAGGTGACAGTACCTCCACTATCCCTCAGGAGAAGAAGACAGCAAGTTAAACCAAAACGAGGGAAATGCAGCAACAAATGTACTGTTAGATAGAGAAAGTTTCAGCCAGAGTCCACTGTCTCAGTGGTCTGCTCTGTTCATGGTTGTGTCAAGTATCGCTGTATGCTAACAACCTTATCTGGATCTGAATTCTCTCCATCTCGCTCTGTCCTTTTCTTTGGCCCCCTCTCTGTTTAAACACCTCTCTCTCTCTCTCTCTCTCTCTTCCTCTCTCTCTCTCTCAGTCTCTCCTTGTCTCTCTCAATGGCTCTCTCGTTGGTCCTGTATCTGTTTCAACACCTCTCCTTATCTCACTTTCTCTCTTTCGCTCAATCTCTCTCTCTCTCTCTCTGTCCTGTCTCTCGAATTCTCCCTCTCTAATTCTCTCTCCATCCTCTCTTTCTTATTCACTGTCTTTCATCCTCTCTCTGTCTTTCACAGACTCGTCCTCCATCTTCCATTTCTCTCTCTCTCTCTCTCTCTCTCTCTCTCTCTCTCTCTCTCTCTCTCTCTCTCTCTCTGTAGCGTTTCTCTTTTTTTCTCTCTCTTTGTCCTCTCTTCTATTCTCTCTCTCTCATTCTTTCTGCTCCGTCTCTAATGTTCTGTCTCTCTTTTCTATCTCTGTCCTTTCTCCTGACACACTCTCTCTCTCTCCCTGCTATCCAGTTCCATAAGCCAGTATGGCTAGCTGCCACAGGTTCATCCCCCACACTCCCCCCCCCCACCACCACACTCCCCCCGCACCTTCAGATGCTCTTTTATTCACGCACATACGATTGCACACAGACATACACAGGCTCACTCAAAAGACAGAGAACGATGCGCACGCGTTTGAGTAAAAACACACACAGACAAGTTGAAGGGACAGGAATCTGCTGACCGAGCCAGAGTATGGCTAAAGCCTGTCGTTGGTTCGATGGCGGAGTGTGTGTGTGTGTAAGTGTGTGTGTAAGTGTGTGTGTGTAAGTGTGTCGGGGGGGCGGGGACAGGGGAGGGGGGGGTCCAGGCGCCATATTGAAAGTCACAGCATAGTGTTATCAGCAAGCTTTTTAACATGGCCAGGCTCTGTTGCTCTGTCTGTGCTGTCCTGGTTGAATAACTGGGCTCCCACACCTTGTGCCCAGCCACCAGTATAACATCACACCTTGTGCCCAGCCACCAGTATAACAGCACACCTTGTGCCCAGCCACCAGTATAACAGCACACCTTGTGCCCAGCCACCAGTATAACAGCACACCTTGTGCCCAGCCACCAGTATAACAGCACACCTTGTGCCCAGCCACCAGTATAACAGCACACCTTGTGCCCGGCCACCAGTATAACAGCACACCTTGTGCCCAGCCACCAGTATAACATCACACCTTGTGCCCAGCCACCAGTATAACATCACACCTTGTGCCCAGCCACCAGTATAACAGCACACCTTGTGCCCAGCCACCAGTATAACATCACACCTTGTGCCCAGCCACCAGTATAACATCACACCTTGTGCCCAGCCACCAGTATAACAGCACACCGTGTGCCCAGCCACCAGTATAACATCACACCGTGTGCCCAGCCACCAGTATAACAGCACACCTTGTGCCCAGCCACCAGTATAACAGCACACCTTGTGCCCAGCCACCAGTATAACAGCACACCTTGTGCCCAGCCACCAGTATAACAGCACACCTTGTGCCCAGCCACCAGTATAACATCACACCGTGTGCCCAGCCACCAGTATAACAGCACACCTTGTGCCCGGCCACCAGTATAACAGCACACCTTGTGCCCAGCCACCAGTATAACAGCACACCTTGTGCCCAGCCACCAGTATAACATCACACCTTGTGCCCGGCCACCAGTATAACAGCACACCTTGTGCCCAGCCACCAGTATACCAGCACACCTTGTGCCCGGCCACCAGTATAACAGCACACCTTGTGCCCGGCCACCAGTATAACAGCACACCTTGTGCCCAGTATAACAGCACACCTTGTGCCCGGCCACCAGTATAACAGCACACCTTGTGCCCAGCCACCAGTATACCAGCACACCTTGTGCCCGGCCACCAGTATAACAGCACACCTTGTGCCCGGCCACCAGTATACCAGCACACCTTGTGCCCGGCCATCAGTATAAAACCTCCCACCAGTCAGAGATGTCATACAACTCCGCCTGTGTGTCTGCAACACTTCTTCTATCACATTTCAATTCATCAAGGACAAAGAAAGAAAAGGCTCGTCACTTCTTCTCAGGGCCGCGGACCTTGACAACAACATCACCATATCAGGAACACGCCCGCTCTCAATGGAAACTCACAACCTTGTCAAACTGACAAAACAGAGGCTAATGTTGTTGGGTTCAGGTCGTGTTCGTCCGCGGTGCGCCTCGTCGCACGAGGGTAATTCTGCAGTACACTCTCCTTCCGTCACAACAGCCACGCTATTGAAACCACAGTGAAGATTTTCCACGGGAAATAGGGGCCGATGTTCTGCAGCTGAAGAGCCCCGTTTTAATAAAAAGGAATCCGTGAAAATAAATTACTCGTACTACGTGTATGCAAATTCGAATGTAAGCAATCAGCACACAATTAATTTTGCCAGAACTGATTAAAGGCTTTGCTAAATCTATATACAGTATCGCTTCAATCTGATATTGTGAATGTATTACGCATCCAGTATGATTTATACGAACGCTACAATAACATATGGCCCTGCCAGGATGGATTACCGTTGGTTTTTGTTAATAACAGCTAAGCAGAACCTGAGTTGCAATTATCCACTCTAACAAAGTCATTTGATGGTGATTTCCTTTACAAAATGGAATAATAAAGTAAAAAAATAATACAGAACTCAGATAAATAACAGGGAACAAATGTAATCCCCCGATGCCTTCGAAGTCAAATACTTAAACTGCCAATCCACTGTCTCCATCAACAACACATTATCTGACTTTCTATTTAAATGGCCCCCAACCTAGACCGACTAACATGGATGGTGATGTCGTCCTGGATGGCTGTGTTCACTGTTGCTGTGAGGCTTTAAAAGACTGACAAGTCGTGTTCCCAGAAATGCTTTTCACCTTTCCTAGCTCGTCCAAACCACGCCGCAGGCCGTTAGATAAGTGAAAGGGTAGGAACAACAGATTGTTCCGGTCAAGGTTAGGATATGTTCCTGGTGAAGCTGCCAGATCTCACAGCTACATTTATCTCAGAAACACTGAGTTGGCACCTGAAACTTAACACAATCTTACTCCCTCCCTTTCTCTCCCTCCCTCCCCTTCTCTCCCTCCCTCCCACCCACTCTGTCTGTCCCCCTTACTCTGGGATATAAAAACAACAACTCATTTGAATTCCCGGAATTGCAAACTTTTGTCAACCTGGGCAAATGCATCAGAGAACAAGGCAAAGACTTAACCCAGCAACAGCAGCACTGATTTACGACGGTTTCTCACCAGTTTTTTTTTACTATAATAGTTTTACAGCAGCCAAAACAATGGCCGTGTTTAATTTATTACCCTTTACTGCGTAAAATATTAGAGCCCTTTTGTGTGTGGCCTCTGAATGACTGTATCCTATAACTATGAATTAGAGCCTTAGCGTCACAGGATAGCATCTTGGAGGTATTCCAGGACTTCCAGCATAGATTGGGATTAATTGTTAGTGGCCCGGGTGAGTAGAATCTGCCTGATGTGTGTCAGACACAATGAACTAGATAAAATAACACGGAATCGGTGTGAAAGCACATTGTCGGCATAGCATCTGTGCTCCCAACTGTGGACAGGGACGAGGGAGAGAGAGAGGGAGAGAGAGAGAAAGTGAGAGGCAAAGATAGACAGAGAGAGGGGAGGAGAGAGAGACAGAGAGAGAGAGTGGGAAAGAAAGAGAGAGAGTGAGAGACAGAGAGAAGGAGAGACACACAGAGAGAGAAAGAGAGTGAGAGGCAAAGATAGGCAGAGAGAGAGGAAGAGAGAGAGAGACACAGAGAAAGAGAGAGGGAGAGGAAGAGAGAGAGATAGAGAGAGATAGAGGAGACAGAGATAGAGACAGAGAGAGAGATATGGCTCCCCGTCATAAAACTCTGCTGGTCTGCCGGTCTGTCACTAGCTGGGGTGTGAGGGGGAGGGGAGGGGGGACGGGTCGATGGGGGTGAGGGATCAGGCCCCTCTGTTCGGGGTAAAGATCAGTGCGTGGGGGAGGGGGTGGTGGCGGGGTGGAACCAATCCACCCATCCAGGTGAGGACCAAGCCACACAGGGGGAGCAGTCTGGTCTGCATCTGATCTGATCCTGCCTGGGCCACGGGCCTCAGCCTACCCATTCAGATGCTAATGAGTGTGTAAATCACATCTGGTCGTCCCCCCGCTGAGCCTGGATCTTTGTCACCTGAATAGCATCCCCACCAGGTATCAAACGTGCTGCAGGAAATGGGCCTCTTTTCATCCCCTCATCCCTGCCAACCGCTCTCCAATCAGCAGATGAGCAGCGGGCCAACCCCCTGACAACGGACCCCGGCCAGGCTCGGTGCCCCACAGGGAGCGAGCCAGCCTCCGGGGACTCGGAGGGACTCAGACACTGTTACCACTTCCCAATTAGCCGGAGGAGACAGGAGGACGCGACTTCCGAGGAGACCTCATCACCGACGCCGGCGCGAACCAGGAAGCTAATAGGATGCGGACGACCTCAGACTGCACATCGCCGCCGTGTTCAGACGGTGACTAAGGAAATATATCGGAGGCGTGACAACAGAATAAGCTGGAAACAGAAAAGACCCTATGAACGGTTTGACGCAACAACCAATTATTTAGGTGAACAAAACCTGATGTCAGATTGGTGTCAGAGACCTGGTTTGAAAAGAATTATGTAAAAGAAATCCCACATGATCTGGTGAGATAACATTGGGCAATTCGTCTGACAGACAACAAAGTCTCGCTCGATGTGTATTGGAGTGGATTAAGTGTCGAAGTCGCAAACCCGGTTCTGTCTCTCCTTCCAGCTTAATACAAAAATATTGTCTCTGGGAAGCAAATAAGAACATCTTGCACGTCACACGGCCCAGTTCAAATGCAGTAGCCTACACAGGCGTGTGTGGACAATCCTTATCCTACAACTCCCATGATGCACCAGAATTCGACCAATCAGAAGAGAGCAGGAACAGGAACAGTTTGATTCCACTTTCGATTACGTCAGATGTGGGTCTCCCTGTCGCCACAGAACTGCTTTGTCCGAGTCATTTTCAATTGGGCCAGGACACACTGGAACCGCTATGTGTCACGCTGAGCACACGTTTACAAACCCTAATATTTCCTCAGAGTCCTTAAACGAAGAAATGCCCACCTGCACCTATTGACCCTGTTTCAAAATCAAAGTCGTTATACTGGCGCTTGTCATCGTTCATTTTAGTAGCTGTTAGGACCACACGTGTACAGCTTTTTTCTTGACAACATCGCAAAGCAAATGAATGGAAAAAAGTGAGTTTAAACGCACAAATAATTCTTTACATCACCGAAGCTAAGTTATATCCTTCGGTTGGTACGAGCGGCTGTGAATATTACTCAAAGAACTCTCCTCTTGACTGTCGAACTGAAAAACGAACTGGCATTCAAAAGTGTTTTTGTCTACATTACCCCGATTCCCTGTCAGCCGCGCGTATGAAAGGTTCATGGCTGTACATTTGATAGGCAGGTGCCCTTTATATAATTGAGCGGTTTCCCTGGCATAGAGCGCCTGTGTGTGTGTGTGGGGACCTGAGAATCGGAACGGTACACGCTCGCACGCTGCACTTTTCCTTTTCTAAAGTAAAAAGGAAATTTTGATCTGAGGCTTCTCCCCCCTTGGCTCTAGCCTTGGATTCAGCCTCCCTGTGTTTCCGTCAATCCTCTCCTTTTTTGATCAGGAGCATGAAAGAGTTGAGCGTGTGTGTGTGTGTGTGTGTGTGTGCGGCAGGTACCTGGGGTAATGCAAGGTGCTAATTAGCACAGCGGGATAATTGATGTGTAGATTACACCGCGAACAAATGCTTCGACTTGTTTGTTCTTCTCACTTTTACTCTGCTCACCCCCCAGCCCCCACCCCTCCCCCGGTTGCCTCCTCACCTCCACCTCCTCGACACCCCCCACCCCCACCTCTTTACCTCAGCCTTAATGAACAATTTACCTGGCTTGTTAAGAAGATGGCAAAGCACGCCAGGCTGAGATGCAACAACACAAAGAACTTTGTCGGGGGGAGGAGGGGAAGTCGGTTCCCACCGGTAAGGATAGCGTGTGTTCCGCGTTCCACGTTAACCCGGCTACTGTTCCCCGTGCAAACGGGCAGCGACAGCAGCCCCGCATACGGCGCTGTGAGAACAGAGAGGGCCCGCAAAAGAGCGGGACAAGCGCATAGAGATTCCGAAAGGAAACAATTTCTAAATGAAAGAGCATTCCATTAGCGAGCTTCCAAAAGGCCTTCATTGTTTTGCCCCCTATAATGCTATTTCCTTAATCTTTTGTCTTTGGGAATCTATTATTAGCTAAGCACTCACAGCTGCCTGTGAATACGTTCAATGGGTGTGTGTGTGTCTGTGTGTGTGTGTGTGTGTGTGTGTGTTGGGGGGGGTCGAATTCATTCATTAACAAGTGAATATCCGTTAACACATTTGCTGAGGCTTGCCTATTGCTAATAAACTAATAATGACTGTTTCTTTTAATTGGGAAATTGGAACGAGGGTAGGCATGAGGGAGAAAAGGAAATGTGCCCGAGGTTTGTACAGCCAGAGTAAGGGGGGGGGGGAGAGAGAGAAAATGAGGGTAAGGCTCTGGGAATGAGGTGGTGAGAGAGAGAGAGAGAGAGAGAGAGAGAGGCCCATTAGCAGGACAGATGTGAAGGCAAAAGGTGAACAGTTGAAATGTCGCCTCCTTGCCTCCCTGCCAACCACAAGTAATCCGTCTCCGACTAGTTTACAAGTTAAACACATTACTGTGCTTATACAGTCTCATTCTGAAGCACTGTGGAGTGAAGGGGTTTTCTCACACACGGAACTCGCCAGCGCACACACACACACACACACACACACACACACCAGTCACTATCACTGCCTGCGAGCTATCACCTCTAAGACAAATGATTAGCAGAAGAGGAGAACAGCCAAAGACTTAAAGTCATTGTTTCTTGATACTTCCTCAAAGTTCCTGGGAAACGTTGTTCGCTCCGACTTAAGGAAGCCCCTAGTGACTTAGCGTGTATCGCGTGTTCATCTGGACCGGAAGTCATAATAATTCTACTTTCTCGTTAGGGCACGCTCATACGAAACGATTTGTACAATGTGCACAGGAGGAAACGCGCTACGGGGGAAGACTTCTCGGCCCATTTAACTCTCTACCTGCCAGGAGACAGCTTTTACACTCGCACACGTTTACAAAATTACGTAAAATAGAAGTGTGAATGTTGTACAGTTTACGAACAGAATTGAAAATGTATAATTGACGAACTCAACAACTCATTAAAAACGAGTACAAATTCCCTGGTTTATCTTTCCTCAGACAGATAACCGTTCCATAAAAAGGTTTAGAGAAGCAGACAAGCGTGTTTGTACTTTGCAACGTGAGGGGGGGAGGTGGATCAGACAAACTGGCAGCCTCCGTCACCAACCTGATAATTCTCCCAGCATCCCTCGCTCACCCGCCCGCCCACCCCAGCCTTTTGTTTTTCCTCCCGGCCTTTTTCCTGTCGCCATCTCGCTATTTAATCTCACCCCTGCAGCCAGTGCTGAGAGTTCGCTTTTCCCCCTCGAAGACAGCGTAGACGACGCGAGGAGGCACGGGGAAGATTGGGAGGTGGGAACTTGCAGGGGACAGACGGGGGAGTTCGCAGAACGGCACAGGAAACCTGTCCTGAGTGTAACTTTTAACAAAAGCCTTTCATCTTCCCGGCTTTCCTCAAGACGGTGCACTTCCTACAGGGCTTCTCCCTTTAAAAATTACCTGATAAGGAAACCTCTCTCTCTCTCTCGTTTTTTTTGTTGCTTTCGAGAGCGAGAGAAAGGAAAAGGGAAAAGGGTCCCTCTCTGCATACACGTTAAACCTCTCATCTCTTTGAACGCCAGATACAGCTCCTTTTATCCTCGCCAAAGCCCTTTCCTACAGCTATTAACTCATTCTAGCCAGGTAATTACAGCCGTGGCAACGGGAGCGGTTTCAGATCAGAGCCGAATAAGAGCTCTGGACACTCACACACAGGCGGAATCACACGCAGCTTCTAGGGGCCACAACCGCAGTCCACAATTGCACCCTATTCCCGTGTGCTCCGCTTTAACCACGACCAGGTCAAAAGAACCGGCCTAAATAGAGAACCTGATTCCATTTGGGACGAACACACGGCGCCTTAGTGCGTTAGGTAGTTAACAGTATAAAGGTAATAATGCCATTTGCGGATAACTGGTGCCTCTAATCCGGTTAAGTAAGGAGGCCTTTGTGTGATGCCGTGGGTGGGGGGGTGTGGGGGGGGTGTATATGGGTCCGTGGGCATATCTGATTGGAGAGACTGATAAATCAAACGAGGAGAGGCTAACGAAACCGGGTTAAAACAGCAGAGAACTCTGAGTGGAATGAAGGGAGAGACGGCTTGATATATCCCCCCTTCGTCTTCTGCCTAGCTGCACCGAGATACAGAGGAGAGACGTTAACCCAAATAAGAGTCAAGTATTAGTTAGCCACCTAGCACGCTCATCTGTGTCAGGAAGTGCACGGCACGTTCAGATGGTTCCCTATGGGAGGACGCATTTCTGTTCTTTCTCTCTCTTTTCTGTCTCCATTCTTCATTGTTTGTTGTTTCAGTAAATGAAAACAAAGAGCTGAAAGAGACATTTTATGTTGTTACTGACACACACACACGCGCACACACACACACACGCGCACACACACACACGACATACCAAACTCCCACGTGAGTGTTCAGAGTTGGACATGAAGGTCCAGTCAGACAAGGTCCACCAAACCTCCATCCACCAAACCTCCATCCACCAAACATCCATCCACCAAACCTCCATCCACCAAACCTCCATCCACCAAACCTCCATCCACCAAACCTCCATCCACAAACCTCCATCCACAAACCTCCATCCACCAAACCTCCATCCACCAAACCTCCACCCACCAAACCTCCACCCACCAAACCTCCACCCACCAAACCTCCACCCAACAAACCTCCATCCACCAAACCTCCATCCACCAAACCTCCATCCACCAAACCTCCATCCACCAAACCTCCATCCACCAAACCTCCACCCACCAAACCTCCATCCACCAAACCTCCACCCACCAAACCTCCACCCAACAAACCTCCACCCACCAAACAACTTGCTCTTCGTACATGCTTCTGACAGACAGAAAATGATTGGCCGACTCAACCGGTTTGTGCCGTTGCGGTGCTGTGTTTCACAGGTGCTATGCGTGTGCCTATTTGTTTCTTGTCTTGTTCTGTTCTGTTTTGGTCTGTGTAAGGTGTCACAGTACAAACGGGCAGCCGGTTCCCCTTTTTAAGTGTGTTCACACGGTGACAGCCACCCAGTCGATCCACCGCGGAGGAAACTAATCACGCTTTGACACCTTGAACCGTTTGAGTCTCTCTCTCTCTCCGAGTGCGGCGACGGCATCTCTCTCCGCCGGCCCGGTTTCGCCCGCTGTCAGGCCTACAAATTGGCTTCAAATTCGAATCTGAGGTGCCAAGGAGCCATTAGACAGACAAAGGCTCGAATTCTACCGGGGGTCTATCGTGTCAAAATCCTTACCACCACGTTACCGGGGAACGAACCTCTTCATTACACCTCGTTATATAGACGTTCGTACGTTGGCCTTCCCAATAACCCGGCAGGTCAAAGAGAGCTGAGGCTCGTCTCCTACAGCTGCACTGAACCTCTGCTAAACCGCTGTCAAGGTCCTCTGCAATTTCAAATGACAATTCTTAGTCACTGTGTTCAAAAGTGAAGAACAGAGACGTACGTAGCCGAACGGACGCCGGCTTCCATAGACCTCTGTGCTCTGTGGGGTAATAAAAGAGAAGCCGACCAAGGGCACGGGCGACCCAAACAGACACCTGGGTCGCTCAGTAAACAGTCAACCGCTGACAGAAAGCAGTCTGTAATTAGACAAAGTGGTAATCGTGTTCCGACAGGGAGGATTATACTTGGTCCCGATGTGACTGGGGGGAGCCGATTTCATTTCCTGGAAAAACCTTCCCATCCACCCTCGTCTCAGATCCTCCGCGGTTACCTGACTCAGCTGCTTGTGTAGGAATCACATTCAGCGGACAGATAACAGCTAATCATTTGTCACCCTGAGAACCAATTCCCCGCAATCACAGAGGAAGAGTGAGCCACTTTATTCCGCCGCCCTGTCAGACGGCGAAGAAATTGCATTCCGCCGCCGCGAACCTCCTGCTCTCCAGAGTCGGCCGTAACAACAGTTGACTTCATCGGGAAGAAGCCTCCGTGGCCGACCCAGAACGTTCAGACGAGGCCCACCCCTGGCCACTAAGCCCTTTTTACCCGGCCTCCCCAAACCCAGACCAGACAGCCCTGCAGGAATACAGACAGACGCCACACAGCTGTTCCTCTCCGTTATTCCCCGAGGTGTTACTCTGTGTTGCCGTTCAGCGGTCTTAATCAACCGATTGTCGTCGTTGTTGATATCTTATCAAAGACCCAGAACACATTCTAGCGTCAGAACCCTGTTGCAGAGTGCAAAAATGTAAAGTATCCTAAGCTGCCTCTCCTTTAATGTTCCTTTTAGAAAAACGACTAAAAGAACAGCACAAACTTCATTACAGGTGGTCATCGTTTGTGTTTTGGAATTGGCTGCTTGAATTAGGTCCACAAAAAATGAAAAGGGACGAAGAGAGGACGTGACGTGGTGGTGGGCAGAGGAAGATGGAGAGGGTGGAGAGGAGTGGAGGAGGGTAGAGGAGGGTGGAGAAGGCAGGAGAAGGTGGAGAAGGCTGGAGAAAGTGGAGGATGGTGGAGAAGGCAGGAGAAGGTGGAGAAGGCTGGAGAAAGTGGAAGAGGGTGGAGAAGGGTGGAGGAGGGCAGAGAAGGTGGAGAAGGGTGGAAGAGGGTGGAGACAATTCCATTTGATTAGCAATAGCATATTAGCAAAAGCATATTAGCAATAACCTATTAGCAATAGCCTATTAGCAATAGCATATTAGCAATAGCATATTAGCAATAGCATATTAGCAATAGCATATTAGCAATAACTTGGAAAATAAAGCTAACCTAACAAAAGATCTGTGAAATGGCAGCGTCTCAGAAACAGTGCTCCTGTTGATTGCGTGAAATACCCCGTCTGTGTGTTGCAGATAAGAGCCTGGTACAGATGCAGTGCTGGCCCAGACGTCGTCTGTGTGTGAGTGTGTGTGTGTGTGTGTCTGTGGTGTGTGTGGGGTGTGTGTGTCTGTGGTGTGTGTGGGGTGTGTGTGTGTGTGTGTCTGTGGTGTGTGTGGGGGTGTGTGTGTGTGTGTGTGTGTGTGTGTGTGTGTGTGTGTGTGTGTGTGTGTGTGTGTGTGTGTGTGCGTGCGCAAGTACAGGAAAGAGACAGGGCCAGGGGGGAGGTCAGAGGTGCAAAACATGCAATCTGGTTCTTGTTGTTGTGCATTTCTTTTAAATATCGGTTTAAGAAACGAGCAAAGTTAACACCTCATCACTGTTTTGGCCAAAACCCATATCCCCAAAAATGTCAGACTATAACAGAACGTGGAATGTTTCAAAGGACGAAATGCAGATGCATATAGAGGCCGATCTCATTTAAATCGCATTGTTTTCACCACCTCCTAACATGTCCAGCAATTAATTCAATGTGTGCATTTGTTATTTTGCCGGTTGGAATAAAAACATCGGCTTCGCTGAAATGTAAGTAGGCTTGAGCGGACACCAGCTCCCGGGGAGAAGTGTGATTTTCTCAGGTTTTACTAAATAATGTATGCATTCGGTGGCATGATGAAGCAATTGCTGCTTTTACATCCCCACTCAGGAGGGAACAAGCCCTGGCTTCTTGAGATGATGAATTATTCAAATATCCAGGTGGAGGAGCGTCCGAATTGTTCTAGAAACGCTTTGCACTAACGCTAATGTAAAAAAGGTTCTTCGTAAAATAAATGTGACTGATTGGTTAATTGACCGGTCGATTGTAGATTGAAGTGGACGTTTCGGTCGGGCGGTCATTAGGATCGTCCTCGACAAGACGAAGATGAAGATGATGAGAACAGAATTCACACAATATAATCCGAATTAACACAATGTAAACTAAACCGAAAGATGTGACCGTTGCTGGTATGAAAGAGGCTAGCTCAAAGGAAACGACAGAACAGAGGTAAACAAGCAACGCGTTTGCAATGAGAGAAGGTCACATTTGGTTACCTCCCTGTCAGTCAGAGAGCGTCAAAACCCGGAACCCAGAACCCTGACGAAGGGTAAAAATGGCTTTCTGATTCAACACCCTGAGTGTGGCTTGTGGGAGTGTGTGTGTGTGTTTTGTGTGCCGTGTTCGGCCTTGCGTGCCTGCGTGTGTGTCTGTGTGTGTGTGGCGCGTGTGTGTTGTGTTAGTAAAAATGGCATTGTGAGTCAACTCCCTGCTGGCTTCTTGTCAGGTTTCAATATGTGCCACAGGGGGACTCGTACGCCTTCTCTCTCACAAATCTGGGATGACGTGCTCTGGATCACTCACACTGCTGACTAAATGGAGCTGTAGCCCAGGTTGCCCTCGGTAAAATACATTTGCAATTGTATTTACTCCATGTGTATATTATTTGTGTGTAAATATATAACATTAAAATTATTGAAATATATTAAATGTTTTCTGAGATCAAGCACATGAGAGTGTGGCAATTTTGATGAGGTTTACGGTCAGATGCTATAAATGCATATAGATGGACACCTAGTTTCTTGCGGACAGATATAGGCCTTAGGTCTGAACGCAGACCTAAGTTGCCCTGGCCTCAGAACAGATGCAGGCCTCCAGGTGAGAACTGCGGGGAACTCTCCGACCAAACGCGAGCGTTTAACGAGTGTTACATGAAGGACATAGCTCACCGCCAGCGTCCAGAGACAGCTCAATCCAGGGCCTCGCCTCTGGTTGCCAAAGCCCACAATGAGCTGGAGCAACCAGAGTGCCTTCACAAGGTAGCTCACTGGGGGAGCAGAGAGCGCTATATTATTACAGTTGAAACCTTACTGGCGGCAAAGCTGAAATTACGATTTCGTCATTGTTTCAAAGGATACGGGAAATAGAAACGAAAGGCGAAGGGTTTCCGAGGAGAAAGGAAGAAATGAAACGGGAAATAAAATAAAAGCGAAGGTTTTCCCACTCCTGGATGTGATGTGTGTGTGTGTCTGCTTATCTCTCTGTCTCATGCTTTATGCCTGGACGGCATTCAATATTTACTGCCCTCGGTGTCCAAACAAAGAGAAGTATGTTGTCAGAAAGTACCACAAATCAATAAAGCAGGAGGCCCCCCCCCCCGCCACCTGGCCAAAGGGCCCCCGGTGCTGTACGTTCTCAACATCTTGTAAGAGCCCGGATCGTTTTCCGCATCCGGGCACCGGGGCCCCGGCTTCCTACGCCGAGCCGGAGCGGGCCGAGGAGAGCGAGCCGGGCGCTGCGGGGCCACCTGGCATGGTCTTTGGAGTAGCGCTCTTCATCCCACAGAGTTGTCCGTCTGCCAGCGCCGTAGCGTCAGCAATAGAACCGTGAGTGCACGGGTCACACACACACACGCTGCACCGGGCCGTAACCGGACACCCCGGCCGCCCCAGACCCGGTACACCTACTCAGTCGGGCACGGCCGCACGGAGCCGAACTTCCTTCACAAAGGGTTAAAAAACTTCACAGCTCTCCCAAAACGAGTTGTAGCGTGGTGGACACGGCGGAGGTTGCCCTGGTTTCCACACACAGACACCCCCATGATGGATGACCTCCCTCAACGCATCCACACACACACACACACACACACACACACACACACACACACCTACACACATACTTCCTCTCTGGGCTTAAGAAACACGGCAGCTGAACAGCATTAAACCTGACGTTTTCCAACAGCGGTTTTACGCAGTGAACTTGAGTTAATGCCAGGCCTACATATGTGCAGGCTTGACAATCACAGGGACCTTGGATCAGTTGTTATGCACACACGTCTTAAGGCAGGAGGTGCTCTACAGACAGACAATCTGTTAAAGGGTTTCTACTCCGTAGTCCAGGTGAGGAGCACTGGGTACTAGCAGAGGAACCGGACTAATTCGTTCTAGGGGGTTAGGCTTAACTTGCTGTCCATTCCTTGCATTCAATCTGCGTTAGACAGTCTTAGTGGGCTGGTTTCTGCTCTCACAGAGGACCCTTCCCCAATACCACCCAAACCTCTATGAAGTGCACAGCTGACCGGGGCCCATACAGTGGAGTACGTGGAGTACGTGTACTACGGTGGACCAGTAGTGCACTAAATGGGACATGGGATTCCATTTGACAGGGGGTCAGGGTTCGGCTGAGGATAAAGCCACATGCGCGCTCAGTGAGATTCCGGGGATATGTTGGCTCCGCCCACAAATGTCATCCTCGCCGTGGTCACGGTTACCGAAGCAACCTCATTTGTGGGAGTCTCACTGAGGACAGGTGGATGTTGTAGGTTCACTGCGAACTGAACCAAGTGTTATGTGGTGTTTGAGTATCGTTAGCTATTTAACTAACCAGGGTATGTCGGTATTTATTTTACAATTGTAGCATTTTAATCAACGGCCTTCACAGATACATTAAGTGTTATTTGAAGCTTGCGGGAAAAAGTATCTTATGGGAAAAAGAGTCTCTTATGGGAAGAAATTACTGATGAAATATTACATGAATGATTTGAGAAACGAAAGAGTAAGAAGAAATATATTTCCTCCTTTTCTCCAAGCACAGTGTAACAAACCTCAATCTAAACTGCATTAATTGTGCATTTCTCTGTCATTTATCACCAGCAATTGCGGAGAGATTCAAGCATGAGGCCAAATTCTGGTCGCGATCAAATAACCTCTGTCACCTCACGCCAACTCGCCTCCAAAACTTCCCTTTCAAAGAGACAGAAACAATGGAGGACAAGGGCTAGCATAAATAATATAATATATATAGGCTATATCAGATAAATATCACCAATGTGAATTGTCCCGACAAAAGGGGTGACTATTTGCATTTGACTTAAAAGGTCCTCTGAGACAGAGAGAGAGAGAGAGAGAGAGAGAGAGAGAGAGAGGGAGAGAGAGAGAGAGAGAGACAGAGAGACAGAGAGAGAGAGAGGCTCTAGGGGCTCTTGGCGGTGACACCCCGAACAAAAAGACAAGGGCCTTTATCAGCCCGGCACTGCCCGCGATAGCCCCTCAGGCTACGGAAGTGCCACTCACTGGCACTTAAAGCTGTGCCACTCCATGCCTTCCATAGCACCGAATATAGCACAAAGTTCAGTTGGTAAATAAGAAATTACACCAGAACACATCTTCGGGAATCCTGTCCTGGGAGCTACAGAGAGACGGGCTCAGAAACGGAATGGAACTTGTAGGAAAAAAGGAGCAAGCAGTGACTGAAATCTTCAATCTGTTGAAGGGGTATGACAGTGACAATAAATACACCCAAGCGTATGAATATTTTAGCCTAAATATGATGAGCGGTGTCTGACTAAGTATGTATCTGATGGAATTCACCTAACGACGTGCGTTTATAGGGGCTTTGGCCGGGAAGGGAAGTATCCAGGGAAAGACATGCCCTCTGTATTGATGATAGCCACGATAATTACGCTAATATTACTTCAATTAATATTACTTCTCCTCTACAGCTGCTACTCCTTCGCCCGGTACAATCGACCACTGCAAATGAACGACTGGGCTTAGACATCGCAGTCACACGCACGTACACACTCAGCCAATGATAGACATGGCATTGAATGACAAGGCCTGGCTACACTCCCCTTGATTAGGTCAAACAACCGGTTCAGCAGTTAGGGCATGTTCGGGGCCATTGTTATTTCATCTATTTTGGTCAAATCTCTGCTTAATTTTTTTTTGCAGTAGTGAAACTGGTCTATGTTTTGCTGATCGGGGCAGTTTGGCCTGGAGGACCTGCTTGGCCGAGCACTGTCTGAGTTGTAATACATTGAATGCACACACACACACACACACACACACACACATGCACACACACACACACACACTTTTGCCCAGCCTTTGTTAGTTAGTAGTGCAACACACACACACACACACGCACGCACGCACGCACGCACGCAAACACAAAAAGGGAAGTGTCACACTACCAATACAATCTTGAGCTCGCAAGATTGAAGTGTGAAGTCCTTAGTTAGTAAGTCATTCTAATAGAAAAGACCAAGAGCTCAGCGACTAAAATATGTTTCCTGTCTGAACTTTCAAATGTATGGTTCTTGATGAGGCTGATGAAAGCCCATAAAAGCCCATAACAATCACTAAAACAAGAGGAAGCCCCGCCCCATTCTGACACAGGATCTGGAGACAATTTATAGTCCTTGAATACAAACAGAAATCGCTAATCATTCTGTGCTCGGGGGAGAATTGAAAACTGGACTCGCGCTGCTTGATTCTTCTTAGTTTCCCTTAATTGAAGGGTCAACGAGGTCAACGAGGTCAGCAGACTGGCTTTTCTCGATGCCCTGGGTTCAAAATGTCACCTATTGTCTTCGTGCGCTACAGTTCACCTAAACAGTGTGGGACAAAGGGGCACTAGCTTACTAGCTGGTGTGTGACCAGCTTTCAATTGAATTCTCATTTTATTAATTGTGGTAATCAGCCGATCGATACCGATTCTTTTCTTTTTCAACGCAACTGTCGTTGTGGCCGTGTTCCACGCCTCGGGCCACATAATGAGAACCAAATGAGAGCTTCAGGACAGGACAGGATTCGTGTGTGAATGGGTTCTCCGCTGACCTCAGGAAGACCCAAGTACACAAGTACACAGTAACATAACTATATCATCACACCGGTACAGTACCACATTGCACTCTGGGTATTCTGCCTGCCGGTGAAATGTTCCTGTCTCCCCCCACCCTTTCTCCCCCACCATGTCTCCTCTCCCTCCTTCCCCCCCACGTTGACCAGGACCTAGCCTCTCCTGGGCTCTTATCACTCTACGAATCCTTCGGCAAGTGCCCGTGAAACGGGCCTAATGAGGACGTTATTGTATTTACCTCAGACAAGGTGAGCTGCCAACAAAGATAAGGCCGAGATAATGTCTCCACGGGACAAAATGTAGCTTTCACTGTGTTTACCTAAGTCCTCCGCTATTTCAGACACCGCCACTGGCAGCGCAACATTTTACTGTACTCATTAGTTTTTTGTGAACAATTCGGTATGATCATATCGTAAACTATTTGCCTGTTTGTCCAGGCTTATTAATAAAAATAGTCCAGTGTTGACAGCGTTCCCAACCGGTGAAATAAACAGTCCCAAATTAAAGTAAGGGTCAACAATCAGCGGTTTTAAAGCCTGTTTGTTCATGCATGTTTGAAAGCTTGCAGCATCTCTCTGGTGTGCTAATTGTTAACTGATATTTCCAGCGAGCGGGTTAGCGCGCGTCTCCAGCATTCACCCAGTAATGCTTACAACAGAGGAAAAAGGTCATCGATGAGTCTTTTATTTGATCATCTCTGGCTGCTTCACCGCGTCCCCTCAGTACTCCCCGGAGCGAGCTCTTCACGTTCAAACCGCTCCACTATTTATACGACCGGGGTCCTTAAATGTAGCACCTATTGACCGAGGTTCAGCCCGAGGTCATAAATACGCGTCACGAGCTCGACAGGCGACGACTGACTGACACGCGACTCAATTATGAACGACTCAATCGCGTGTTCGTGTGCCGCACATCGGAGACGGCAGTCACCCTCGGATGAGGAACCAAGTGAGTGTGCCACGCTACGCGTCGACAAAAAAGGTATCCGCGCCTGTCAATTCTACGTATTTACACTTTCTGGTTTGAAGTATTTCGTCCTCCGGTGCGACCACTAGCGTGCCAGATGTGTGCCTCCTGCTTCTGACCTGAGACAGCCTCGGAGCTAGGAGCTGGGTAATTTCTCTCGCACGCATTCTACACCGTCGATCGCGGCGGCTTTTTGAGGTGAGAGAAACTGACAGCATTAACTCTCCGGGGCAGAACTTTCCAGTCAAGTGGATCAGAGGACTGCAAATCGCTTATGAATAGTCATTAGGCCTTCATTACGAACCCCTGGCAACCCACTTCTTCCCGTGCAACCAAATGCCTTTTGTCATCTTCACAAGGTGCATCATTTAATTGCCAATTGATTTTTTTCCCTCCCTATATGACAACATGTCACATTACAAAATGCATCCCTGGCCACCCTAAGGGCCTGAGTTGGGGCCGTTGGAGCTGTTTGCATCCTGGATGGCGATGTGAATAAACGTGACACAACAGAGTGAAGACAATCGAATCCTCGGTGATAAAAATTTGCTTTCGGAACCGTAAGGTAATACCCATAACACTCGCTCACAAGTATCGTGGACTATTGCTTGTTTGTTCGTCTGTGTTTCGGCTTTACTCTTCTCTTTTGTAAGGTAAACATTTCTAACGTTGGCTTTTGGTTTAACAGGGCGGAGGCAGTATGGGACAGAATACATTTACGAATATGTCCGTTCATTGAGACGTGTAGCCCTACCTAGTCAACGTCCCTGACATTAATATTAGATGCGACACACCTACATCTTCAACGTCAAGTCCCAATCGCAACGGAGTGAGCAATCAAAACATGTTCGGGTTAACATTTTGGTGACAATTCAACTGACACCTTAACAAATTCACATTTTTGAAGAGGAAGAAATACACCTTATGTCTGAGATAAAGTAGGTGAGATGAATGTAGGTGTATAAAATAAAGACGTAAAAAAGACAAAGGCACGTCGCTAGTTCATGTTTGTGTCAAGCCCTATTGGTTACGTTCAATGCACGGCTGTCCTTCACATTCGCCCAGTTAGGACCTGACTGGTGTTATGAAATAAAGAATTGCGGCGGGCACGTGGGCCTGTTGTAACGACACGTTCAGATCCACCCGGTTATCAATCGGACGCACTCCGCTCGTCTCCATCTCACGGGGACTCCAGAACTGTGTCAGCCCGGGCGAAACATCATCCCCATATCACCGCACTTACAGAACATTTTCATCCGTCCGCCTGTCCGCGCCGGACGGACGGAGATTAAGCCCGTCCGCTTGTCCTGCGTTCGCGTAGCCCGCCTTCGTACGTGGGTAAATCGGCGCGGTTCCCCTTTGACACGATATGCGGCGCGATTACCGAGCTGGTACGGCCTTAATAAGCGGAATAATGAGGGAATTTCAGAAATGCTTGAGCGCCATTGTGCCCCGACAATGAGAGCGGAGAGTGAGTAAGCCAGCCAGGGCAGAAGGTAGGCGTCTGGGTATAATGAGGGCTGTGTTGTAAGTAATGTACTCTCCATTGTGCCCGCGTGTGTAAACGCTGCTGCCCGCGTCTCCTCCAGGAACACACGGTCGCCGCCGCTGTAAGCCAGTCTCAGTCTAAGGCTTCTCCTCTCTCTTCGAAAGAAGGGCTCTGTGGCATTTCTCCCTCTCTCTCTCTCTCTCTCTCTCTCTCTCTCTATTGCCGTCTCCCTCTGTCTCCCTCTCTCTTTCTCTCTCTTTTTTCACTCGGTTTAGTGACATGCGGTGACTGCCACTGGCGCGGGCCCTGCTTGTCCTGCCCCATGAAAGCAAACATTACAGCTCACAGGATGAACTCCAGGTGTGGCACTGCCAGACTTGTAAACATGTCACTAATTACATATTTTCTCCCCCCCGAATTACAATAAAGGTCAGTGAAAACAGGGGTTTTCTTCTCATGTATAATCCTCGCTTCTTTAAAGGGTAAGAACGAACGCGGCGCTGCTGAAACTCCGAGGCTCCAGTTTAGTTCCTGTTATGTCCTCGTCTTGGTTGATTGTTGTGCCAAACGCTGCCTGACAGAAACCTATGATATTACAGGAAATGCTAGAACAATTACAACTGGCACCATTATCGTCAATTAGTCGTATTGACATTTTGTGAGACAGGATACGAAATTCTGTCTCTCAGAAGATTTGAGTCATTTTTTGTTGTTAGAAAATGGGAGTGCAGCGTTTAAAAACTAAAACTGTGTACTGTTGTGGCAGGGGGCCATTTTGTAAATAGGCACATGCAGTTCTTCGACGAAAGTGCCAAGCTACTCTGTTTGTAATAAAATGTAAAATACAGCTGTTTGACAAATGCAATAAAAGTGCCTAGGTCGGCACATTTCTGGTTCGTTTCTTCTTCCCCAACTTTTTCTGTCATCGGAACAGAAGGCAGGTGAAAATAGTATCCGGTCATACTGGGTTGGTTGCCGTGACGAGGACCAGGATGTGCCCGCCATAAGAGCTTAATCTGTCATGGCAGAGCTTAGGCCCAGATAATTCACACAGATAATTTAACACACGTACTAATAAACAAATAGATCAGATGTCCTTCTCTTGTCCAAATTGCTTTATAGACCTACAGAAACTCCAGATCCTACAGAACCAATAGGGGCCTAAAACCTGCTAAAACAATTTATAGCACTGTGTCTCGCTCACACCAAGTAAAACGCTAAGTTTGAACACTGAAGCGTGATCCAGTGCACTTTAAGCGTCTCTCTGCAATTGGTCGAGCCTAGGCTAATATTTGCTCTACTTTTTACAAGCTCGTAATATTGATTCCTGCAACTGGCACTATGGGCAGAAGGTTCCATCCCAATAACGGCATCGAACAGAGAGCCACAAGCCCGGCGTTCCACATCCCTCACACGCCGCAACGCCACTGCTGCTCAGAATATTATCAAATTGATAGTGACTTCAATTGATTCGGGTAACAAACGCCCGCACCTTGAAATATAGCGGGCCACTTACAGTAATTACCATTGCAATTATCAAGGTCGACCGACAAAACCGTGGTGGAGACTCTGATAAGGACGTTCAGCATGACATTATATCGTTAGAGCGGCGTGTGAGAAAATAAGTGTCTTTTTTGGGGGGCGATGTACATTTTGTGTACATTAGATGAATTCAAATAGAGAGAGCTAAGAGAACAGCGCATGAACGCGCACGTTTCTGTCCTTCACTCTGTTTCCATCGGCCGGGTCTTTGACGCGTGTGTCAAAATGTCTGGGCGAATTGCGATGACAACGGCGACACAAGTGAGCTGTCACTCAGAAAACCTCACCGTGGCCACTCCCACATATACAAACTTGTTTGTATCAAATAAAAGACATTCGTATACAATTGTGTACACGCTTGAAGAAACAAAAAAATAAAGTAAAACATTTGAGTCTTAGAAAAAGAAAATGTACGACTTCAAAACTCCCTGTAGGTTAACGGCACAATTCTATTCTATCGGGATCAAAAAGCAAAAAAAAAGAAATAAACCTCAACAGAAAATCAACCTTTATACAGACTAGCTTGTTGATTAAAGCACACAGCTAGCTACATAGCCAACAGAGTACTACACCCATGTGTTTTAAAGATCAGTTGACCATAAAACCGTGTTGTAGTGGGTTCTGGTTCACGCACATAACCCAGCAATAAACACTTGGCCTTTGTCTCCCCATGCGCTCCGGTAGAAGGACGACATCAGCTCCAAAACAACCAGGGCCCTGTAATGTGCTGCGGCTGTCAGTTGCTCGAACCTCATTACAATTCAATTTCTGAGGTGAAGAAGCCAAAAAGGTTGTGGCATATCAAGTCGGTCCGGTCTATCACAACATGTATACCTGTACCCACTCACACTGGGACTCACCACTTAGTGAGATGATACAACAAGCCATCACCATGGTGGATGCCAAGTGTCTGCGTATGTGAGGGACAGAGAGATAGGGTGTTCCTGGTGGTGTATTGGCTGAGAGGAGAACCCAGAGAGGCACCCCTGAACAGCTAAGAGGATCGCATATCTAAGCACAACAAAGGCCGTGTCACTGGGGCGTTCGAGTCACCAGCTCCCTCACTCACTCCCTCTACAACAGACACACACCCCTCCTCCTTAAAAAAAAGGAAAGAAAAAACGTCTAGTCCTGTTGCCACGACAGCACCAGGTCAAAATGAGACAACCCCGATTTCACAAAGGACAAAACAGAGGACAGATGTAGGTATTGTGATGCAGAACGTGGGCCCCTTGTCCAAACAGTATCCGCTAAACGTCAGCTGTGAAAGACGTTGTACAGCTGCAATACACATCATTAGAAAAAACCCGGACTTAAACACCTTTCGTTTCCTTTTCGACTTGTTCAGCAGTCTGCCTGTTTGGTGGTCTGCCCAATCACATGCTAGATGAAGGGCTCGCCAGCTTACAATTGCGGTGTGTGTGAGGACTGCCTCGTTTGGTCTTGGACTATAGACCGATACGGAGGTCATCCTGAGACTTAACTAGGACAATACCCCTCTAACCTCATGGGCATCTGGTGAGACCTGTGTCTGAAGTGGCACAGAATGAAGCTGTGTATTATGACAGCTGGGAGCCTAACCAGACTCAGTGAAACCCGGGGTCAGGGTGAACCCTGATAGGTTAAGACCAGATGGGCGTCGACATCCCATCCCTTGTCCACACAGAGCAGAACCACAGGACTGGTTAGGCTCTGTCGATATTACGGGGTAACCCTCTCATTGTCCTGCGCTACAGCAGTCACAGGTGAACAAACATTGTCACTCCAAGACCTCTGACCAATCTTTAAACCTAAGGGAATGAGACTGGCTGCCAATCTCGGGTTAGATGTTAATTGCATTCACTGCCGTTTCAAAAGTTTGGACTCGCTTAAAAATGTCATCGTTTTCGGTGAAAACACGGACGAAATAAGAATTTGAATAGGAAATATGGAGAAATCAAAAGGAATATTGCTCCTGGGACGAAGATCAAATTAATATATGCCGGAGGAGTGCTTGAGCCTGAGTGCCCGAGTGCTGTTAGTGAAGCATGGTGGAGGCAATGTGATGGTCTGGGGGTGCTTTGGTGGAGGCAAGGAAGGATATTTCTGCAGAGTAAAAGGCATCATGAAGCAGGAAGGCTATCACTGCATTTTGCAACGCCCTGCTAGACCCTACTCAACGCGTTTGATTAGAGCCCATTTCCAACTACAACACAAAACAGCGGGGTTAAATCTATTCAGATTACCTCAGCAAATGTTCAACTGGAATGCCAAAGATCTGCAAGACTGTAATTGCTGCAAAAAGAGGATTCTTTGGCAAAAGCATAGTTGAAAGGGCACAATTAAGGACGCAATTCTTATTTCAATAGAAAATCATTATTTCTAACCTTGTCAATGACAGTGTGTCCCATTCATCTTGCCACGTTCCAATTGAAACTAATTTCATGCGTTTTGTCATGGAAAACAAGAACATTTCTAAGTGAGCCCTAACTTATGAACGTCTGTGTATTTATATTTATATACACATTTTTCTTTCATGCAATAAAAAGAAACAATGCCCTAGCTAAAAAGGTGTCTTCTAAACCCAGAAGTTTTAAACATAATCCCCACTGGCTGTCGAGGTTCCCAAAGCAAAGCCCCTTTAAATTAGACACGACATAACTGTTGAATGTCATCTGGGCCCTGCCACGGCGCTAATCCAACTCCAGTCTAGACAGAATTCTTGACGGTCCTTCGCTAGCGTTGGCCGCGGTCGGACAGGGAAAATCCAGAACGGCGAGGTGATTTGACATAAAGCACTTCTCCCGGGCAATAATAAAGTGTGGCGTCAGAAGCTGATTTTTTTAAGGAATCAATTAGGATTTAAAAAGGTGCTCCCGGCTGCCCAGGGTGAGGAGCGTTATTATTCTGGAGGAGTGACGGGGTAGGTGGAGGGCCGAGTGAGACCTCCTCATCAGCCCCGTCCTAATTCTCTCCCACCCTTGCCACTAGGGGCACACCTCCGTGTTCCAGTGCCAGTGGTCTTCCGACCCTCCGCCCTCCCACACACACGCCCTGGGCCTGTATTACACACTCGCACCGTGGCCTTCAACCGCTACCGTCTCCTTACAAATCAGCTCAGGTCCTGATCTCTGAGTGGCGCTCCTGGCAACTGTGTCTGACTCCGTGCCTGGAGGGGCACCAATGAACGAAGACTTTCTGCCCTTCCACCGTCACACCCCCCGTTTGGGATGAGCCGTCCCTTTTTTCAAAGGGCTCTCGCGATCACTCGCGAGTGGGCAGACGAGAGTCGGGGGGGGCGTGTGAGGCGGTGGGAGGCCGAGGGGTTGGTTAACGGGAAGAAGCTGGACTTCTGACTCTGGGGAGGGCAAACGCGGACGAAGCGGCTTCATAACCGTCGGATTCCATGGGAACCTTTCAAAGATCTCCCTCTTCGAACGTGACTGAGGTACAGTCGTGGTGTTCAGCGAGAGGCCTATAAACAACACGGCCTACGGGAGAAGCGGAGCACCGGAAATAAGGTGTTTCAGATGGACATATCGGCTATAGCTGTCGTGCTGTTGTATGTACATACCACTGTGGATGACAGAGTCTGTTGGAGTTTCTGTTGTTGTGGTTTTATCAAATGGCTTTCTGCATCGGAAGGCACGGGCAAGGTGTGTTGTACAAAGCTTATTGAGCCCCAAACACACACACACACACACACACATACACACACACACACACACACACACCAACACCACCTATCTGTCTTTCCCTGGCTCTCTGCGTGCTTTATAGGCTACACGGATACACATAAACAGAAAGGGGAAAAGGCTAAACACATAACTCTTATTTATGCCGTTCAATTCAGCCTCAGCAATTCTGCAATTCATTTTCATGATCAATTACAAAACCTTAAGGCATCTGTAATGCATTCTGTCTGACAGCACAAGCACACCCACACGCATACACAGAGAGCTGCTCACACACACACACACCTGCAGTGACTGGCTGTTCTTAGGGTTTCTTTGGTTCCTGTGGGAATATATTCAACTACCTAATTTCCTTTTATGCTATTAGTTTTGTTGCCCCCTCCTCCCCCCAACAAACACACTCATGGATGCCAGGTGTCAAACGGCTGAGATTTTAACTAAACTGTCAACACATCCATTTACTATTTATATACACACACACACACAGGTCTAAGACCTGTTCTAAGGCACGATGGACAGCGGAGTGCCTGGACACCAAGCGTAGCCATGGTGTATCAGAAAACCAGCATGCCTTAGTGCTCTAATATACCATATGTGATCATCGCATGGCAATCACCCAAGCTACATGACAGATTTAAACCACCTGAATGCGTACACGGTTCTAGAGGTTCTACAAGGAACGTTCGGCATTCAGAAACGAGGGTCTGGGGCCAGTTTCGCTAACGATCACTTCAGTATATTTATCTCCTTGGAACATTTCGGGGTGCGAAAATAAGAAATAATCAAAAGCCTCAACGATGTGCACGTTTCTAAGCCCGTTACCTCACGGTCGTCGGCAGCTCTGCAGAACGCCAGACGGGGAAATTGGACTCAGCAGGAAGAGAGATCATCGTGTTACCCCAGGTGAAAAATATTGTTGCTTTGCTTAACAGTGCATGCGGGGCAAAGGCGGGCTACATTATTAGAATGTTTAAATATTAATTCTCGTGCCGGGTAGTAAAGATGATCGAGTCCCAGTGTCAAACACTTTATTTTTCTTCTAGAAGCCAACAGAAGTCTTTGTCGTGAGACTTCGTCCCTCACGTGTTAAACCGGCGTGCCCGACCGGACAAATGTTGCTGTTTTATTCGTATTTATTCATTGAACATTTTCTTTGTCCTCCGAAGAAGTAGCGGTACACGTTTTTAATTTGGACATTTTTTTATGCACGTATAAAATGACTATTTTTCAGGACTACTGCATTATGCAAAGACGAATGTGCGTTCCGTATTGCGGTGACGCGACTTACGAACGTCTCATGTAGGTGTCTCGGTCAAATGACTACACATAAAATCCCATTTCTTATTCAAATGAATTCCCGAGGCAAAACACAATAAATCGTAGTCAATACCTACATGTGCCAGTCACAAGTTTCGTCAGTTACATTCAGATTCTACTGACGACGTTTTTAAAACGGCTTCATTGCAACTAATATAGTTATATTAATGTAACTTTCTTTCATTAAAAAGGTTAATTTGAATGAAACGCTTTCTGCTATTGCCTGTCACAGAGACAACGCAGACAGAATCAGATGTACAGGGTTTCACCCTACAAAGTCCTGTGTTATTTCTGGGGATCTTCTACAGCTCTCAGGTAAAGCAGATAAACCTGCCAGTTTCCCCTCTGTGTGTCAGAATGAGATCCAAAGCCGCTGGCTTAAAGACGGGTATTAAGACCGTTAGATCTAAAACACTTTGGGAGCCTTCAGAATAAAATGGATAAAGATACGAAGAGAGCTGAGGGTCGAGACGGGACGAGTAGAGGAGACGGAGAGAAAGTAGGGGTGTGGGGGCTGAGAAAGAGAGCTGAGGAGTGTCAGACAAGTGCTAGAGAGAGCAGAAGCATAAAAGAGAGGAGAGGAGAGACCCCGGTATTGGCTCTCTGATTAGCAGCTCCTCGCTGTCACTCACGGCTTCAACCCCCCCCGCCCCCCGCCCCCCCGCCAGTGTTTCCCACCTGAGACGGATAGCGACGCATGTTCAGCTCGCTCATGCACAAGAAGCAATACACAAGTTCGGTGTAAAGCCACTTTAAAAGCTCATCAGGCGCCCCCTCTGCTTGTAGGAAATACCTTATTCATGACGGGGGGGGCAGGGGGGTTGGGCGTAGTCTAGGTAATTACTTGAATCAAGGTGGCCTCGGAAGTGTTTAAACCTACAAGGACGTGCGCGGGCCCATGAATAATGCAGCGGAATTTGCATCAGAATTTTTTAAGTGTGCTTTATTCCGAAAACTAAAACGCGGCTCCGATTAAAGTTTGATGAGCGAAAGCCGAGAGCTCAGTGGATGCCGACGAAGGCTCCATATTTGTACAAATTATTTAGAACGGCGATAAAGGGTTGGAGGGAGGGACACGGAGGAAACGAGAGAGGAGGATGAGACCGGAGAAAGACGGGGACAATAGATAGGGAGGAAGGGCCCTAGGAAAGCATCAGAGAGAGTACACTATTTGGGAGTGGGCCGTGGACAGGGTTTTTGAAACCACATACACATACAATTACACAAAAGACAATACAGTAAGTGCCTCCGTGACGCTTCAGAACACACACACACCTGCACACACGCACACACATTCATACACACAGACAGATAATTCACACGCCCGTTTCTTAAATACGGCGTAGTAATGTATTGGAATTTCTAGTGTATGCATGCAATTCATTTTCCACCTGAATACGGATGTGCACATAAGGATTCTGCCTGAGCCACGTTGGTTTAAGAGATCACACACACACACACACAGAGACACACACAGACACACACACACACACACACACACACACACACACACACACACACACACACACACACACACACACACACACACACACACACACACACACACACACACACACACACACACACACACACACACACACACACACACACACACACACACACACACACACACACACACACACACATACACATACACACACACACACACACACACACACACACACACACACACACACACACACACATACACACACACACACACACACACACACACAATGACTCTGAGCTGACAAATGTTCACCACGCCGGCACATTTGGCTCGTCTGACAAAGTACAGTTTCTTGAGAACACAATGCAAAGTGCTTACCGGCGTCTTGATGTTCACGCAGCAGACGAGTCACACGGCACCGAGAGAGGAAAAGAGAGAAAACACAGTCGATTAATTAAGTGTTACACGTTAATGGAGGACAGCGGGGAAAAAACACACAATAAAGAACACGATCGACCTTTGCAATAACAGAAATGAGTGCGCCACATAATATTGCACTGATTGCTGTCAAACGAGGAGGGCCACGACAACATATTTTCGCTGTACGTTTTATCGTAGATGAAGACCTTCGCCTGATCGTTCGGTGATGCTCGGAGGACCTGGGGCTCGCTATAGCTGGCGTGATAACATCATAATGAAAGTTGATACGGGATCCAGACGCCACTTCAAGTATTGCTGTCAGTCGTGTTTCCCATTGACCGATATAGTGGGAAAACGTGGAAAGCTGCTCGGTTTACAACTCCTTCTGGATTGCAGTTTTCTCTACTGTAAAGATTACGTTCATTGCCGCGTTTTGGTCCTGCTACTGAATTTGCATTGAGCCTAGATTAGGGCAAACCGGCTCAACAGTGACAGGCTGTTTGACAATATACAGTACTGAAGACATCGTGTTAAGGCTCCACTACAATGCTATTGTGAAACCGACGTCAAATATCACCTTTTAAAATACGGAACTGAAGCAATATTCTCCGTCATCCATCCATCCACACACACACACACACACACACACACACACACACACACACACACACACACACACACACACACACACACACACACACACACACACACACACACACACACACACACACACACACACACACACACACACACACACACTGACCCCTCCTTTTGTTAAACACACCATATATCACCAAGATTTTTTTCTTTCTTCCCACATTGCATGAGCCTGCTAGAGTAAAGGGAGGGGGTTTCCAACGGGGGCAGGCCAGAAACAAAAGGCCTCTCCTGACGCTGAGGCTCGGCCCGGTGGGTCACCTACCTCTCCGGGACACAGTTCCTTTTCCCACGCTAACCTCAGGGCTCATTTGCATCGCTCGAGCTGCTGCGGCGATTATGTTCAGGTGAGCTGGTTTGTATGAGACCGAGGCCGTAAGATACCACAGTCTGGGGGCTGGAGGGGGTGGGGGGTGTGGTGTGTGTGTGTGTGTGTGGGGGGGGACAGTGTCTAGCCCTGATCCTGGCCTTAATTGCCACTGACTGGCACCAGACACAATCGCCCTCTTGATTCAGCGAACTGTCCCGGGAGCCACACACTGTGGTCATCACCGAGTCCAGCACGGATCACCTCACAGCGCCTGGCCGAGGTAAACAAGCAACAACCTAAGCTGACGACAAAACAGAGGCCGTACATACGTGACAAACAGAGGCCGTACATACGTGACAAACAGAGGCCGTACATACGTGACAAACAGAGGCCGTACATACGTGACAAACAGAGGCCGTACATACGTGACAAACAGAGGCCGTACATACGTGACAAACAGAGGCCGTACATACGTGACAAACAGAGGCCGTACATACGTGACAAACAGAGGCTGTACGTACGTGACAAACAGAGGCCGTACGTACGTGACAAACAGAGGCCGTACGTACGTGACAAAACAGAGGCCGTACGTACGTGACGAACAGAGGCCGTACATACGTGACAAACAGAGGCTGTACGTACGTGACGAACAGAGGCCGTACATACGTGACAAAACAGAGGCCTTACATACGTGACAAACAGAGGCAAAAGTACACATTCATTGTTCCACACGAGATGTCTCAAGGGAAAGTGCTAAAGCCGACAGAGTGTGTGTGTGTGCGTGTGCTGTACTGTACGTAAATTCCTATAATAGTACTATACAGGACAGTGCAATTGGTTCATAGGGCAATTTAATTACCAGGTGTCCTGTAGGGGAAATCGAGGCCGTAATGTCAGGCCTCTGTTTAAAGAGGCCAGAATGGACGCAAAGACAAAGATCTGCTGTCTCCCTTCTAAGTGCGCTCTCACTCCATTACAACCGTAACACTTCCCCTAACCGCTGACCGCTGACCGAGAACCCGCATGTAATCCGAGTGTCGCTGCCGCTCACGCCGGGACGGAGAGAGAAAAAACGTGAGAGGTGTCACCACGGCCTCAGTGAGGTTTCAGTCTGTCAGCGTGTCAGGCTACCTTCAGTTCCCTCGCCTCCCAGACCGAGTGACCGTTTGAACCCGGCCCGAGAAAGACGCCCCACACCATTTCATATGAAACATCTCCCGTGACGGCGTTCCCTGTTTATTAGACCTATTCACTCGGAGTTTGAAAATCAGCACGAACGATCGATCTACATTTGTCCCCTCCGACATCAGACTACAAGCTGTGACGTCATATCGGTGGCAGAACCAATAATAACAACACACTGAAACCGTCGCTCTGCTGAACACAACTGTATCATATTCTCCAGGTTCTGTGTGTGTGTCCCCTCCGCCGTTCTCCCTAGATTAACCTGAGATTGTGATCTTTTTTTCACTTCTCCAGAGAGGCTGGCGCTGACGGGTGGGAGATGTATATCTCTAGGAGATGTGCAAACACCAAGCGCGACCAAACAATAAGGTCGGGGAAATAGAAGAAAAGACAAACGGCAAGAAACGACAGATAACATTGAAGCACAGTTGTTTGGAACCTCCCTCACTTTCATTTCCATGAACAGTATTCTTGTTTTATTTTGAGCGGGCTCTTACAGCCCGGCTCCGAGAGCCTGGACAGAGAAACCGTTTCGCCGGGTTTGAACCTCTGCGGTTCCGCCGCGTCGCGACTCTGGGAACGGAAAGTCGACTGGATGGAACCTGAATCTTAGGAACCGAAACAGCCATTTCGGTGGTACGGATGATCAAATAGCACTAATAAAGACTCGGTAATGATGAAACAGAAGAGAACATTTCTTGGAGGCCTCATTGGGTAAATAAATGAGCTGAAAGAAACTGTGGAAAAGTAAAAAATGGTCTTTCAAGCTCTTCTAAACACGCCCGAGCTGAGTTACGCATCGCGTACTTTATAATCTTCACTCAATCTCAGAAAATTACCCCACCCCCACTACCACACACACACACAGACACACACACACACAGACACAGACACAGACACACACACACACACACAGACACAGACACACAGACACACACACACACACACACACACACACAAAACCATATCAGCAGATACTCCCCCTTCACTTTATTTCATTTATGAATTACAAGATAGATGCTATTATATATTATTAATTTCGGCGCTGTTCTTTGGCTCTGGCTTGGTCGGCCGGGCGAGCAGCGGATGTCAGAGCGGTGTAATTATGTTCTAGCCGGGCAGCCATCCGTTTCCTTTCAAAAATGTACAGGATTCTTAATCACGTTGCTCATTTGGGCGCTCGGCAGCGGGGAGGACGGCAACACAAACAGGGGCACGTCTGTTTACACAGAAACACCTGCTTAGCATTGATAGCAGATGTCAGTCACTGAACAGAACAAAAAAACGGAGGAAAATGGAATTAAAAAGGCAAGCATCACCAACTTCTTATTACTTACTTTACTGCGAAAATGAACTAGTATAATGGCGGATAGAGAGAGGAGAGGGAGAGAGAGAGACAGAGAGAGAGAGACAGAGAGAGAGAGAGAAAGGGGCGCTTTACGAACGGCAAGACAACCAGGCCTCATAATTGTGCCGCTTCATTTCTTTTTTTGTTTGACGTTTTCTTCCCCTTGTTTTTTTCCCGCCTACACAGAACGAGCGTCGACCAGCCGGAATCCTCGAAACGACGAGAATCGACTCCAAAATTTTGAGGCCTTTTTTTTTCCTGGCCACGGAAACATCAATGCGCCTTATATTTCTCCCAGTTTGCATCAGTCTATACTGCATAATTCATTTGCATTATAGCGAGTTGGGTAATTAAATCTCTCCTAGCTGGGATGCTTGCTCGTTCGTTGTATTGAAATGAAATGTGAATATTTTAGCGGTGGAAATGCAGAATGCTTTTTTTAATCGACGTTATCTTCCTCGCTCGCCTTATGAGCGGGCGAATTTGAGCGACCAGGGCGAGCTGGCTTTAAAAGAAATACTTTATTGTTCTCGCCGGCTTTTGTAAACGGCTTCCCTTCAGAATAATCGTCTCATGACAAACACACCGTGTTTTACCGGACGAACGTGCCCGGACGAGGATGTCGGACGCAATGGTGACCTGGCGTTCCAAACCCCCGTGGAAAAATATCAAAATGGCCGCCGAGGACATTTGGGACGCACACGCGCACAAAAACACACGCGGCACAGAGACTTAAACGGCGGAGAGAGACACTGTGCCTTTAAAGCCCATCTGGCCTAGAGACGTAATAAAATTGACGTATTGATTCCTTTGAATTTACGAATGCCTGTTTCATAAACTCCATTTCCAAAGCCTAGGCCTCTTTAGAGCGCTGTCATTTTCCCCCCAAATGGATCAATTAGATGCCCACGTAATCCCGTTACCTGTGAAATCCACGCATACTTCTCCCATTTGCGGCCGTTCCCAGGCGGACAGACTCACATTATGAGCACATAAA
>CM055739.1:8839064-9169523 GCA_029465975.1 Dallia pectoralis
GACACACACACACCACACAGGAACAACCTGACTACGTCAGAGGTTGGTAGGTAGTTGTAAGTCCTAATGATTCAGCTCCCTTCTATCAGACGGGTTGTAACAGATATGCACACTGTTCAGTCCTAGAATCATTATGTGTTGTCATATTTAGGATCCAAGGAGCCTGTTTGCCCCATATCAGACCTGAGTACCTGTTAGACTCTCAGGACTTCAGCCACTGGATGTCATTACAGGTACACCTGGACACACATCCTGACATACTCAGAGACACCTGGACACACATCCTGACATACTCAGAGACACCTGGACACACATCCTGACATACTCAGAGACACCTGGACACACATCCTGACATACTCAGAGACACCTGGACACACATCCTGACATACTCAGAGACACCTGGACACACATCCTGACATACTCAGAGACACCTGGACACACATCCTGACATACTCAGAGACACCTGGACACAAATCCTGACATACTCAGAGACACCTGGACACACATCCTGACGTACTCAGAGACACCTGGACACACATCCTGACATATTCAGAGACACCTGGACACACATCCTGACATACTCAGAGACACCTGGACACACATCCTGACGTACTCAGAGACACCTGGACACACATCCTGACATATTCAGAGACACCTGGACACACATCCTGACATACTCAGAGACACCTGGACACACATCCTGACGTACTCAGAGACACCTGGACACACATCTTGACATATTCAGAGACACCTGGACACACATCCTGACATACTCAGAGACACCTGGACACACATCCTGACATATTCAGAGACACCTGGACACACATCCTGACATACTCAGAGACACCTGGACACACATCTTGACATATTCAGAGACACCTGGACACACATCCTGACATACTCAGAGACACCTGGACACACATCCTGACATATTCAGAGACACCTGGACACACATCCTGACATACTCAGAGACTCCTGGACACACATCCTGACATATTCAGAGACACCTGGACACACATCCTGACATATTCAGAGACACCTGGACACACATCCTGACATACTCAGAGACACCTGGACACACATCCTGACATACTCAGAGACACCTGGACACACATCCTGACATATTCAGAGACACCTGGACACACATCCTGACATACTCAGAGACACCTGGACACACATCCTGACATACTCAGAGACACCTGGACACACATCCTGACATACTCAGAGACACCTGGACCCACATCCTGACATATTCAGAGACACCTGTACACACTGTTAACTTAGAGTGTTTCTTCCAGTCTCCGTTGGATCAGAACAAGATGGGCGTCAGAATCAACACGTTTGAGTTGTTAAGTAAAAGGGCTTGGAATGATGTTCTGCTGCAAACCTACAAGGCAAGTCCTAATTTTCCTTCTCCTTCGCTCCCCTTTCGTTTCTCTTCCTGTGTCTTTGCAGTTCTCTGAGTAACGTCCCTGTGTGTGCCCTTTTACCTCCCAGGTGCTTGTTCTGCCACGGGTGACTGAGAGCCTTCTGTCCAGTGCTCTCCAGGGCTGTGACAGGGGCAGCTCAGAGAAGCAGATCCCCAGGATCAACCCAGAGCCCCTGGCCTCCAACGTCTACTCCACCTGGGAGAGGAGGCTGCTCACCTGGCTTAACCTGCACTACCACTCCATGAGGACCATCGTCTGGAGCCCACACACCTGTACAGGTACGATGAGAGGTGTGCGTAGAAAAGGAATCAAGCGGGGGATTGAATGAGAATCAAAAGGTGGGGAGAGAGGTGGGGAGAGGGGGAGAGAGGGGGAAGGGAGGGTAGGGGAAGGGAGGGGAAGGGAGACAAGCAGAACAACGTAGAAATTGATAGCTCATCTTTTACCAAATTCTGTTTTGCAACTTCCAGATGTCCCATCAGCCCGCTGGGTAGTGAACTTTGACTTGGACCTGGCCGATGGGCTGATTCTGGCTGCGGTGCTGGCGGCCTACTGTCCTTTCTTGGTGGGTAATACAATTCTGTCCCATTTCTGTTCCACACATAAATCTCACATATTCATAATTCAGTAGTCTAGAAGACTTGCAATCTGATGCAAGAACCCAAAACAATCTAGACCCCAGAATGGCCCAGAGCCCAGAACACCCGAGAGCCCAGAATGGCCCAGACCAACCCACAATGGATCCATCCAATGTGCTGTTGGTTTATGCTTGTTTTTTTCTTCGCTTTATCAATATGTCTACCACACAGAGACAGATTACAGTAACATGTCCGTTTGCTTGTCTACTGTCTCTGTCTGCTCAGATCTCCAGCCACCTCCAGAGGATGTATACCTGCAGCAGCTATCTGGAACAGAACCATCACAACAACATTATCCTGTGCCAGGCCTTCACACAGCTCCGTCTGGACATAGACATACAGGTACAGATGTCAGGCCTTCACACAGCTCCGTCTGGACATAGACATACAGGTACAGATGTCAGGCCTTCACACAGCTCCGTCTGGACATAGACATACAGGTAGGGATGCCAGGCCTTCACACAGCTCCGTCTGGACATAGACATACAGGTACAGATGTCAGGCCTTCACACAGCTCCGTCTGGACATAGACATACAGGTAGGGATGCCAGGCCTTCACACAGCTCCGTCTGGACATAGACATACAGGTACAGATGTCAGGCCTTCACACAGCTCCGTCTGGACATAGACATACAGGTACAGATGTCAGATCTTCACACAGCTCCGTCTGGACATAGACATACAGGTACAGATGTCAGGCCTTCACACAGCTCCGTCTGGACATAGACATACAGGTACAGATGTCAGGCCTTCACACAGCTCCGTCTGGACATAGACATACAGGTACAGATGTCAGGCCTTCACACAGCTCCGTCTGGACATAGACATACAGGTACAGATGTCAGGCCTTCACACAGCTCCGTCTGGACATAGACATACAGGTACAGATGTCAGGCCTTCACACAGCTCCGTCTGGACATAGACATACAGGTACAGATGTCAGGCCTTCACACAGCTCCGTCTGGACATAGACATACAGGTACAGATGCCAGGCCTTCACACAGCTCCGTCTGGACATAGACATACAGGTACAGATGTCAGATCTCCACACAGCTCCGTCTGGACATAGACATACAGGTACAGATGTCAGATCTCCACACAGCTCCGTCTGGACATAGACATACAGGTAGGGATGTCAGGCCTTCACACAGCTCCGTCTGGACATAGACATACAGGTACAGATGTCAGATCTCCACACAGCTCCGTCTGGACATACACATACAGGTACAGATGTCAGATCTCCACACAGCTCCGTCTGGACATAGACATACAGGTACAGATGTCAGGCCTTCACACAGCTCCGTCTGGACATAGACATACAGGTACAGATGTCAGGCCTTCACACAGCTCCGTCTGGACATAGACATACAGGTACAGATGTCAGATCTCCACACAGCTCCGTCTGGACATAGACATACAGGTACAGATGTCAGATCTCCACACAGCTCATTCTGGACATACACATACAGGTACAGATGTCAGATCTCCACACAGCTCATTCTGGACATACACATACAGGTACAGATGTCAGATCTCCACACAGCTCCGTCTGGACATAGACATACAGGTACAGATGTCAGATCTCCACACAGCTCCGTCTGGACATACACATACAGGTACAGATGTCAGATCTCCACACAGCTCCGTCTGGACATACACATACAGGTACAGATGTCAGATCTCCACACAGCTCCGTCTGGACATACACATACAGGTACAGATGTCAGATCTCCACACAGCTCCGTCTGGACATACACATACAGGTAGGGATGTCAGATCTTCACACAGCTCCGTCTGGACATAGACATACAGGTACAGATGTCAGGCCTTCACACAGCTCCGTCTGGACATAGACATACAGGTACAGATGTCAGATCTCCACACAGCTCCGTCTGGACATACACATACAGGTAGGGATGTCAGATCTTCACACAGCTCCGTCTGGACATAGACATACAGGTACAGATGTCAGGCCTTCACACAGCTCCGTCTGGACATAGACATACAGGTACAGATGTCAGATCTCCACACAGCTCATTCTGGACATAGACATACAGGTACAGATGTCAGATCTCCACACAGCTCATTCTGGACATACACAAACAGGTAGGGATGCCAGGCCTTCACACTGTTCTGTCCTAACCCTGTACAGATGCTGATGCTGTGTGTGTGTGTGTGTGTGTGTGTGTGTATGTGTGTGTTCAGCCCACAGAGCTCTCAGATCCGAACCCTGTACAGATGCTGATGCTGTGTGTGTTTCTGTATGAACGGCTGCCTCAGTATCTCCCCAGAACAACCATCACATTGACTGGCAGCCTGCATCACACCTTCACTAAGCAGGTGGGTTGTCAGAGGGTTGAACCAAAACCATGCACACCCTGTAGCAGAGCCATGTACACCAGCGATCAAAAGGTCACTTACATATGTTTAAGTTGCTGATAATGGGCCTCTGTACACTTTTAATTTAAAAACAGGATTGACCCCAAACCTTTGAACGATAGTGTAACTAAGACCTGGTAATGGTCTGTGTTAATGCCATTTTCACAATCTTTACCTTGGTCTGCAGTGCATACATTTAACACATCTTATTCAATTGTGTTTATGTGGTTGTTTGTATGTGTACATCTCCGTCTGCACGGGCGTCTGTCTTTGTGTGTGTGTCTATGTGTGTTTGTTTATGTGTGTGTCAATATGCACCAGGTGAGTCTGAAGAGCTCGTGCTCCAAACCGGTGATGTACCACGCCTTCATGGTGGGGGAAAAGGCCCATCTGTTCAGTCTCCCCCAGGGACCTTCCATCCTCATCCCACCCAAGTGAGACTCAGTTTGTCTGGGAATCCTGACTCCTTGCTCCTCTGTTTGCCTGGCTATCTTGACTCCTTGCTCCTCTGTTTGCCTGGCTATCTTGACTCCTTGCTCCTCTGTTTGCCTGGCTATCTTGACTCCTTGCTCCTCTGTTTGCCTGGCTATCTTGACTCCTTGCTCCTCTGTTTGCCTGGCTATCTTGACTCCTTGCTCCTCTGTTTGCCTGGCTATCCTGTCCGGATATGTTTTCCAAACTAACTCAGACCAGAGCCCAAATCCCTCTCTGCCTGTCTTACTTTAGGTCAGATTAAGTGAGGAAACACTAAGTGAGTTCACAGTATGTTCAACTTTTTACATGTCTGACCTGTCCACTAGGGGGCGTGCTGTGGAGTTGATGGTCCAGTACACCTGTAAATTCCTGAGACCGATGGAGGCGATGCTGCTGTTGACGTCCCGCTCAACGGCCGGTCCCTCTGGGGTCACTCAGGGGTCACTCTGGGGTCAGCCTGGGGTCACTCTGGCCTTCAGAATCCAGACACAAGTCATTCACATCAACCCCAGTGTGAGTACAACCCATTCTGACACACACACACACACTTTTTCTATCCTTGTGGAGACCCATTACATGCCTGAACTAAAACCTAACCCTGACACAGAATGCCATTTTCCCTTTTCCCTAAACATAACTTCAATAATGCAACTTGCCTAAACTTAATTTAACCCTAACCTAACCCAAAAATCAAATACGTATTTACACAGTCAAACAAAGGGTTCTGTAGACACTTAACCAAACGTAATGAGCAGTGATACTGTGGCCTTATACACAAAGTTAATCTATAAAGCATCAAAAGTGGGGCCAAACACAATAACAACATACATAGACTCATACATTCGGAACATGGCTGTACTGTACTGCTTCTTTGACCCGCCCCCTTTTCCCCTGGAGTGTCTTCCTATTGCTCTGTGATTGGCTGTAGAAAGACAACTCTCAGACACTTACCGAGAGTCATTTACCTCCTGCAGACACTGGGGCTCGCTGTCAAAATGGCACCCTAGTTTCTACCAAGTGCACTTTCTGAGCCCTGGGAGCCCTTTTTAAAGTTTTGCTCTCTCTGGGGAATAGGATGTAGTTTGGGACAGGTGTGGGAGTTGCCTGTCCCCTTAGCAATATATCAGCACCACTGGGTGTGTTCACCATGGTAGATGTTCTGCTCCTTATTGTTTCTGTGTTGGTGCTGTATGTTCAGGTTCTGCTGGTTGTGTTGGACTGTTAAGTAATAAAACACATACGAGTGGAGTTTTACAATGTTTTTAATTACAATTTAAATTTAAATTCATTATTGGACATGTACGTGGTGAAAAAAAAAAAAGAATGTTTTCAAGTTTCAAACCCACACTGCAGCAGTCCATGTGCACCGGAGGCAGGCCTTTAAACCTTCTTAGGACACCAAACACTAAGTGCTCTGCAGTGAACACTAAAGAACATTTTCAGCACTAAGGCATTGAGATATATTATGTATTCTCAAATATATAACTTCCGCTATGTACACGGCTTCACTAATGAGTTTGTAAACATAATAATGAATGACAAGGGAAATATGAAAAGATGAATTATGTCTCTCTCCAGGGGATATTGAAGTGTAAATCTCCATGTTACCAGCAGAAGGAGCTCCAACTAACAGTGAAAAATCCTTTCAGCAACAACGCCAGTTTCAGGTGTGTGTGTTTGTGTGTCAAATGAGAGACAATTAAATCCAGAGTGACAACACTGACACAACGCCAGGACAACCTTATTAGCTGATCTCCATGGGACAGTATTGCCTGACCCTTGACCGCATGTCATGTGTGTGTTGTCAGTGTGGCGTTGGTGGAGTCCAGAGCCAATCTGACCCTTGACCCCATGTCATGTGTGTGTTGTCAGTGTGGTGTTGGTGGAGTCCAGAGCCAACCTGACCCTTGACCCCATGTCCTGTGTGTGTGTTGTCAGTGTGGTGGTGGTGGAGTCCAGAGCCAACCTGACCCTTGACCCCATGTCCTGTGTGTGTGTGTTGTCAGTGTGGTGTTGGTGGAGTCCAGAGCCAACCTGACCCTTGACCCCATGTCCTGTGTGTGTGTTGTCAGTGTGGCGTTGGTGGAGTCCAGAGCCAATCTGACCCTTGACCCCATGTCATGTGTGTGTTGTCAGGGTGGTGTTGGTGGAGTCCAGTACCAACTTGACCCTTGACCCCATGTCATGTGTGTGTTGTCAGTGTGGTGCTGGTGGAGTCCAGTGCCAACCTGACCCTTGACCCCATGTCCTGTGTGTCTGTGTTGTCAGTGTGGTGTTGGTGGAGTCCAGAGCCAACCTGACCCTTGACCCCATGTCCTGTGTGTGTGTGTTGTCAGTGTGGTGTTGGTGGAATCCAGTGCCAACCTGACCCTTGACCCCTTGTCCTGTGTGTGTGTGTTGTCAGTGTGGTGTTGGTGGAATCCAGAGCCAACCTGACCCTTGACCCCATGTCCTGTGTGTGTGTGTGTGTTGTCAGTGTGGTGTTGGTGGAGTCCAGAGCCAACCTGACCCTTGACCCCATGTCCTGTGTGTGTGTGTGTTGTCAGTGTGGTGTTGGTGGAGTCCAGAGCCAACCTGACCCTTGACCCCATGTCCTGTGTGTGTGTTGTCAGTGTTGTGTTGGTGGAGTCCAGAGCCAACCTGACCCTTGACCCCATGTCCTGTGTGTGTGTTGTCAGTGTGGTGTTGGTGGAATCCAGAGCCAACCTGACCCTTGACCCCATGTCCTGTGTGTGTGTTGTCAGTGTGGTGTTGGTGGAATCCAGAGCCAATCTGACCCTTGACCCCATGTCATGTGTGTGTTGTCAGTGTGGTGTTGGTGGAGTCCAGAGCCAACCTGACCCTTGACCCCATGTCCTGTGTGTGTGTTGTCAGTGTGGTGTTGGTGGAATCCAGAGCCAACCTGACCCTTGACCCCATGTCCTGTGTGTGTGTTGTCAGTGTGGTGGTGGTGGAGTCCAGAGCCAACCTGACCCTTGACCCCATGTCCTGTGTGTGTGTTGTCAGTGTGGTGTTGGTGGAGTCCAGAGCCAACCTGACCCTTGACCCCATGTCCTGTGTGTGTGTTGTCAGTGTGGTGTTGGTGGAGTCCAGAGCCAACCTGACCCTTGACCCCATGTCCTGTGTGTGTGTTGTCAGTGTGGTGTTGGTGGAGTCCAGAGCCAACCTGACCCTTGACCCCATGTCCTGTGTGTGTGTTGTCAGTGTGGTGTTGGTGGAGTCCAGAGCCAACCCGCTGCAGGTGGAGGAGGAGGGTCAGACCAACCATAAGAACCTCCTCCGTCAAGTCACCAACTCAGGAACTAAAAGTGCAGGCACCAAGACCAGGTTCTCACACACACACACACACACACACACACACACACACACACATTCACATAACCCACATCCACATAACACACACTCGGACTCTATAAGAATATAGCGCACATACACACACAAACACAGCTATATTCACACATTTTTAAAACAGGCAATTTCCTCTTCCGTCTTTTGTGCTTTTTCTAGGAGAGTATAATTGTGCACACACACACATCTATCTCTCTCTATCATCTCAGAAACAGTGGGGGAGACGCTAACACACTAATGATATGATAGTTGTGTGATTCTCCTGTCCCACACTGTCAGCCAGTGTACAGTATGTGTGTGTGTTGTGTGTGTTGTGTTTATAATTCACAGGCAGAGGTAGAGCTAATCTCTGGAGTCTGCTCTCCGTTAGATCATTAAAAGCTTGTTTTTGTCTTTTCTTCATACATCAAGGCCTCATCTTCAAAGACTTCCTGCAGACAGAAATATGAGTTTCAATGAGCAGGAATCTCATTCTGTTTAACGCACTTATCAGTCCTGCACTATACATTTTTGTTTTTGGACTTTTCTTTCTCAATTATAAATCACGGGGGAAAAGACGTATTTATACCACTCTCGACAATAAGGATTTATCTAGTAGTGTTTGTAAAGCCGCATATGACTGGTGGCTGTGGATCTCCCTGGATGTTTTCTAACCGAGTCAATAAAACCTAGTCAGAAGTATTATCAGCAGTACAGATCCTGGATTTAGAGGACAACTTTCTTTTCTGTCTGGCTTGACTTTTTTGTTTCCTTCTGTCTTTCTCCCTACATCTTAACTTCTCCCTCTTTATCCTTTCTCACACTTTTTCTATCTATCTCAATTCTCTTTTTCATCTGCCTCGTTTTTCACTAGCCTTCCTGCTGATAGGTTGAATGTTGGTTCTGACAGGAGTGAGGGGGAGGAAGGTGAGGAAGATGATGACTGTGGTGAAAATTACTTCTTTAGCCCCGTCAAGAGCGTGTTTCTGACGGCTGGACAGACAGACACAATAGACATCTACTACCTGCCCTTCCACCAGGGGATAAGACACTGCTCCGTCTTGCTAATCAGCCAACAGGTGTGAAGGCTTGTGTACGTGTGTGTAAATGAGTGTGCGTGTGTGTGTTTATGTGTGTGTGTGTGTGTCTGTGGAAATGCACCTTTGTGTGTGTGTTATGATTTATGTGTTGCTTTCAGGTGCTGTCTGTAATTCATTTTCACATTCATTATCTGTATGTGTGTGTTTTGTTTATGCAGGTTGGTGAGCTGGTGTATCTAGTAAAGGGATCAGCAGAACTTCCACTGCCCTGTCCTCTGACCCTGAAGCCCAGTACTCATATAGTTCATCTGAACAGCGCCACCTCTGGTGAGCACCCGTACTGCACCACTTCTGCTACACCTAGCCAGCTAGGTAGCGTTCCCTCTAGCTGCTAGCACATGATGTTAGTAAAACGTATTTCAAATGTCAAAGTCCATAACCCTCTAAAAACAAACAGTAACTGAAAGATCCTTTATAATTCGTCAGTTCTTTATATTGAATGTGTTTTGAAAGTTCTTTATGGAAAAATGTTCAGCTGCATTTGAAGAACTTTTAATTGAACCATTTGAAGAATTTTCCCCCTCAGAAAATGACTTTCTCTGAGGAACCATTAGAAAGGGGACCCCCAACAGTTTCAATTTGAACAGGTCCTAAAATCTCCTGAGAGTGATGAGAGCTGTCTGTTGACTTGTGTGTGTATGTGTGTGTACATCTGCGCTGTGTGTATGCTAGGTGGTGCGGACCATCTGCTCCGGGTAGGCATGCGTTGTGGGGTGGGCAGTACCCTGGACGAGGTGGTGTGTATCCCGCTGGTCAACAAGCTGTGGGAGCGGGCGCTGGCCACTGTGGGCCAGAGGAGTATGGGTCCTGTGGAGAAACAGAGACGCAGCCTCACACACACACTGGACAGCAGCAGTGTTCGGGCCGGGGTGGCCACAACGTCCTCTGACTCACAGGTAACATACACACACACACACACACACTGTTTTGTGGTGTTGGAAACCTGATGTAGAAAAGTCAGTTATCTACTTTACGTTTTTTATAAGCAGCTCACGCTAGAATCGGTTGAAGACCTCTGTAGTAGTGACACTGTCAGATGTGGCCCCTCCCTGCTGCTCTGTTAAGCTTTCTCAGTCCCTCTTTTTTGCTGTCTGTTTCACATTTCTGAAACTTGTCTTCTGTCTACGTTGTGTTCTGTCTTGTTTAATCTCTTCTTCCAACTTCCTCTTTCTGAAATCTGTCTCCTCCTTTTTACTGTCTATCATTCTCAGGCTTATTCTCCTCCCTTTGTTCTCTATTCCATTATGATAGCTTTTCTAAATCCTCATCCCTCTCTTTCCTTCCCCTATTCCCTTTCTCTCATTCTGTCTCTCATTCCTTCACTCTCATCCCTCTCTCTCTCTCTTTCTTTCTCCCCCACCCTATTTGTATTACCCCACTCTCATCCTTCTCTCTCTCTCTCTCTCTCTCTCCCTCTCTCTCTCTCTTTCCTTCTCCCCCACCATATTCGTATTCCCACACTCTCATCCCTCTATCTTTATTTCTCCCCCACCATATTATTTTTCCTTCTCTCTCTCTCTCTCTCTCTCTCTTTCCTTCTCCCCCACCATATTCGTATTCCCACACTCTCATCCCTCTATCTTTATTTCTCCCCCACCATATTCTTTTTCCTTCTCTCTCTCTCTCTCTCTCTTTTTCCTTCTCCCCCACCCTATTTGTATTCCCACACTCTCATCCCTCTATCTTTATTTCTCCCCCACCATATTCTTTTTCCTTCTCTCTCTATCTCTCTCTCTCTTTTTCCTTCTCCCCCACCCTATTCGTATTCCCACACTCTCATCCCTCTCTCTTTATTTCTCCCCCACCATATTCTTTTTCCTTCTCTCTCTCTCTCTCTCTCTCTCTCTTTCCTTCTCCCCCACCATATTCGTATTCCCACACTCTCATCCCTCTCGCTTTATTTCTCCCCCACCATATTCTTTTTTCCTTCTCTCTCTCTCTCTCTCTCTCTATCTCTCTCTCTCTTTTCCTTCTCCCCCACCCTATTTGTATTCCCACACTCTCATCCCTCTATCTTTCTTTCTCCCCCACCCTATTCTTTATCCTTCACTCTCATCACAAACATTATAACCTCTCCTGGACCACAGTCAATACATTGTCTGTCCTCTAGGCGACCATGTATTTTGTTGGTGTCGCATTTCAGTCACCAGTCTACAATACCTGATACTGTATTTAAATGTTGTTCTGTGTTGTACACAGGTTTTTGTAGTATGCTAAGGTGAGGTATCTTTTTTACGATGTTCCGCCTCACTTCGCCAATAGCCAATGTATTCACCTCCAGCTGTCTCCCAATGTCCCCTTGTGGCCTGATCATCTGTGGTGACATTAATCTTGTGTTCCTCCTTCTGTTTGTCTGACTGTTTTCTCCCTCCACGTCTGTGATTTGGCCCCCGGTCACAGGTGGTGGAGTACAGTGTTGAAGTGTCTCTACCGGAACATTTCCTGGTGCCCGACATCATCTCTCTGCCTGTGGCTGGAGACACACAGGAGAACACCACAGGTAGAAACACACACGCACAGATGAACACATATGCCTGCACACACACACACACACAAACAAACAATACACTCCTGTCCCCTGTTCGTGCAGAACCTGAGGTGGTGCTCATGCCTTTGAGGTTTCACGCTCGTGAGCCCGGCAGATTCTGCTGCCAGCTGGTTCTGCGTTCGTGGCGTGACATCAGGGTCCATCTCCTGGAAGCTGTGGTTACAGGGGAGGGGGGCCACGCCCAGCTAGAGTTTACCACACCTGCTCACCTGTCCGTCACTCAGGATATCCCTCTGGTAGGTAGAGCATAAGCAGGGGGAGTCAACACAAGTTTGTTTCTTTGATTAGTCTCCATTTCTAGATGTTCTCTATATTTCAACAATGCAACGTGAGGTTCTTCCACTCTCTTTGAGATACGCGTGTTCTCCTTTCTGCTTTCCTCTCCAGACCAATAACAGCAGCCAGGACTGGCGTGTGCGGGGAGTGGTTAGGGGGCGGGACTTCCATGGCCCTCCTGTGGTGTATATCCAGGCTGGAGAGAAAGTCTGTTACCCACTCACCTTCAGGCCCACCACACAGAGCACTGTTACTGTAATACTCACGTCCACCTCCTCTTCCGCCTCCTCTTGGTTCCTATACACTTTTTCCTTCTCTGCAGTCGGTCTTCCTCTTCCTCCGGCACCTCATCTTTATCCTCGTACCTACCTCTCATACCTACCTCTTTTCCTCAAAGTCTTATTCCTGGTTTTCCCTTCCTCCTTTTCCCCTTTCACCATTCTCCTGCTTTTCCTGCTCCCCTGGCTTTCCCGTCTTCTCTTTGTCCTGGTTTACTTTCTGACCCCGACAGAGATTTCAATCATTCCAGCATTAAATCCATTAGAATTGTTTACTGCATCATCATTTCAGGAGAATGACCACGGAGAAGTCCGTCTGCTAGTTTTACCTCCATCCATTTGTTGTCGGTTCAATTCCCACAAATGTTTTGTGCATTCTAGGATGCACTTGCTTTGGATGAAAGTGTCTGCAAAGTGCCATGTATTCAACCCATAACAGCCACTGTAATAGTGGACGTAAATTATATGTGACTTTCTGTCAGCTTTCTGTTTTTAGCTCACTGACTCAGGTAATGAGTAAAGAAATACTGGACTTTTTTATTTCTTAGGAGCCCAGCTCAGTATCTCTTCTGTTAGTTACCCAGCAACAGACAGATGACATTTTTAGAGAGATGATGCACCTGTCAGTTTTGTTCCCTGACTGGATTGTCCCATGACACTGCATTTTATCATGAGAGGCTAGTGATTACCCTCTCTATCTATCTCTCTGTCTGTCTGTTTTAATCAGTCTCTCATTCTCTCTTTCTCTGTCTGTTTCTTTCTGCCTGTCTGTCTCTCTCTGTCTCTCTGTCTGTATCTCTGTCTGTCTCTCTCTGTCTCTCTCTCTCTCTGTCTCTCTGTCTCTCTGTCTCTCTGTCTGTCTCTCTGTCTGTCTCTCTCTGTCTCTCTCTCTCTCTGTCTCTCTGTCTGTCTCTTTGCCTGTCTGTGTCTCTCTCTGTCTGTGTCTCTTTCTGTCTGTGTCTCTCTCTGTATGTCTCCAGGACCCAATGAACCCAGTTTCGACTGCTTGCTTTTTGTTTTCTGTACCCCTGCAGACGTTAAACTTGATAATTTGTGTGTGTGTGTGTTTTCTGTCTGACCTTGCGGCTGAGTATTTGCCGTCCTGCTCGTCTTTGTGCCTCAGTATTCACTGTGAGTTTGTGAGTTTCCATATGTGTGTGTGTGTGTGTGTGTTTCAGGGCTGGTTGTCTTTGCTGAATGACTCAGATGGGACAGAACATGGCTTCAACATAAGAGGTGTTGGCCTGCGTCCTCTTCCCCTGGACAACATGATTCTCCACTGTCCCGTGGGACTGGTCACACAGTGCACCCTGCAGGTCCCCAACTACACCAGTCACCCGCTCAACTGTCAGGTGGATTAACACACTTACCGACGCAAACAGACGTGCAAACAAACACATTTATGCATGATTGTTTTTCGAGACATACACACACACACAAACACACCCTTGTTTTAACATACTTATACACAAACAGACATGAGAAAAGAGGTACACCCACACACACAGACATGCAGAAGACATGAGTGCGCACACACACACACGCTTGTTTTACCAAACTCACACACACACACACACACACACAATGATGTATGTCCTTGTGTTTTTTGATGTAGGTGGTTTCAGACCTCTCTATTGTCAGTGGGCCGCCCACCGTAGACATCCAATCTGGTAACAGCGTCTCGTATACACTCTCTGTGTCACCATGGAAACGAGGAACGCACACAGGTATTTGAAGCTTTATCTTGTGTTTTTCTTCTCCACCTCTTTTCTCTCCCTCGCTTTCTTCGTGTTTGCGAGTGTTCATTCCGGTAAAAAAATGCATATCAAGGAGGTCAGCAGCATCTTCTGTGTGTCTGTCAGGGTCAGTGTCGTTCATCGCGGTGGAGAGTGGAGGGGGACAGAGAATGAATGCAGGCCCTACGAGGTGTGGTATTCACTGGAGATCCTATGTGACCCTCCTCCACCTTTAAAGGTGCTGGCCGTGCAGTGTGCAGTCCAGGTAAGACATTAACACTAGTACAACCCCTGTGTCTCTATGAAACATCCCTGACTAGTTCGGGTGCTGGGCAGCAATAGTTGTTTTAAGGGAATGATTAGGAATGTGAAGACCAACACCGATTTTCCCAACTGTGAAGTGTTTTGATCAAGATGAGAATACCTCCTGGTCACCTCCGGGATTGAGCTTTAAAAGAGTGTCTTCGTATAAACTTTTTTGCTGTTTTTTTTTCACTCAGAGATCTGTTGCCGTGGAGATCCCCCTGAGTAACCCAGAGGCGGAGCCTCTTGAGTTGGGGGTGTGTCTAGAGGGAGAGGACCTGGAGGGAGACATCCGGGTGCGTGTCCCTCCCCGGGGCAGTATTACCTATACAGTCTCCTTCTCTCCAGCGGTGGTCGGGACGACAACAGCAAGGTGACACACACACACTACTATAACTGTTTAGATACATGCTTCAGTGGTTGTGTTTATTGATCCTTGTTTTACACTTCTATGGCATATTCCTGCTCCTATAACTCATCCATTGACCTGAATTAAAAAACAATATGCATACATGAAACAAGTGAGTATGTGTATGACAGTGTGTGTGTGTGTGTGTTTGGTGGTGTGTGTGTGTGTGTGTGCTCTGTCAGTGTCATCTTCCAGGCAGAGCTGGTGAGAGAGTTCTGGTACCAGCTGAATCTCCTGGCCCAACCATCTGTTCTGACCACCCTACCCGAGAGCCGCTGTGAACTGGGGAAGTATGTCACTTAGTAATTGAGTAACCTACTCAGTCAGTCCGTCAGTTGGTCAGTTACTCAGTTGGTCAGTTACTCAGTTGATCAGTTACTCAGTCATTTTCTCCCTGAATCTTCTTCTCAGGTGGACCAGGCTATACCTCCACCTTGTGAACCCCACAGACCAGACACTAGAACTGGGCACGGTTAACAGCAACCCTCAACACTTCACCCTGGAACTAGACACCAGCCGACCAGTTAGTACACACTCCCACACACACAAACACACTCTCACACACTCCCACACTCCCACACTAACACTCAGTGTGGCACTTTGTCATCAGTTTTATCATAATTTACATTCAGTCCTACATCAAAGTGATTGTGGCCTACAATTATGGTACATTCTCAGGGTACATTCTCAGGGTACATTCTCAGGGTACATCCTCAGGGTACATCCTCAGGGTACATTCTCAGGGTACATCCTCAGGGTACATTCTCAGGATACATCCTCAGGGTACATTCTCAGGGTACATCCTCAGGGTACATTCTCAGGGTACATCCTCAGGGTACATTCTCAGGGTACATCCTCAGGATACATCCTCAGGGTACATCCTCAGGGTACATTCTCAGGGTACATCCTCAGGGTACATTCTCAGGGTACATTCTCAGGGTACATCCTCAGGGTACATTCTCAGGGTACATCCTCAGGATACATCCTCAGGGTACATTCTCAGGGTACATTCTCAGGGTACATCCTCAGGGTACATTCTCAGGATACATCCTCAGGGTACATTCTCAGGGTACATCCTCAGGGTACATTCTCAGGGTACATCCTCAGGGTACATTCTCAGGGTACATCCTCAGGATACATCCTCAGGGTACATTCTCAGGGTACATTCTCAGGGTACATCCTCAGGGTACATCCTCAGGGTACATCCTCAGGGTACATTCTCAGGGTACATTCTCAGGGTACATTCTCAGGGTACATTCTCAGGCTACATTAATATTAGACCATTTCTCCATCCCTTTTATTATGTATTAATAACCACTCTGAGACTCTTTTAATGGTGAAAGGTGTGTGTTTCTGTTTTTGTTTATATTTCCAGCTCATTGTAACACCACACTCGTCCACCCAAGTTCCTGTCCGTTTCTGCCCGTCAACCATCGGCACAGTTAACCAAATGGCCAAAGTCTCCTTCACATGTTCTCAGGTACACTAACCTGTCTAACCTACCAGATCTCAGGTACACTAACTGTCTACCTACCAGATCTCAGGTACACTAACCTGTCTAACCTACCAGATCTCAGGTACACTAACCTGTCTAACCTACCAGATCTCAGGTACACTAACCTGTCTAACCTACCAGATCTCAGGTACACTAACCTGTCTAACCTACCAGATCTCAGGTACACTAACCTGTCTAACCTACCAGATCTCAGGTACACTTACCTGTCTAACCTACCAGATCTCAGGTACACTAACCTGTCTAACCTACCAGATCTCAGGTACTCTAACCTGTCTAAACTTCCAGATCTCAGGTACTCTAACCTGTCTAACCTACCAGATCTCAGGTACACTAACCTGTCTCACCTACCAGTTCTCAGGTACACTAACCTGTCTCACCTACCAGATCTCAGGTACACTAACCTGTCTAACCTACCAGATCTCAGGTACACTAGCCTGTCTAACCTACCAGATCTCAGGTACACTAACTTGTCTAACCTACCAGATCTCAGGTACACTAACCTGTCTAACCTACCAGATCTCAGGTACACTAACCTGTCTAACCTACCAGATCTCAGGTACACTAACCTGTCTAACCTACCAGATCTCAGGTACACTTACCTGTCTAACCTACCAGATCTCAGGTACACTAACCTGTCTAACCTACCAGATCTCAGGTACTCTAACCTGTCTAAACTTCCAGATCTCAGGTACTCTAACCTGTCTAACCTACCAGATCTCAGGTACACTAACCTGTCTCACCTACCAGTTCTCAGGTACACTAACCTGTCTCACCTACCAGATCTCAGGTACACTAACCTGTCTCACCTACCAGATCTCAGGTACTCTAACCTGTCTAAACTTCCAGATCTCAGGTACTCTAACCTGTCTAACCTACCAGATCTCAGGTACACTAACCTGTCTCACCTACCAGTTCTCAGGTACACTAACCTGTCTCACCTACCAGATCTCAGGTACACTAACCTGTCTTAACCTACCAAATCTCAGGTACACTAACCTGTCTCACCTACCAGATCTCAGGTACACTAACCTGTCTAACCTACCAGAGCTCAGGTACACTAACCCGTCTTAACCTACCAGATCTCAGGTACGCTAACCTGTCTCACCTACCAGATCTCAGGTACACTAACCTGTCTAACCTACCAGATCTCAGGTACACTAACCTGTCTAACCTACCAGATCTCAGGTACACTAACCTGTCTAACCTACCAGAGCTCAGGTACACTAACCTGTCTTAACCTACCAGATCTCAGGTACGCTAACCTGTCTCACCTACCAGATCTCAGGTACACTAACCTGTCTCACCTACCAGATCTCAGGTACACTAACCTGTCTTAACTACCAGATCTGATGTTTTCTAGTGTGGCCCCTAGGTCCTCAACAGACTCTGATGTGTTTAGTGTGGCCTCTAGGTCCTCAACGGGCTCTGATGTGTTTAGTGTGGCCTCTAGGAAGATGAACATCTAAATGGAGTTTTGGTGTACTAACAGTGATGTGTCCCATTCGTGGCAGTTGGAGCAGTGGAGCTTCCAGCTGTGTGGTCGAGGCCTGGCCCCTGGACGGATGGAGGCCCTGTCTGTGGCCTCTGCTGTGGGCTCTCACTCATCCAACATCATCCCTTTCAGAAACCCTACTGATCAGTCTGCCCTACTGAACATCAGTCTGACAGGTGCCACACAGTTTTACATTCCATCATTTTTATTTAAAGAGTGTAAATAACGTTTAATTGACCTTGCTCAAGGACACAACAGCATATTTCTCATCTTAACGTACCAGGGATTTGAACCCACACTCTAATCACTAGGTCAAAGAGACCTGGAGCTTGCAGGCTCTCTTTTCTACCTCCTCATTTAATGTCACTCAGGTCTAAATGAGTCCCTAGTTTGAGGTTTAAAAGGAAAAAACAAACAAAGATGAACTGGCTTTGAGGTCTAAGTTGAGTTTGAGGGCTTTATACTATCTGCCAATTGATAATAAATATGGTTAAGAAAATATATATTTCAAACACAGTTGATGTATTTTTATGTTGCTTTATATGAATGATAGTTATAGTTTTTATCCTTTTTGTAGATGAAGAGCCAGGTCAGAACAGCTTGAGTCAGTCCTTCATATCTGAAAAGAAAGTCTTCTGCATCCCAATGAAGAAAACACAAGGTCAGTCCTTCCAGAACACACACGTGTTGTCATGGTTCTGTCTCAATGGCAGAGGGTCAGAGATGGATAATTTCCTCAAGGTTGTCATGGTGGTGCTATAACAGACTGTCATTGTGGTGTTATAACAGACTGCCATGGTGGTGTTATAACAGACTGTCATGGTGGTGTTATAACAGACTGCCATGGTTGTGTTATAACAGACTGTCATTGTGGTGTTATAACAGACTGTCATGGTGGTGTAATAACAGACTGTCATGGTGGTGTTATAACAGACTGCCATGGTGGTGTTATAACAGACTGTCATTGTGGTGTTATAACAGACTGCCATGGTGGTGTTATAACAGACTGCCATGGTGGTGTTATAACAGACTGTCATTGTGGTGTTATAACAGACTGCCATGGTGGTGTTATAACAGACTGTCATTGTGGTGTTATAACAGACTGTCATGGTGGTGTTATAACAGACTGTCATGGTGGTGTTATAACAGACTGTCATGGTGGTGTTATAACAGACTGCCATGGTGGTGTTATAACAGACTGTCATTGTGGTGTTATAACAGACTGCCATGGTGGTGTTATAACAGACTGTCATGGTGGTGTTATAACAGACTGTCATGGTGGTGTTATAACAAACTGTAATGATGGTGTTATAACAAACTGCTATGTTGGTGTTATAACAGACTGTAATGATGGTGTTATAACAAACTGCTATGTTGGTTAGCATCTTCGCTGTTCTTTTGCTTGAGCTCCTGTTCCTCGTATCCTGTTTCTCTTGTCTTGTGCCTCATATTCTGTTTCTCACTTTCTGTTGCAACTGAATATGAATGTTAACTATACCCAACCAAGAATAATCAATTTAATCTATTCAGGAACAGCTTAAAGGCATAGTAGTACTTACAGTTTCTTTAGAGTCATCCCTCCAGTCATCCATGTTGGCTTCAGGTGTGCGGGTGTCGGCAGGGGACAGTGTGGAGATTCCTGTGGTCTTTGCCCCTGACTCCATGCAACTGCATCAGGCGTGGCTCTTGGTCCAGCTGGAACCATTTTACCACCACCCCAACTTGGACACACCACTCACCCCCATGCAGAGGAATGAGTCAGTACATTGTATTTGTGTGTGACATTTGTTTACAATGCAATACTGTTTGTCAAGGTTCATTTATTCAGTATGTCTGTAGCTAGTTAGCTAGAAAACGTTTTAACCAAATAATACTATGCCCAATATTCTCATGAGAAATAGATATATTGTTGTTAAAACCCTTAAACAAAGTGTACTGTCAATTTATAAATTCACCGTTATTAAAATACCAGCTTAAATGATGCAATAATAGTTTGTTGCTGAAAAGCTAAACTGATGGCAGCCCTCGTTGGTTTTCTCTGGTTGCACACAACGACTGCATGTGGTTGGCTCATGAACAAATGTTTGGGAGGGTGAGTGAACTCACTGGAAGACCAGAGAACGTTTAAGGGTTTTTGGCAGCTCGCCCCATCTCAGCTCCTGTAATAAACCTGCATTAGCATTAACCCATATTTGCAGTCCTTGCACAAGAACGATCAAGGTCGTTGGCCACAGAGAAATCAGCTTCTTGTATCCAGCATGACATCGTCATGACAGCTATAGCTAGCTGTTTATAATGTCTTCAAGATAGCTAGCTACATTAGCTTCTCAAGGAAACGTAACTAATTGACCAGACCAAGTTGCAAACTTTGCTTCACTGTTCAGACGGATGTTTTGGCGGTATCATAATATAGGATTTTTTTTCTTCTGATTTGCACTACCAGATTCTGACGTAAAAAAAACATAATGTAATACCAGATGTGTTCCGATAAGTATACAGGAAGTAGTCTTAAAACGGATTGTAGCCTAAATGTTATGGAATTTAATAGTTCTTTCCTTTGTCTTTACCCATTATCTTGATTTAATAAAGCAATAAAAAATCACTGAAAAAGTTTAATAAATGTTTTTTTACCCGCTAGTGGGGTAAAATGGAAATTTGTCTTAATACAGGTGTGTGGTGGTAGAGGACGAGCGGATCCGTTTGGTTCGCTGGGTCTACCCTATTCATGGTATCCCAGAAGCCCCTCTGAAACGCTCTAATCCAGGTACGTTTGCCCAGTCTGCATGGTGGGACTGGAACCTGAACTCTTGTCTGGCATTTCAAACACACTGGTCCACTTTAGATTCTTAATGCTCCCATTACTAGCCAGTTCAAGGAACACAAGTGTGTTATAATTATTCTTGGATTAATTTCTTTCCTTCCTCCCTCTCCCCATCCACCTCTCACTCCCCTCTCCCCTCCGTCTCCCCATCCACCTCTGACTCCTCCCGTTCCTCTCTCCCTCTCCCCATCCACCTCTCACTCCCCTCCCTCTCCCCATCCACCTCTCACTCCCCTCCCTCTTCCCATCCACCTCTCACCCCCCTCCCTCTCCCCATCCACCTCTCACTCCCCTCCCTCTCCCCATCCACCTCTCACCCCTGTCTCTCCCTCTCCCCATCCACCTCTCACTCCCCTCCCTCTCCCCATCCACCTCTCACCCCCGTCTCTCCCTCTCCCCATCCACCTCTCACTCCCCTCCCTCTCCCCATCCACCTCTCACTCCCCTCCCTCTCCCCATCCACCTCTCACTCCCCTCCCTCTCCCCATCCACCTCTCACTCCCCTCCCTCTCCCCATCCACCTCTCACCCCCGTCCCTCCCTCTCCCCATCCACCTCTCACTCCCCTCCCTCTCCCCATCCACCTCTCACTCCCCTCCCTCTCCCCATCCACCTCTCACTCCCCTCCCTCTCCCCATCCACCTCTCACTCCCCTCCCTCTCCCCATCCACCTCTCACCCCCGTCTCTCCCTCTCCCCATCCACCTCTCACTCCCCTTCCTCTCCCCATCCACCTCTCACTCCCCTCCCTCTCCCCATCCACCTCTCACTCCCCTCCCTCTCCCCATCCACCTCTCACTCCCCCCTCTCCCCATCCACCTCCCTCTCCCCATCCACCTCTCACCCCCGTCTCTCCCTCTCCCCATCCACCTCTCACTCCCCTCCCTCTCCCCATCCACATCTCACCCCCGTCTCTCCCTCTCCCCATCCACCTCTCACTCCCCTCCCTCTCCCCATCCACCTCTCACTCCCCTCCCTCTCCCCATCCACCTCTCACTCCCCTCCCTCTCCCCATCCACCTCTCACTCCCCTCCCTCTCCCCATCCACCTCTCACCCCCGTCTCTCCCTCTCCCCATCCACCTCTCACTCCCCTTCCTCTCCCCATCCACCTCTCACTCCCCTCCCTCTCCCCATCCACCTCTCACTCCCCTCCCTCTCCCCATCCACCTCTCACTCCCCTTCCTCTCCCCATCCACCTCTCACTCCCCTCCCTCTCCCCATCCACCTCTCACTCCCCTCCCTCTCCCCATCCACCTCTCACTCCCCTCCCTCTCCCCATCCACCTCTCACTCCCCTCCCTCTCCCCATCCACCTCTCACCCCCGTCTCTCCCTCTCCCCATCCACCTCTCACTCCCCTTCCTCTCCCCATCCACCTCTCACTCCCCTCCCTCTCCCCATCCACCTCTCACTCCCCTCCCTCTCCCCATCCACCTCTCACTCCCCTCCCTCTCCCCATCCACCTCTCACCCCCGTCTCTCCCTCTCCCCATCCACCTCTCACTCCCCTCCCTCTCCCCATCCACCTCTCACTCCCCTCCCTCTCCCCATCCACCTCTCACTCCCCTCCCTCTCTCCATTCACCCCCCCACCTCATCCCAGCTGTAATTAAGTGTGAAGCTCTTAGTCGGGTGGAGGAGAGAGTGGAGGTTGTGTTGACTGGATGTGTCCCAGGATCCTTTGTTTCTGACACAGTCACACCTCACAGTAACAGCACTTCTGAAACCTCTGGTGAGATGTTATGGAACAACTGTCTTCAACTGACACACAGTTAAAAACTAACTTGCAGAGATAGAATCTCAATAGTGCTCATATTTTTTAATTATGTTACAATACAAAATCAAAACGTATTTAGTCTGTTTTTTTTCACTAAACAACACAAAAGTTCGTAACATCAAGGTAAAAAAAAAATTTCAGCAAATTATTCTTAGTTTATAACAAACAGTGTTAAATCAGTCTGAAGAACATACAGGGGAAACTTTATTATTTGCATCCACTTTTCATTTGTTTTTCTGGATGATTAACCATGTCCCACTGTTTACTGGTGTGTGTTCATACAAGCCTGTGTGTGGCGTGTATGTGCTCATTTCAGCCTGCTTGTGGTGTGTGTGCTCATATGAGCATGTGTGTGACGTGTGTGTGTTCATATGAGCATGTGTGTGGCGTGTGTGTGTTCATACGAGCCTGTGTGTGGCACACACACTTATATTCTATATAAAAAACATTTTCATATAGAATATGTTACTAAAGATTGGGGCTCTGAGTCACTATTTTTAACAGTGCACGATTTAGAGTTTCGCTGAGCAACAATTTCATTTACCGCCGTTACTCACAAAATATTCCTTCAAATAAACTGCCAATGATCTTTCATGCTGGAACGTCTGTAGTTGCACTCGCCTGGCCTGAATAAGGTTACAGAAGCACTTCCAAATGACCGCCCTGCGTACTTTTAGGTTTATTGCAAACGCTGTCGTTTTGCCATTCATTATAGTGTTGCTGCACTCTGGATAGGAGGGCAGTGGACAAGACTGCCATTAGGAGAGATTTACATCGGCCAATCAGAAGAAAACATCATGAACGGTCTTGTTTATGCCACGCTACAAGGTCTTAATAATAGTGATGAGAAATAGGACCACATACAGCATGGACTATTACATGAAATATATATGAGAGAATGGGCCTTTGTCATCTGGGACATAGATGTGTGACATTAGATGTTATTTTATAATTCCAATTCTATGATTCGATTAATAAATGTGTGCATATGTCCAAACGGCCTTGCAACGGAAAGAAGCCTAATCCACTTTCACTCCTGGTTAAAAGTGTGTGTTCCGCATTGTCGTGTGTGTACTCATACAAGCCTGTGTGTGGTGTGTGTGTGTTCATATGAGCCTGTGTGGCGTGTGTGTGTTCATATGAGCCTGTGTGTGGCATGTGTGTGCTCATATGAGTCTCTGTGTGGCGTGTGTCCTCATATGAGCTTGCGTGTGGTGTGTGTTGATGTAAGTTAGATACATAATATCTGGCTCAACAGAGCAGATCTAAGGTAACGTCAGCAGCTTACATTCCTCAGTGTTCATTACCATGAAATGATAACTGGCGTTGAGTGAAGAACACCTGCTCTTTACTTCTCTCTGAGAAATGTTTCATCTATTAAAACCACACAGCATACTGTTGTTATAACAGAGTCAAAGTGAAGCGTGTGTGTGTGTGTGTGTGTGTGTGTGTGTTTGTGTAATCCTAGTTTTATTGTGTACGGACTGACAATCTGGTTTGTTTTAGGTTTAGGCATTAGAGTAAGATTAAGATTTTTGAGTTTAGGATTATAATTTGGTTTATGTTTCGGCAACCCGGGTTAGGTTAAGTGTAAGCATAAAGGTTAGAGTATTGAGGTTACGGTTAAGATTAGGTTTACGTTTAGGCATCAGGGGTTAAGTTTACAATGGGCATACAGGCTGGAGTATTGAGGTTAGGATTAGTTTAAGGGACATGCTTCAGTTTAGGGTTAAGATATTTTTTTCAGGTCTCCAGATAAACAGGAAAAAATGTGTGTGTGTGTGTGAGCGTAACAGTGTGTGTTCCCGGTCCTAAATCAAAGTGTGTGTATGTGTGTGTGTTCCATGGTCTACCTGAAACAGCAGGTTCTAGATTAGCTGTGGAAGATTTCTTGTGTGAGGTACGTTATACCAGTGAAACTGAGCAGAACCAGATGGACTCCTGTGTGACCTTGTCTCCACTGGACTGTCACAGAGACCCACAGTCTGGCCTCGTCTCCCTCGGCCTCAATCTCATCTTCGTCCCTCACAAACCTGGCAGGTAACACACACACACGCCTCACCAACTCACACATCTTTATTAACACACAACTCAAGTCTGTCATTGTTTCATGGTACTAATAGGTGAGGAGAAGAGATTGGTACCGGAATAGAGGACTCCATCTCTACTGTCTTTCAAAACTATTATCAATTCTCTGGTGTTAATGTCCCCTTTCAAATGTCAAAAGCCCAATTTGTCCAAAGCACATGATACATTAGCAACTAATGCTACTCCTCATATATGCTACTCCTTATATATGCTACTCCTCATATATGCTACTCCTCATATATGCTACTCCTCATATATGCTACTCCTCATATATGCTACTCCTCATATATGCTACTCCTCATATATGCTACTCCTCATATATGCTACTCCTTATATATGCTACTCCTCATATATGCTACTCCTTATATATGCTACTCCTCATATATGCTACTCCTTATATATGCTACTACTTATACATGCTACTCCTCATATATGCTACTCCTTATATATGCTACTACTTATACATGCTACTCCTCATATATGCTACTCCTCATATATGCTACTCCTCATATATGCTACTCCTCATATATGCTACTCCTTATATATGCTACTACTTATACATGCTACTACTTATACATGCTACTACTTATACATGCTACTACTTATACATGCTACTCCTTATATATGCTACTCCTCATATATGCTACTCCTCATATATGCTACTACTTATATATCCTTCTCCTCATATATGCTACTCCTCATATATGCTACTACTTATATATCCTTCTCCTCATATATGCTACTCCTCATATATGCTACTACTTATATATCCTTCTCCTCATATATGCTACTCCTCATATTGGCTACTCCTCATATTGGCTACTTCTCATATTGGCTACTTCTTATATATTTTACTTCTTATATATGCTACTCCTCATATATGCTACTCCTCATATATGCTACTCCTCATATTGGCTACTTCTTATATATTTTACTTCTTATATATGCTACTCCTCATATATGCTACTCCTCATATTGGCTACTTCTCATATTCGCTACTTCTTATATATTTTACTTCTTATATATGCTACTCCTCATATATGCTACTCCTCATATATGAAACATAAAACACACACACACACTCACCATTCCTTTCATCACCTATTTATTTCTCTCCCCTCTTCTCCACTCCCCTCTCCCTTTATCTCCTTTTTCTTTTCTAGCTGTTCAGCCTTGCTGGCTGTCCAGTGTGTGACAGGCGGTCTCTGGACGTTTCCCATCAGTCTAGTGGCCACAGAGCCACCAGTTGATGATGTCATTAGCATTACGGCTGCTGGACTCAACAGAACCTCCTCAGTTGGTTTCAGGCTGACCAGCCAGACCAGGTAATCTGCTCTCTCATATTCTCTCTCTCAGTCTTTCTAACTCTCTACTTATCGCTCTCTCTTTAAGTCCAACGCTGTGGGTGTCTAAGTGTTTACATAACTTATGCGTGTGTGTGTGTGCATGTGTGTTTCTGTCCGTCTTTCCATGTGTGTGTGTGTGTGTGTCAGGAACCCCGAGCCTTTCACAGCAGGGTTCTTGCCAGGCGGAGACAGTGATTTTCAGGTGTGCCCCTCCTCAGGCGAACTCTTGCCAGTAGGATCAGCTGGTACCCTGATCACCATTTCCTTCACCCCCAGTATGTACAGCAGAAAACACAGTGCCGTGCTTCTGGTGCAGGTATGTCAGTTTAATAAAACACGCTGGTTTTACCATATTTGTGGGCACACTTGGGGGACAAATCTTACCAAAATGTGGTTCTCACAAGTTTAGTAATACACCTTATTTTCTTGAATCAATAGAAAGTTCCAGTGCCGCTGTGTTTAACTTAATAGTAGAAAATGATTGACAGCTCCTTGTCTCCTCCCCCAGACAACAAACATGCATTGGACGTACGATGTGAAGGGGACCACGCCCACATACTCCCCGCCCGCTCCGCGACCTCCAATGGAGTGAGCTTCTACAGGGAGGCCCCTCCCACTAATGTCCGTCAAAGAAACTTTGTGTCGCGGAACCTGCAGCTCCCTGCCATGGCTAACTCCTCCCCTCTCAAACACAAAGGCTCCATCTCGTAGTTCAGATAGACACACACACACACACACACTTTTCTTTAATATCATTGACACTATGAGGCAATACTTATACCACACACTCATATTTAAATACACTCATATGCCATTCTATTATCATAGAGAATTATGAACAAATTAAAATTAAAGTCCATGTACTTTAGCTCATTGCATAGTCTCATTCGCTTTGACCTTGGCCCATCTGGACATGCGTGCATCTCTCTTTGTGTGTGCGCGTGTGTGTGCGTGTGTGCATGTGTGTGCGTGTGTGTGCATGTGTGTCAGTTCCACTTTCCCATTTAGTGCAGTGAACCAGGGACCTCGCTCTAACACTGAATTCCAAGACGGATTATCCCCGCTCTCATTTCTGATGCCGGTGAATTTATTTTTAGCCTGTCATTTAGTCTGAACTGGAGAGAGAGCAACAGAATCTAACCGGGTTTAATTTGTTATTTTTCCTAGATGAAGAAAGGCATTACAATTCACTTGTATTGATTGTATCAGAGGGCAGTTTGTTAGGAAGCTGTTTGGATTAGGGAACACATTGATCCTGTACGGAGATTAGAAGGAAAACGGCAGCGGTTCTCTGTGTACGAGACAATATGGAGTCACGCATGGCATTCCTGAGGCATTCACACACATTAACCTTTATAATTAATGGTTATCAATACTGAGTACAACAGCTAAATATAAATAGTGATGGTCCAGGTAAAAATCTCTGCTGCACTATTGTTCACGGAGGCAAACCAGCACAGTGAATACTGTTAGAAGTGTAAACCAGAATGAACCAGACTAGTATAGTGAATACTGTTAGAAGTATAAACCAGAATGAACCAGACTAGTATAGTGAATACTGTTAGAAGTATAAACCAGAGTGAACCAGACCAATATAGTGATTACTGTTAGAAGTATAAACCAGAGTGAACCAGACCAGTATAGTGAATACTGTTAGAAGTATAAACCAGAGTGAACCAGACCAGTATAGTGAATACTGTTAGAAGTATAAACCAGAGTGAACCAGACCAGTATAGTGAATACTGTTAGAAGTATAAACCAGAGTGAACCAGACCAGTATAGTGAATACTGTTAGAAGTATAAACCAGAATGAACCAGACCAGTATAGTGAATACTGTTAGAAGTATAAACCAGAGTGAACCAGACCAGTATAGTGAATACTGTTAGAAGTATAAACCAGAATGAACCAGACCAGTATAGTGAATACTGTTAGAAGTATAAACCAGAGTGAACCAGACCAGTATAGTGAATACTGTTAGAAGTATAAACCAGAATGAACCAGACCAGTATAGTGAATACTGTTAGAAGTATAAACCAGGGTGAACCAGACCAGTATAGTGAATACTGTTAGAAGTATAAACCAGAGTGAACCAGACCAGTATAGTGAATACTGTTAGAAGTATAAACCAGAGTGAACCAGACCAGTATAGTGAATACTGTTATAAGTATAAACCAGGGTTAACCAGACCAGTATAGTAAATATTGTTAGAAGTATAAACCAGAATGAACCATACCAGTATAGTGAATACTGTTAGAAGTATAAACCAGGGTTAACCAGACCAGTATAGTGAATACTGTTAGAAGTATAAACCAGAATGAACCAGACCAGTATAGTGAATACTGTTAGAAGTATAAACCAGAGTGAACCATACCAGTATAGTGAATGAGATGAACCAGCAAAGTCAACATGCCCTGTGAACACAGAGCTCTGAGTTTCACCTGTGAGAGCGAATTAGTCAATCACGACCGGCACGCGTTCCCACCGAAGCCGCCGTCTAGCTCTTTGATGTGAAATCTAATTAATGTTGTAAAGCTCCTCTCCTAGCACTGAGCATTGCCTGCTGCAAATGACGGGAGTGTGAGACCTCAAGAGAGAAAAAGAGCGAAACTAGTAGCTCAACTTTGGGGCTTTCAGTTCTAGCTCGGGCCATCTTCTGTCTCAATCTACACCCACTGATGACATCCACGGCACATTTTATCTTCATCATCATGATTCCTGCCTCCCTTCCTGACTGTATCTTATAAGAATGTGTGTGTGTGTGTCTGTGTGTGTGTGTGTGTGTGTCTGTCTGTGCGTTTCTGCTTGTGCGTGTGTGTGTGTGTGTACACAGTCTTCTTTTTCATTAGTGGGGATTGAGCTTCACGTTACCTAGAGGACTGTCACAAATTTGACTAAACATTTAATGTTTTTTTATGTTAGAAATTGTTCAAATTCTAGACATTCAGTTGAGTGGTTCAGTTTATTTTTAGGCATCTTATCCAAAACGACAGTACATTCATTTTAATAGAGTAGTCTGTAGTCGCAACTACAGAACCCAGTCCCAGTCTAATTAAAGGTTTAACTATCAGCGTTCAAGTTAGACATGACAAAATGCTGTATTATTGTGTGTGTGTGTGTGTGTGTGTGTGTGTGTGTGTGTGTGTGTGTGTGTGTGTGTGTGTGTGTGTGTGTGTGTGTGTGTGTGTGTGTGTGTGTGTGTGTGTGTGTGTGTGTGTGTGTGTGTGTGTGTGTGTGTGTGTGTGTGTGTGTGTGTGTGTGTGTGTGTGTGTGTGTGTGTGTGTGTGTGTGTGTGTGTGTGTGTGTGTGTGTGTGTGTGTGTGTGTGTGTGTGTGTGTGTGTGTGTGTGTGTGTGTGTGTGTGTGTGTGTGTGTGTGTGTGTGTGTGTGTGTGTGTGTGTGTGTGTGTGTGTGTGTGTGTGTGTGTGTGTGTGTGTGTGTGTGTGTGTGTGTGTGTGTGTGTGTGTGTGTGTGTGTGTGTGTGTGTGTGTGTGTGTGTGTGTGTGTGTGTGTGTGTGGTGGGACGACGGGGGTATTATTCCATGTCATGTTAAGGTAGTCTTTGTACTAGCCTCTTTAGAGACTATTCATTTGCCTGGACCATCTGATCCAGACTGTTGTTAACCAGGAGCCAACATGGCCTCTATATCATCGCAATTCAAAACGGCCCCAGTCTGTTTGCTTTAGCCAAAGAACCGCTAAGCCATATTGTCAAAAAGGTTATGTATTCAGCCCTGTGTATTCTCCGAGCAATACCAATGAGTACATCCCTTAGTTTCTCCACATACAGTTCCCCCCCCCCGTGACAGATTGAACATTATGAGAGGTGTTTTAAGGTCCCATAACTCTGGCTGTAAATTAGGAAAATTTTTGAACTGAGGTACTGCAGATGCTGGTAAACTGCGTCTCTGGTCCCATGAATGTGCTTGTTTGTGATGAGCACAGTGTTTTTCCTGGCTCGACCACGTCTCCGCTCTCCGCTCGGTTGGCCAGATGCTTTGTGGCCTGAAGGGCTCCGGCTCTATTGATTTATACTCAGGCCATTAGGTAACTCAGACTGATGATTCCCAACCCTGATCTGCAGATATTACTGTGTGTGTGTGTGTTCGCCCTGTGTCTACACCAAGCCTGCCCAGTGTCTCTGCAAGCGTGCGAGCATGTGCATGTGACATTACGTGCGCACTTGCTTGCGTGTTCGGACGTCAGCGGCATTCGTGACCATAACAACAGGAAGCGAGCGGCCAACCCTTCCCTCCGCACCTGTACCGCGCGTCTCAACAGAAGGTACCAGGCAGATCCGGTTACAGCGGTCCGCTGAGACAGAACCCCGGTCAGACGGAGAAGTCAGCCGGGCCAGGATATTAGATATGCTAATGCCATTATGACACTCTTCACAGCAGGTGCTGTCATGGGAACCTGGGGATGAGAGTTGGCTCAATATGACCTGTAGGGAAAAACACTGAGAGGAAATCCAAAACGCCAACTCCGAAAACAACACGCCGTCAAAGGTGGACTAAAGAACCGCGGTGGTCTTTAGGAGGAATTACGAGGAACAAAGACAAATAAGGGAAATGAATCAGGGTAATTCATCCCCATGTCTAACTGTGGGGCTTGTCATTAGGAGGGGGGGCTGTATGGGTTGTCATCAGGAGGGAGGGCTGTATGGGTTGTCATCAGGAGGGAGGGCTGTATGGCATGTCATTAGGAGGGGGGGCTGTATGGGCTGTCATCAGGAGGGAGGGCTGTATGACTTGTCATTAGGAGGGAGGGCTGTATGACTTGTCATTAGGAGGGAGGGCTGTATGGCTTGTCATTAGGAGGGAGGGCTGTATGGGTTGTCATTAGGAGGGGGCTGTATGGGTTGTCATTAGGGGGGGCTGTACGGGTTGTTATTAGGAGGGGGGCTGTATGGGTTGTCATTAGGAGGGGGGGGCTGTATGGCTTGTCATTAGGAGGGGGGCTGTATGGGTTGTCATTAGGAGGGGGCTGTATGGGTTGTCATTAGGAGGGGGCTGTACGGGTTGTTATTAGGAGGGGGGCTGTATGGGTTGTCATTAGGAGGGGGGCTGTATGGCTTGTCATTAGGAGGGGGCTGTATGGGTTGTCATTAGGAGGGGGCTGTACGGGTTGTCATTAGGAGGGGGCTGTATGGGTTGTCATTAGGAGGGGGGCTGTATGGCTTGTCATCAGGAGGGGGGCTGTATGGGTTGTCTTCAGGAGGGAGGGCTGTGTGGCTTGTCATTAGGAGGGGGCTGTATGGCTTGTCATTAGGAGGGGGGGCTGTGTGGCTTGTCATTAGGAGGGGGGGCTGTATGGCTTGTCTTTAGGAGGGAGGGCTGTGTGGCTTGTCATTAGGAGGGGGCTGTATGGCTTGTCTTTAGGAGGGAGGGCTGTGTGGCTTGTCATTAGGAGGGGGCTGTATGGCTTGTCTTTAGGAGGGAGGGCTGTGTGGCTTGTCATTAGGAGGGGGGCTGTATGGCTTGTCATTAGGAGGGGGGCTGTATGGCTTGTCTTTAGGAGGGGGGAGGGCTGTGTGGCTTGTCATTAGGAGGGGGGGCTGTATGGCTTGTCTTTAGGAGGGAGGGCTGTGTGGCTTGTCATTAGGAGGGGGGGCTGTATGGCTTGTCTTTAGGAGGGAGGGCTGTGTGGCTTGTTGACTTATTTAGCCTGACCAGCACCAGCCCGGTCTCCCTAAATGACAGAGCTGAGCACTTTGACAGACATTCAGACAATGAGAGGGATTTATAACTCTCAACACATTTTTTAAATTTGCCATTGTTCCCCTTTAATAGAACAGTGATACACAGCAGGCCTATTTGTGGAAATATAAATTCAACATCAGTAGTGACATCCATGGAATATCATTTTTGCATATTGGTCAAACAAATTGTGTCAGCATGTCTGTCTGGCAGACTTCATGTCTCTGTGTGCATCTGTAGCCCAGACCATCTGTCTGTCTGTCTGTCTGTCTGTCTGTCAGATGTCTGTGTCACTGCCTTCCTGTCCAATTCTAAATAACTGCATGTTTATTGCCGTGGTCCTGAGTGTTAAAAGCTGAAACAGGGATTTGTCTTTTCCTGGATTAAACCAATAGTCAGCAACAGTCAGTCTCTTCAGCAGTCAATACAATAATATCACTCGCAATATCACTAAAATAAGGGCTTGGCCAGGAAGTAAGGAACTCAGTGTCGGGTACCTCTAAAATTGTATTCAATGAGCTCCTGTTCGTCCTAGAACATAAACTTAATAGTATGTCTGGCCATCCCGTGCCCTGTCCAGACATCCAAAATATGAATTAATAAATTTTTGTCCATGCTGAGCGTTTTATTGATGTTGAGATAGGTGTATCCCTGCTTTCCCTGCGAAGCTTTCTTTGCATCTTTCACAAAGTAAAAGCGTCTGTAAGTCTGCAGGCCGATAAGGTGGGAAAGGTGGGGGCGTTAAAACAGCACTGTGATCCTGAATGTAGCTGCGATGTCATTACGTCACTGCTGAAATGTAAGTGGCCAGGCGCCGCGCTGGCATCATCACCTACTGTGCATCCGGAGAGGAGCGGCAGCGGTGGACTAAACGTGGCAGCCTGTTTCACCTCTTCCGCGACCTCCTCTGAATTCTACACGTGCACACGGATCATCACCGGGCGTTATTATAGCAGCAGCCAGCACCACCACCGGACCTCGGACTGCAGCTCAACTGCGTCGCGGTAACCCGCCAGCATGTCTTCATCCGTGAGCGAGACCGAGGAGGTGCGCGTCGCCTCGCTGACGCCTCTGAAGTTGGTGGGACTGGTGTGCGTGTTCCTGGCTCTGTGCCTGGACGTGGGTGCGGTGATGAGCCCCGCGTGGGTGACTGCCGACGACCAGTACTACCTGTCCCTCTGGGAAGCGTGCTGGAAAGCGACCTCGTCCGAGAATTGGCAGTGCAGCAGCACGCTGGAGTCAGGTGGGTGTGAATGACCCAGGGATGCAGCTGGTGTTACTGACGTATAAGCGACTGGACGGTGCGGGACTCGGGGTGTTCACCTGGGGTGTGGTTTACATTCATAAATATCGCTCTGGAGAGTAGGGCGTATAGTTTAACCCGGATAGGTGTCCACTAGATTCACAGATGCAGCCAGTCATATCGCCATGACAAAGCATCTATTTGTGGGTGGCTCTGACTCTTATTCATTTCTTCTGGTCTGTTCGGTTCCTCCATTATCTGTTGTGTGACGCTGTTGAATGCAGTCCCCCAGTCGTTAGTCGCTGTAGGATTTCTCTTTGTTCTATTTAAGTACCTGCTTATTTATAATTTATTTATAAGCAGGTAGACGAATAGCCTATTCTATTTAAAATACATTTGAATCGACCTAACATGCCACGTGTGTGCCTGTAAATGCACCTGCAATCAGTTTATTTTCCACAGAATATGTTGGTACCAGAACATGATTAGAGGGGCGCTGGCGGCTGGTGGAACTTTTCGGGTTGGGGGAACCTCGTTTGCTCCATACAGACGCTCCAGGGCTGTGTGGGAATGTATTAGTTCCAGAACACCATACGCCTATTCAGATAGGGGATTTCGTATTTCTTTTTACTTTTTGTTGTCTAAAAATGTGTGTGTTGATTTCCCTGTTCGCTCAGGGTGCAAGGATCCAAATTCCTGGAGATTAGTTACCAGGGCAACGGAGCATTACACTCACACACACTAGTTGGATCTGATGGGGTCTCTTTTTCCAATTATCCCGTGAAAGCTGGGAGGGAAGAGGGAGCATCGATTAACCCCCTGTTTTGAGCACATAGACTTTTTCTCTCATTGAACATTTTACTTTTCACAATTTCGATGACATATTTTGTATCAACAGTTATTAAGGACCTATTTCATTTGCCCGAGTTTGCCGTGTCTGTCTTGTTACAGTAAATGTTGAAACGATACTTTGATTTGTTGAGCAATATAGAATATATATGGAGGATAAACTCTATCCTCAGCCTCTGCTATAAGCCACCCTCCCCCTAAAAAGTAGTGTATTATTATTCATTTGATGCTTGGGGGCCCCAGCTACCAGTGGCCCTAAGTGACAGCTTATGTTGCTAGGAGCACCCTCTGCTCTCCTCCACCCTCATCTCTCCTTCTCTGTCCTCATCTCTATTATTCAGCTCTATTCTATCCTCTCTCTCCTTTTCTCACATTGTTCTCTCCGGCACTCCTCTCTCCTCTTCTCTCTCCTGCAGTTCTCTCTCCTCTTCTCCTCTCTCTTCTCCTCTATCCTCTTCTCTCTCCTCTTCTCTCTCCTCTTCTCCTCTATCCTCTTCTCTCTCCTGCAGTTCTCTCTCCTCTTCTCCTCTCTCTTCTCCTCTCTCCTCTTCTCTCTCCTGTTCTCCTCTCTCCTCTTCTCTCTCCTGCACTCCTCTCTCCTGCACTCCTCTCTCCTCTTCTCTCTCCTGCACTCCTCTATCCTCTTCTCTCTCCTGCACTCCTCTATCCTCTCCTCTCTCTTCTCCTCTCTCCTCTTCTCTCTCCTGCACTCCTCTATCCTCTTCTCTCTCCTGCACTCCTGCTCTCCTCTTCTCTCTCCCGCGATCCTCTTCTCCCGTATTCTGCAGGCCACGTTTCACTCAAATCAATCAGAGGAAATGACACAGTACTCTTCATTACCCTTATGTCTCCATTAGAGAAAATGAGCTACTGTTCTATGTGGTCGTAATGCATTCATCCATGTTTTTCTTATATGACTTTATGCTTAGATTAATACACAGAATCACTATCCTACATTTGTTAATTATATGACTTTATATATGCCTAGATTACTACACAGAAACACTATCTTACATTTCTTAATTATATGACTTTATACATGCCTAGATTACTACACAGAAACACTATCTTACATTTCTTATTTATATGACTTTATACATGCCTAGATTACTACACAGAACCACTATCTTACATTTCTTAATTATGTTACTTTATATATGCCTAGATTACTACACAGAAACACTCTACTACATTTCTTTTTAGCCAGAAATGGCTACTGGAGGGGGTTTCTTGTAATAACAACAGCAGCACTTAGAAATTCAATTAAAATGTTAATACTTTAATGACAGCTCTATCTCTTCCACAGATCTCTCTATCTGATAGATCTTCCTCATGTCAGGGTGTGGTTTAATAGCCCAGCTTGACTGACCTATTTTCGTCAAGACTTTCTCCAAATTGGTGAATTTTTCATGCGAAAGACGCTGATTTGCGGCGATGCAGTCAGTTACATCGCTGCGTTATTCTCTATTTCTAAATAGTGCACTAGTTTGACCCGAGCTATAAGCCCTGGTCACAAAATGTGCACAATTTAGGGGACATGGTGCCTTTTTGTCATTTTGTCATCTAAGGTCACATAGCGCTCTTTAGGAAGCGACAGATTGGCCTTCTCTGTTGCTAACACACACACACACACTACATTCTACCTGTTTCTGATATTACGTTACCTTATCCATAGAGGTAATGATATACATTACTGTCACCATGAAGGTATTGGTATACAATATCTCCTCTTTTCCTCTTCTTTCATCTCCTCTCCATCTTTCAGAGGTCCTTAAGGATTCTGGTCTATTTGCAGCTTGTCAATGAACACAGAAATATAATATGGTGTTGGTTTGCATCACACGCTCACAGTCACAGAAGGACATCCATGAAACTAGAGCCTCTGAAGAACATCAACTTAGGGACTACAGAGGGATTGAAAGGGGAACACACATAAATTTATACAATACCAGCACATGTACCATCACCTCAGAACCCGTTCACCCCCTCCCCTCAGAACCCCTTTACCACCTCCCCTCAGAACCCAGGCATCAACTCCCCTGAGAACCCGTTCACCCCCTCCCCTCAGATCCCTTTACCACCTCCCCTCAGAAGCTAGTCCCAACTCCCTTCTGAACCCCTTTTTCCACCTCACCTCAGAACCCATTTACCACCTCCCCTCAGAACCCAGGCATCAACTCCCCTGAGAACCCGTTTACCACCTCCCCTCAGAACCCATTTACTACTTCTCCTCAGAACACTTTCACCATACTGAGTGACGAGAGACATCTTCCCTTCTTTAATCCTACTAGTCACAGTCTGCATGTTCCACATTCCTTCAGTTCTGTAAGCTTCAGTTCTGTAAGCACCAGTTCTGTCTGTCACCAGCTTTGGGTCAGGGAGAGCATGTTTCCGATTGCACATGGATTCCTTTACGGAGCAGTTTCAGAGATCCAACACAACTCCTGTGGCAGGGAGATATCAGTCAGTTGCATGCTGCCAACTGGTTTCCCACTGTGCCTTGTATTCCTTCGGTTCTCTCTGTTTGGCCTAAGTGACTCTTTTAGATCCCCAGTGGCACAGAAAAATCACTGCAAAAGCATAAAACCATTTGGTCCTTCTAAATTTATTGAGATAAGTTACTTGGCCATTTGTTTTATTTGGGATGGGGGGGTTGATAGTTGCCCGTAACATATACTGGTTAAATGTGACTAAATCATTACCACAACCATAATCCCTGACTCACACCACCCATCGTGACTGTTACACAGGTAAACCTGACCGCACGGTGGTCCTGGTAGCAGCGTCATGTATTCCTCTCTATGTGGTGTGCTTTAACTGGCTGGGAGCATTGACCGTGAGACTGTGACTACAGTGGAAACACATGAAAAATAAATGGGACATGAACCACTTCTGCACCAGAGGCACATTCCACCTTCACCCATCCAACGTTACTCCGCTTGGAGTGCTCACTACATTTTTAGTTTAGTCTACACAATACTTGCCGCCAGGGCCCTGTGGAACTTGCACTGAAGTAGTCCGCGTATGTAGGGAATAGGGCACAATTGATGGTTGATTGATGACGCAGCATGTAGATAATGTATTTGGACTTGAGACCGTGTCCTTTCGGATGGTCAAATCCATCTGACTGAATAATTAAGAAGACCGCTCAGGAAAAGTGGACACACAATTCTTGAAATATCTGGTCTATCTACTCTTCCTCTTAATCGAGACCATTTCCCAGAATAATCTGCTGGTTCTGAGTCACGCATTAATAGTTAGGCCAACTCTTTTCATGTGTAATATTGGTTGAATTGTAGATGTAGAGCTGCATAGCATCGTTGAAATATTTCCTGTATAATTGTGTTAGGGTTGTTGTTATGTTGGGGTTCTGTTTTTGTTGTGTAAGGGTTGTGTTAAAGTTTTGTTGTTGTTATGTTGTGGTTGTTATGTTGTAGTTCTGTTTTTGTTGTGTTAGGGTTGTGTTATGTTGGATTGGGTTGATGTTGTGTTAGGGTTGTGTCGTAGTTATGTTGGGCTGATGTTGTGCTAGGGTAGTGTTGTTGTTATGTTGGGGTTCTGTTGTTATGTTGGGGTTGTGTTGATGTTGTGTTTAGGTTGTATTGATGTTGTGTTGATGTTGTGTTTGGGATGTGTTGTTATGTTGGGTTTGTGTTGTTGTTATGTTGGGGTTGTCTTAGGGTTGTGTTAGCATTGTCTAAGGTTTGTGTTGTTATTATGTTTGGGTTGTGTTGTTGTTGTGTTGGGCTTGTATTAAGGTTGTGTTGTAGTGTTGTGGGTGGATATATTGACCTGTCTCTTTGATGCATACATTTATTGAAAATAAGATTGGTTTTGAAAACTTGCCAGCAATGCTCTTTAGCCAAGGATCAGCTCATTAAGTTCTCTCCTTATATCCATCAGCTCTTACTCTCCTTCCTTATCTGTTTTTCTCCCAATTTATTTGCATCCTCTTTCTGCACATGTGCTCTTTTCTTTCTTTCCAATGCTGTTTTTCCGACAACTTTACGCTGTCTGTGCTTATGTATGCCACTTAAAATCCTCTCTCCCTATCTTTGTCTTTACTTCCTCTTCCTTTCTCTCTCTTCTTTTTTCTGTCCCTTTTTCTCACTCGCCCTTTCTTCACTAGACTGGCAGATTGCTACCCTGGCCTTGTTGCTGGGCGGAGCTGCCCTCGTGCTACTCTCCTTCCTGGTGGCTCTGGTTTCCGTGTGTGTTGGCACCCGGAGACACTTCTACAGACCTGTTGCTGTCATGCTGTTCGCTGCAGGTGGGGATCTGTTAACACACACGCATACTGTACACAGGGGTTAACACACACACACACACACTGTACACATACTGACAGGTTACATACAAACACACAAGACCATTTGAATTCATGAAGAGAATTTTTTAGGTTCTGAGAATCCAACCAGTCTATGAACAATCAGTTGTTGTTGTTTCCCTGAACACTGCTGTTAAACCAAACTGCTCCCAGGTCATGGCTGTTAATGAGAATGTATTCTCAGTCAATACTCTGTAAAAGTATTGACTGGTTGAACAACATCAATGTCCACACACACACCACATCCACAGGCAGTTATTTGTCTACATGGTTTGATAGCACATAAATTATTGGAAACTCATCTATATGCATAATCAATACTCAATAAACAGAAGTGGTTTCGTCTTTTCCTTCGGAGAAAACCCTTTACGATGACTAAATGGGTTGGAAGTTATCCCCTAAACTCCATAATAAGAAATATCAGCCATTTTGATGAGAGAGTTCCAAACTAGTGTAATTAAAATGAATTAATTATCTAATTAAATTTAATGGGGAAATAAAACTACAAAGTGAATGCCGATACGTCTTTCCTCTGACCTTTAGAGAAAATGAGAAGTCGATCTAGAGCTTTATTATCTCTCTCTGGAAATGTAAACCGGCCTTACGTGCCTCTTTCACTAAAGATCCAGACACATCAGCGCGTATGAATACTACAGATGAGGCTATATGGAGTTTGTCCGAAGTTCCTTGCTGTTCGTAGTGCAGTGTTTAATACCTCACACGCTGATGTTTTTTCATTGACACAATACTGTCACCCGAGTCTCCGGGTCATTTTTCTCTTCTTCAATGTTTTGACTATACAACGAAAATAAAAACCGTATCAGCAGAATTATCAACAGCATTCAACCACAAAGGTCACACGTAAAACACAACGCACAACATGCTTAAGATTAGGCACGGTAGACATTGGAGACATAGAAACCCATACAATAATATCTGTACACGAGACACCAAAGATTTGTCTGTTCAGTCTCATATTGATTTTTGGTTGTTTTCAGAAGATGCCGCTGATAAGGTTGACTTAGTTTTGACTGAGCCTTATAGTTTAACAAATCACAAAGAGTTATCAATTTAGATAAACATGCTTGGGTTATCAGCAAAGGTTAATAGGCTTTTGGCTTCAAGGCTAAAAGCTTTATGACTCAATTTACACTAGAGAATATTGTCTTTAAGAGGAAAACTGCAGTAATTATCAATAAGTACTGGAACCATGCTGTACCGTGAGTTACTGTACCTTTGGGAGTTACTGGGAGGTGATTCAATTTACTTTACGGGCATTGGAATATTCCACTGGGAAAGAAATTGCTCGGGCCAAAAGCTCAGGTGAGCAAATGAAACACCATCAAAGGACTCATGGATTTAAACAAAAACTGTCATCGTTGCATAGGTTGTACATATGTATGAGGAAATTACTAGAGGAGCATTTTACGATCAAGACCGAAATGGATGGGAGAAAAGAATACACATTTTTTTATCTATAAAAAAGCAGGTGTGTACATTTTTATGATTAATAATGCTCCCAGTGAAGATCTCTCAGCATGTAACCCAGTTTTACCAGACTCTGTTTACCTCAGCACCATCAACACTTTTTTAGTCTAAGTAGCAAATAATGCCAGGGAAATATATGAGGATTTCAGGAATCTTTGTGATGATGAATTGTCTAAATTGATAAAGACGCGGTTAAAAACGTTGAGGTAGATAAATCGATCTAGAAATGATCGAACCTGTGAACTTCAGAAGCCATACAGTAACCAGTTGTCTCAGTGTATTTTTGCAATGTTCAGAGAATATATGGAAAAAGTAGAGTTGCCAGCTTCCATAGAACAAGGACTGGCTACCTACATTCCCAACCTTAATAAGGACAGACTTATATAGAGAATTGGAGACCAGTTACTTTGTTGAATACTGATAGTTGTTTGCTTATGTATTATTCATGATCGTCTCATTAGTAATAACACAAGGTTATTATTCAGTTAATTAGAGCAACCTCACTATTGACGATCGCCTATATATGTTTCTTGATGTATGCAAAGCTTTTGACACTGTAGAACATTTATTACTGGTCAAAGCCACATGGAGGGTTTGGCAATACTGTTTTTATATGTTGGCTGTTCTAGCTCGGAGAGGTTAGCTCATGGGACGTCTCAGAGATTTCATATTGGTTGTAGCTTTTGGCATGGTTGAAAATTAGTCCACCCTTTTTTTGGTTGCCCAAGTTATGGTTCTTCATATCAGATAAGGAACATTTCAAGGTATTCCAATACTTGGCAAGGAATACAAATTGTGTCCACAGATATTGAAGTCATCTTGGAGAAGCTGCAACTAAGCCCAATTTGTAAAGAACCTTTGCTATGAGTATTCAAGTCTTACCCTACCTGAACACTGGAGCCCGTTGATTGTTCTGTTCTACTTCATCCTTAATTTCACTCCGCTGTTGTCCCGGGACCAAATAAGGGGTCTGCAAGTGAAACTGCCTTTGCGGGCAAGTTTGAAAACAGCTGACCTATGCAGTAGAGAATGTACTCAGAAGCTTCTGGATCTTTAGTGTGTGAGAACTTGTTCTAAGGGAAGCGAGATCACCAGCAACTGCCCAATGTATTAAGCCAGAGGCCATAGCTATACCTCTAGAATGTATTTCTATGCGATCTCTCTGATTTCCGTCTTCTTCCATCTCCAGTGGTGCTGCAGGGATGCAGCTTGGTCCTGTACCCCATCAAGTTCATCGAAACCATCAGCCTGAGGATATACCACGAGTTCAACTGGGGGTACGGCCTGGCGTGGGGTGCCACCATCTTCTCCTTCGGCGGGGGGGTCCTCTACTGCCTCAACCCCAAGAACTATGAGGAATACTACTGATCCTGCCGGATCGCACCATTTTGACCCCCGCCTGTAGTCGCCGACTGTCATATGTACACATATGATACTAACACACGCTAGAGAGACAGGTACACACATACACACACGCAGGCACGCACCGGCTCAGTGCTGGGATGGATAATGTCACAGTATTCAATAGAACCCTCCGTTTCCTACAGTACCGGTAGTAAGGACTCCCAGAAGCACCCTTACCAACCATGGAACTGTCTGACATACTGGTGCTTTAGTACTTCAGGTATTGCTGACAACGGAAGGTTGGCCTTGGGGGGGACAGGTGAGGCTGGCTAAAAAAGACTGTAAATGCTTTAGGTCTAACACCTACAAACTGACCGATCGGAAAAATGATTCTTTTTTTAGGTGAGTAACAGGAAAAGCCTCCAAAGTTCACGAGACTCGATCAAGTCTCCCATGGTACAAATGAGGAGAACACCTGTTCCGGTTTGGGGTTCAACGTGCACGAATTCTCCGGAAACTATGGATCCCCCTGTGGTCTAATATCCGTAGACAGTGAGGAACACAGAGACAGACAGGAAGTCTGGTGAGGGTGTAGCCCTGTGATGTGATACTTGTCTATAGCTTGTGTGCCGTCTCATTTTAGCTAGTTCTATAAGGGTTTTTTCCATGTAGGAATGTTAACATGGACTAGAGAAGAAATATAGGTAGCTTAGTTCTGTTCCTTAACAGATTTACTTGTTTAGTAATATTCAGAGGAAATGTAACCACACATAAATATGAATTTTTCTTTGCATATTCTTGTAGACTGAAGGGAGAGTTGACTAATGGTGGTTGTACGCAGTTGGGGTGTGTCAGTAGGCTGTGGTGAAAGAGTGTGTGTGCGCTTGCGTGTGTGTGTTGGCATGTTTTAGATGCCATTGTAGAGATGTGTTTCAGTATTCATCTCTTTGTACGTTGACACAATAAAGCACTGAAAAAAATGAGTATATTTCTTCTCTCAGTAGATTATTACCCTGTGAGATCAGTACCCTGTCAGATTAGTACCTGTCGGATCAGTACTCTCAGATCAGTACCCTGTGAGATCAGAACTATCAGATCAGTATCTTGTCACATCATTACTGTCAGATCAGTTCTGTGAGATCGGCACCTTGTCAGATCATTACTGTCAGATCAGTACCCTGTCAGATCAGTTCTGTGAGATCAGTACCTTGTCAGATCATTACTGTCAGATTAGTACCCTGTCAGATCCGTACTGTCAGATCAGTACCCTGTGAGATCAGTACCCTGTCAAATCAGTACCTTGTCAGATCAGTACCCTGTCAAATCAGTACCCTGTCAGATCAGTACCCTGTCAAATCAGTACCCTGCTATGAGAGGGCTTGATGATATCTCAGGTAAAAATCTTCACACTTTCTTGTTTCTTAACATGTTCTTTTGTTCTGCTGTTGAATTATTCCCAGGCATCTTCGACAAGCAACTCAGATGTGTGGGTAATCAATATTGGAGCTGAATTCTTCTTCACTGACATTTTCAGTCATTATCTTTCCGATGAGCTTTGATCCTAGAGCAGTTTGTGTTCCAAATGACAGTGTGTGTTCCAAATGGCAGCCTAGTCCATAGAACACTCACTACAGTGAGTCAATTAATATTATTATTAGATTTACATTTCTCTGTCTCAAATGGTATATGGGTATTGTCTATGTATTTCTTACACGGTGTTCTACTTTTGACCATTGCCCTCTGGCATACAGTTCAGGTAAGTGCATAGTCATTTTGGACACGCATTTCGCAGGTTTTGTTAGGTGGTGAATAAATGTGTGCCAATGCTGACACCTGCTGGATAGTCTGTGTGTTTTCTGTTTCAGTAAAGGGCACCGTATGAAATGATTTGCTGACACATGTTTGCATCTCACAGTCGTCCATCTCCACACAAAGCACACATTGGCCTCTCAGACCAATACAGTCCATGATGCGTTTTTTCCCCGTTTAGGATTTTCTTAAAAGCCCCTTAATCCCTCCTCCTCTGGGACAGAATGACGGATGTTTGACTTTACGTGTAGCATCTATGGATTCATTTCTAACAATGTTTTACTTTCTAGACCACAGCATAAACAATACTATACTATACTGACACATTTTTAGCACTCAACGTACATAGTTTTAATTGGATACCTATGATATTTCTTTGTTTATTTGTGATGTTTTGGCAAGTCGGCTATGGAGTACGTAGACAGCAAATTATATGGAAATGAATGTGAATTTCTATACACTTTTTACCTAATATTAGCTGTTTATATTCAGCTTGGATTATCTTTTTTATGAATAAATACATATCTTGACACAATCCTCATTATTTTCATATCTAAACCCATTCCAAATATAATTTGGGCCTAGACCCGCCAGTTGTGATGTCACACACTACATGGATCCACAGCCGGGCCCCCCTCCACTGACAACTGAGCCCCCTGCTGCTGGCCACCGGGTTTGGGGCACAGACAGACAGTGAACCTTCCTGCTGCAGCCATTCCTGGTCCAATAGGGGTAGGAAAAAATGAATGGGACGGGCAAGCAGGCAGGCAAACAGACCTTCAGCTGTCTGTTCTGTCATCTCTTAAAACGACACGACCTCCTTGGAACTCAGTCTCAGCAGACACTTCATCTTCATTCTGGGAATTGTTCCGAATGGACCACCCACCAAGTCAACCACACAAACAACACTCACACAAACATGAACAGCAATTATTAGTGTCCTGTTGTATAGGACACAGCTGGTGTAAACATTTGGCCCTGAGGCTACAATACAGAGGGCCAGATCTACAGTCTACATTTGCATGGTGCTACCTCTGGCACCTGACCTTCTAGGAACTCAACCCAATACAAAAACAAACCCGACATCTTTAAATGTGCCCATCGTTGTCAGCCTTTAACTGGAACTCTTCCTCTGGTGCATGCTGGCCTGGGATCGTTACGGGCCTGCATATAAACGGATTACTGTCTATCACTCAGACTACACATGAAGACCACATAATCACGTAAAGCCTACATGTCTAAAAGCATTTTTTCTCATATGATTAAGTTGATTTGAGTGGTTTGGACAAGTCACTCTGGCTGCCCGTGTCTCCATCCTACGACAGCTGCGCCCTCTCCTCTCCCTGGTTACCCTGGCAGCCCCGTGGGAACAAGTACAATTTCGATGAAAGCGAAAAGAAACAGGCTATACTATCTTAGTCTCATCTCCCGACACAAACAGATAGGAACCGAAGAAACGTCGAGAAGGAATGCCACATACACGAGGAACTGCTTTTCTGTTTCGGAAAACCTTTGGCTCCATGGCTATTGCAAACAGACAGACATAGTTGTTGAATCTGAAAGCTGTTACGGTTAACCGTTCATCACCTGTCTAATTATAGCAGCCCCGTGTCACCGCTCCGTTATTCTACTAATGCCGTGCGCGCACTACTTTCTCATTGACTTCGGGTCACGCGCGCGCACGGCCCAGAGACGGATCATAGCAACCGGAGCGACGTGCGTGTCAGTGGAAATGGCCGTGGGATGTGTTGGGTTTCGGCGTCCGTCGCTCGGGCATTCAGTCGGTGAGATGCCGAGCCCGGGCTAGAGCCCTATTTTGAGGCAAGAATGGCCCGCCACCTGTTCCCCTCCGTCCCCCCGCTGTGACAGCCCGTTTCCCCCCGCCAGACCCCGTCCCCTCTGACCGTCCTCAGTTTCAATCCCTGGCCGTCAACCTCGGGTGTCATTCCTGCACGCGTTTTCGGCCGAGCTCGGTAGCACACTGCCCCAAAATCATAAAGCAGTCAAAACACAGATTTGATCTTGTCTTCTCGCCGTGTTGTCGGTGCTCTCTTGTGGATTTTACGCGTCTGTCTGCTCAACTTTGAACGGGAGAAGAATATGACCGAGGCCGGGCGACCAGAGGACAGGTGTGATGAAGCGGTGGAGGACGAGTTCGGGGAAATAATAAAGTGTCGATCAGGTAGGAATGGCTAAATAAATACCCCCCTTAACACCAAAGCAGTTGCCAATGTCTCACTGACATCTTTGAAACTATTCTGGTAGTGGCACAACAAGTTTTGTCAGTTTGATAAACAAATAGTGTAATTGTTGGAGGTCTTGATTAAAAGTGAAAAAGTTTATTTTGTTCTCCCTTTGCTGTTCCACTCTCTTTCCCAGTATATTGACTATGTGTGAGGTATTTGTGATAGGGTAACACATTAAATTTCACCTAAAATATTCTGTTTGGAATATTCCTGGAATCAGTTTGTAATTATCAGGAAAGCGCAATTGTTCAAATCAGGATATGTGAAATTAGACCCGTTTTCAGGAATGTAGTAAGATGTTCCCACCGTGTGAAGGTGGGGACCTTGGAGGCATCAACTGGGTCATAGCAACAGTCACATGAAGGCCTACCAATGGTATGGCTCCATCTAAAAAGATGATCCACAACCTCTGGGTATTGCAATTAGAATCTCTCCCCCCTGGTCTCTAACTCTCTTTGGTTGGCTCTGCTCTGGCCTCTCCTGGTCTCTTTAATAATGCATGATCTGAATTAACAGCAGAGTTGAGTCTATTTGGGCTCTGTCTGGTTAATGGGGACGGGTCACTGGCCACACCGCCCAGTAAGAGCTGGAAATAGAGGCAGGAGGCAGCTGCCCCGGAGCCGGTGTGGGGTTTCAGATATCCAAGTTTGGGAGGATGCCATCATCCGGGTTACCCACGATCCACCCTCCCCGTGTCATGCTTCACCTCAGTTTTACTGGAACCCATTTTACAACTAATGTTTATGAGAACAATAAAGACTAAGTTATTGTCCTGCAGCCATTATGGAGTGCATATCTTCGAACAGGAGCCGGAGAACGTCGGCTTGCCCCACAAGTTTTTTTATACATTAACCCCTGCCTACGTTGTCGTCGTTTGCATGCATTTATCCAGAAGAAATGACAAGACGTGCATTAAAGTAAGTATTATGCGTTGACCTAGACACACTGTTAAGGCATATCAACAGGGCACCTTGAGATAAATGATCTGATGCAGTGTGAGAGATGGTGGCCTGCAGCCTTCTACTGGTGGGGGGGGGCATCAGAAATGTTCACTGGTGGTATTGCGCTGTTGAATATCATTTCCATAATTCTTCCCTTCTATTGTATACTAAAAGCAGACACACCTTCACAGTGCCCTCTGTGAAGATGCTTTTTTTTACAATGACAACCAATTGTCCCTTATTCTGGTGTGCGTCTTGCATATTTAGCGTGTTTTTGTGTGTGTGTGTGTGTGTGTGTGTCTGTGTGTGTGTGTGCGAGTAGATTTTACTATCCTGTTTTCGACCAATGACTCCTGCAAGGATAGTAAAAACAAAAATAATTTGATCAAGGTCCCCATGAGAAAAAGAGTATGTTCAGCTCAGCTATGGTTTACATGGCTATGGGTTACAATCTGTCTTATAGTATAAAGGTAAATGGTTAGGTTTAGAGTTAGAGTTAAGGTTATGTTTACGGGTTAATGTGCTAATGTGTGCTAATGGTCTGTTGTGCTAATGTTCTGTTGTGAGATTATCAGAACGTACAATCAAACTAAGGTTCCAAAACGTCATAAATGTTTAACTCATGTTTACAGATCCACGTCATCCATCAGGGACCTACCTCATCTGAAAGATGTACGGTTAAAAATATGAAATCAAACCTCCATTAAAACGTTCAAAGGAAAGATCCTGCTTCCAATTCCCTGGAAACCAAAAGACGAATTAACGGTCCCCTTTCTCCGTTCCCTTTTTGTCTTGCGAAGCTCAGTCTCTGTGTCGGTGAACACCGGTACCAGACTCTTACTCGCTGTTATATTGTTGTCGGTGATAATGTATGTTGCTGAGTTTCATATAACATGGGACAATATGAGGTTATTACATCCTATACAATAATGTACAGGCTGAGTCTTGATATAGACTGGTCACATAAAACCTGGTTTGAATCTCGGCTTTCCGGTGAAGCAATGTTTGACTATAGGTCTGGATTTGGCTGATATTTCCAGTGAAGATTCCATCACATCAGAAAAGAGGCAGAGGCTGAGTAAAGGGGGACGGGGGGCAGCAGCTTCCGCCATTGCAGGAAGAAAAAAGCATGAGGTCTCCCCAGAGGCTGCCTAGGAACCAAGAGATAAACAACAGGCTGAAGGAGGGAGAGAGAGAGGAAAGGGGAGAGAGGGAGACAGAGAGAGAGAGAGGGGAAGGAAGGAAAGAGAGGGAGCGAAAACAGAATCCATTATATTCCATTCTATCTTGGTCAAGCTGTCAAAAACCTTGCCTAGATGTATTCATATTTTGGGCAGCAAGCTATTTTCAAAATGTGTCAGCTGATTTGAAAATGTGTTGGATGTTGGACTCCAGTCCTTCATATGTCAGTGCTCTGTCACTTTAGAGTCCTTGGGAAGCGGAATAAGGGAGTCTGTTCATTGCCTAAATCTACTTGACTGTCTTTCTGCATTACCATTAGTGTCTTTCTGACCAACATCCCAATGCTCAACTGCAATGCACACTGGGTAATTAAGAGACTGGTAATGGACCTCTGGGGCCTAGAGAGCGAGACATAGAGAGTGATAGAGGACCGGTACAGACACTTACACACACAATCACACACTAAACCACGAATTATCAGAAGAAAACGCAGATGATTGAAACCAACAGCAGGTGGCAGTAGAGTAACTATATTTTCAACCTTGTGTAGCCAAGCAACCCTTGATGGTATCGCCCCCAAGAGGATATGAAAGTAGATACCGTCAGAGGCTGGAGTTTAGAGGCTGTAATAGACAGTGCTTCAGGGCATGTAATGTTGTTACGGGTTCGTTGCATGAGATCTGCAGAAAGTGGTTTCAGATTAAAATTGAGTAGCTATGTTTCTCATTGATCTGAGCCTCTCGTGTTTTGGTAGACGTATGATTCCAGTTGTAAGACAGATTGTCCTGCAGATTTCCAGCGGTAACACATACTGGCGTTCCTCTGTCTTTCTGGCCCACATGTGTTTTCTGGGTCAGTGAGGGCTGAAGGAGGTTGGAGAGAGGGTATGGGGTGGGTGCTGTGTGTTTGTGTTTGTGTGTGTGTGTGTGTGTGTGCGTGTGTGTGTGTGTGTGTGTGGTGGGGGTACCTATTCTATGATGGACCAGCACCCCGAGGACCCCAACTCTGATCCCATTTCTCTCACTCTCTCTGTGTCTCACACAGATCTGTGCTCTTTGTTGAGGAAGACTTAGTGATTTATGACTGGCTCTGGTCGATAGCCGGTACACATGGCATCCAGTGATCAGTCTTATTGGCCAGCATGTGCGCGCACACACACACACACACACACTCACAAGGAGAGCTATGAAAATAATTTCGGACATATCACCCAGGCAACATCAAACCGGATGGATGTGCAATATGGTCCACTTCAACAAGCTTTTGATCCTGTCACTCTATTAGCTAGTTGGATAGATATTTCACTGGTGTGTGTGTGTGTGTGTGTGGGCCGGGGGGTGGCTAATGTCTGATGGATAGATATTGAAATGCGTTTGAAACGCTGCATCCCTCCATAAAGGCTACATCACAGAGAACAACAGAGGGACGTATACGAATCACATCTTTCTTTTTCGGTTCAACTCCATTTCATCTTTCGCGGTGGTGTTGGCCGGGGCCTTTCCTCATGAATAATCCATCGCGGTGGACTTCTGCCAGATCAGAATGCATCTCTCTAATAGCTTGTGCTCCTAATTGAAGCTGTTAGGCTATATGGTATGTGATGAAGGGTAGAATATAAGAGACAGAACGTTACTAACTCTGTGATGAGGATGAGGCATTTAATCTCTAGAGACTCGCACTGATCCAACAGCCCACACATGATCTCTTGATAATACTTAGCATAAGGACACTTATTTAAATTGAGAAACATCCAAAACATTATGACCAGCTGCCTAATGTGCCGCCAAAACAGTGCCGCCCGCCGAGCCATGGACTCTACAGGTGTACTGCGGTATCTGGCACCGAGACATTAGCAGCAGATCCTCTAAGTCCTGTATGGTGTGAGGTGGAGCCTCCGTGGATCGGACTTGATGGTCCAGCACATCCCACAGATGCTCGATCGGATTGAGAACGGGGGGATTTTTGAGGCCAGGGCGACACCTTGAACTCTTCATTGTGTTGCTCCCACCATTCCTGAACAATGTGTGCAGTGTGGCAGGGCGCATTATCATGCTGACAGAAGCCACTGGCATCAGGGAATAATCAAACGCTTCTGTGCCACTGTCGACCTTCTGTCCGTTCTGACCATACGGTTACCATACTCTTTGTTGCCCTCGAGCATTGATGTTCTTTAAGTCCCCAACATCCTGTCTGCATTTTGTGCGTTTTGTCCGTCCTTGGACCACTGTCGGTTGGTACTCACCTCTGCTGACCGGGAGCACCCCAGAAATTTTGGACCACTGTCAGTAGGTACTCACCTCTGCTGACCGGGAGCACCCCACAAATTTTGGACCACTGTCGGTAGGTACTCACCACTGCTGACTGGGAGCACCCCACAAATTTGGACCGCTGTCGGTAGGTACTCACCACTGCTGACCGGGAGCACCCCAGAAATTTTGGACCGCTGTCGGTAGGTACTCACCACTGCTGACCGGGAGCACCCCAGAAATTTTGGACCGCTGTCGGTAGGTACTCACTACTGCAGACCGGGAGCACCCAAACAACTTTGCAATTCCAGAGATGCTCTGACCCAGTCGTCTGGCTGTAACAATTTCGTCAAAGTCGCTAAGGTCTTTACTCCTGCCCATTTCTCCTGAATCCATCACTCATACTATGAGAACTGAATGTTTGCTTACCATCTAATCCACCCACACTTTGACACGGGCTGTTAGGAGATGATCAGTGTTATTTGCTTCACCTGTGACAAGGTCATACTGTTTAGGCTCATCAGTGCATATAAGTAGTGTGCCTCTTAAGCCCACCAACGTCTTTGTATGATGCACTTAGTTTTCATTTCAAAAGCTCTTACCTGACGTGTTATACATTTTTATAATTTTTTAGATAAATGTCTAGTGTGTTCTTAAAACGTAAAGAATTTGCCCTATGAACCAACTGGGGCGGAAACTATCGTCAATAACATGCGTTTAAATTCTAATCATCCGCTGGAGTTATTAAAATCAGTGATCATTACTATTCACGATGAAAGTTGCTTTAGCAACAAGCCAGAGTCTGATTATATCCTCGGAGATCAATGTGGGCACAGGTTTTTTTGCGATGGCCAACCAGTAACATACCTGATTAAACAAATCAACTAACCATAGACTTCAATCAAGGCTTGATTAGATTAATCAGCTGTGTTACTGCTTGGTGGGAACAAAAACCTCTGTGACCTCTGCGGATAAGATGACACGGACAAAGGCCTAGAAACAAACAACTTTAATAAATTTTTAACACGTTTATCTGAGGTTCTCTGACCCCTGAAAGCTAATTCACATTTGCTGGACCGCTGCTCTTGTTTACTTCTGCAACTTTTCTGTCCATTGCTGAAGACAGTCTCCAATGTTTAAACATTTATTGAACCAGGATGTCTGTCAGGTCTGCACTCAGAAGAATGTCACAAACACTTTAATAAATGTTCCCAAATGATCGAGTACAAAGAGGTTTCATCGTTGCAGTCTTCTTCAATGTGAGAACATTTAATCCAGTGCAGCTTTTAAATTTTGACAATTTTGTAGGTGTGACTACATTTCATTCAGAACTGCTTGTGGTTTAACTACAAGGTACAAAATTATAGGTTTTGATTACATATTTTGCACCAAAAACTTGACATGGCTAGATAATTGAGGAAGAACCAAATGGGCCTTTTTCCCCGACCGCCTAAGTAGTCGTCCAACTGTCATCCTATTATCCACTTACAACTTGGAATGATTAAAGAGGGTTCTAATTGTTCCTAATTGTTTTTAATCTAAGTAACGGCACCATTGTTAGATGCTTAATATTCCTACTTGTAGTTATTGTAATTGTAATGTGTCAATCATATTAAGTCTGTAGTAAAAACTCATTTATGCTGAGGTTTATTGAATATTTGAGATAGTAGCACACAATCGCCCATGCGTTTTAATGGTAAATGTGTTAAATAGGAGCAAATTGGACCTTATTGGAACAGCAATGATTTATGGTCAGAACGATTGAAAAGCAATGTCTATTCATAACGTATTTGGAAAACAAGGGTTTGCCGCATAAATATCCATTATTTACTACATCATTTTTTTAAGTGATTATGGTTCCTTTTGAAAAAAATGTAAATCTATTTTTCTATCCTTTAAAGAGAGATTGCTCTTTGTGCAACAGTACCCATTAATCCCACCCAGGTTAAATGATAAATGTCCCCCGAAAAAGACATCTGTGTGTAGCAATTCAAGGGTAATGGAATAGAAATACAAGTACTTGACATCTATTATAATTTGTGGTTCAACAAACAATCTTCCTACATCACTGGTTTAGAACTGGTCTTATGGGTAGGTGTGCTTAATGGGTAGGTGTGCTTTATGGGTAGGTGTGCTTAATGGGTAGGTGTGCTTTATGGGTAGGTGTGCTTAATGGGTAGGTGTGCTTAATGGGTAGGTGTGCTTAATGGGTAGGTGTGCTTAATGGGTAGGTGTGCTTTATGGGTAGGTGTGCTTAATGGGTAGGTGTGCTTAATGGGTAGGTGTGCTTAATGGGTAGGTGTGCTTAATGGGTAGGTGTGCTTAATGGGTAGGTGTGCTTAATGGGTAGGTGTGCTTAATGGGTAGGTGTGTTTTATGGGTAGGTGTGCTTTATGGGTAGGTGTGCTTAATGGGTAGGTGTGCTTTATGGGTAGGTGTGCTTCATGGGTAGGTGTGCTTAATGGGTAGGTGTGCTTTATGGGTAGGTGTGCTTAATGGGTAGGTGTGCTTTATGGGTAGGTGTGCTTAATGGGTAGGTGTGCTTTATGGGTAGGTGTGCTTAATGGGTAGGTGTGCTTAATGGGTAGGTGTGCTTAATGGGTAGGTGTGCTTTATGGGTAGGTGTGCTTAATGGGTAGGTGTGCTTAATGGGTAGGTGTGCTTTATGGGTAGGTGTGCTTAATGGGTAGGTGTGCTTAATGGGTAGGTGTGCTTAATGGGTAGGTGTGCTTAATGGGTAGGTGTGCTTAATGGGTAGGTGTGCTTTATGGGTAGGTGTGCTTAATGGGTAGGTGTGCTTTATGGGTAGGTGTGCTTTATGGGTAGGTGTGCTTAATGGGTAGGTGTGCTTAATGGGTAGGTGTGCTTAATGGGTAGGTGTGCTTAATGGGTAGGTGTGCTTAATGGGTAGCATTACAGGGAAGTACAACTCTTGTTCTCCAAATTAGCCATACTGACAGTACTGTTTTGTGTTTGTAATTAGTTGTGTTGTAGGTGCAGGCAGTTTAAATTCCCAGACGATCTGTCATCCACTTCAATGTTTCACTCTTCAGCACGTTTTGAATTCAGCCCAGTGTTTAATCTATTTTTGTCTCTTTTTAATCTCTGTGGATACCTCTGAAATGTCACCTCATTCCCTTCACAGCCCACAGGGCTTGGTTAAAAACCACTGCACTACTTAGGGAATATGGTGTCATTTGGGACACGGAGCTCTTGTGATTTGAGCACTCCCTCTACCGCTAATTTCATTACAAGAATGAACACCACATCCTATTTACTGACTGTCGGTGTCATCTCTACCCGACACTCTTCACGGGGTGGGTTTGCACGGGGTGGGTTCAATCTGTGAATCTACACTATGTTACGCTCACTGGGTTTTCTACGGTATGATCGCGATACTCCTGAAAGTTAGCCTTCACCCCATGTGGTTGCACCGCTCAACTGTTCTTTCAACCACTCTGGCTTTCCTTCAGTGATATTCATTCATCCAATCAATCACATTTATTTTATAAAGTATTTTTATATCAGCAGTTGTCACAAAGTGCTTTTACAAAACACCCAGCCGGAAACCCCAAAGAGCAAGCAACAACAAGGTAGACGCCCAGTGGCTTGGAAAAACTCCTGAAAACATAAATGTATTTTTAAGTCATCGTCATGATTTGATATCAAGACAAAGCCATTTTCAATGTCAGTCTTCTGTCTGTTTTATCTTCTCTTTCTGAGTCATCCCTTTGTGAAACTCTGGCCACAGAGGAGCACCTTTCTGATTAAGGAAATAGGGGGCCGTTTTGAATGTACAGATCTTGTTAGAGAGGCTTTGAAAATGATCATGAAGAAAGACAATATCCCTAGAAGTTTAAGAAACATGAATAAATCCAGTAGGGCTATATGTCAGGAAGAAATCCAGTAGGGCTATATGTCAGGAAGACATTCAGTAGGCCGATATGTCAGGAAGAAATCCAGTGTATATTAATGGCTGTAGTGCTACATTTGCTTGTTCTACCAAGTGAAAACAAATGGATAGCCAGTGCTGAATGGTCAGAACTAGCTTACACACAACATCCCTCATTAAGCAATTTCCATCCTCTGAATGTCAGTTGGTTTTTAGTTAAAAATAGTTTGTTACAAGAAAGAAAAATCACTTTTCATAATTGTGCCACAGACGAGATATTTTGTCCATGAATTGCTTCAGAAATACCCCCTAGGGACCAGTGTTCTGCTGACACTCAAGCCCTGTAAGATGATACTGTATGTCCAGGGCTGGATTCGCTGATTGCATTTAATTGCTGTTCTATTTCCAGGGACGAGCACTAATCACTGTGGGTGGAGTAGGGGTAGGGGTGGAGCAGCTGCATGTGTGTGCATGTGTGTTTAAAAAGGGCATGTTACACTGATGCTCGTCAGACATTGGCCTTGGCATTGAGCTCAGTAAGGACTGCTGTGGAAGCCTGCCATAGTCACAATTAGTCGTTAAATTAAGTGTGTGTGTGTGTATGTGTGTGTGTACTTTTATCAAGATTGGGGAAAGGCCCTATTTTCTGTGAAGTTATGTAAGATGGTATGGTTGTACGCTAACTGTCTATAAATAACTTTTTCCTGTTGGTATTTCGTTGGTCTTTTAAGCATGCTGAAATGCCTCAGCAGTCTTTCCCTCTGGGGAGGTGATATTTACTGTTATGCTGATTCATATTATAATACTCGTGGCTTTAATAGCAGCCCACATTAGTGTATTCAGCCTCAGAATAAATGTGTGTGTGTGTGCGCGCTTCTGGCAAATGCCTGAGTACTTGTGTTGGAATGATTTAAGATTTGTAAGAGACTAGCGGGTGTTGAGTTTAGGACTCTCCTTATAGAACGGCTGGCTAGTTCCGGATGTTTCCATTTTGGAAACACTCTTTGTCTCTGAGGTGTGGAAATGTGTGCGTGTGTGTGTGTGTGTGTGTGTGGTGGTGGGGGGGGGTATATGTCAAAAAGTCTATGTCTAACTTATTCACTCTCTTGTTATTAACAAGGCCAAGAAGGTGGTAATCAGTGAACATCCAGTGTTTTGAGTGTGTAAGTCTGTGTACTAATGACAGAGTTGTCAGTCATTTTGGAAGACTAGGGAAACGTGTGTAATTATCCTGGCACAAATGCCATAGCAACAGCAGTGAGTATTGTAGCGGTCCAGCGTGAGGCACTGAAGCGTAGGAATACCCCGACAGCGTAAGTCTAACAACACCCTGAAGCCTCATGCTGTTACCACGGATACAGTATCTCTTACGGGATCAGCGTTAAATGCTGTTGGGAAGGCTGTTTAATCCTGGGAGCAACAATAAATACAGACCTGAAGGACACAGGTATAGCCCGATGAGGCAAACATACAGATCTACTGGACAAACATCTAACACTACAGGACAAACATAGAGCTCTACAGGACAAATATGTATAGCCCTACAGGACAAACATAGAGCTCTACTGGACAAATATGTATAGCCCTACAGGACAAACATAGAGCTCTACTGGACAAATATATACAGCTCTACAGGACAAACATAGAGCTCTACAGGACAAACATAGAGCTCTACTGGACAAACATCTAACACTACAGGACAAATATATAGCCCTACAATCCAAACGGATAGCCCTACAGGACTAACATACAGCTCTACTGGACCAATGCACAGCCCTACAGGACTAACATACAGCTCTACTGGACCAATGCACAGCCCTACAGGACTAACATACAGCTCCACTGGACCAATGCACAGCTCTACAGGACTAACATACAGCTCTACTGGACCAATGCACAGCTCTACAGGACTAACATACAGCTCTACTGGACCAATGCACAGCTCTACAGGACTAACATACAGCTCTACTGGACCAATGCACAGCCCTACAGGACTAACATACAGCTCTACTGGACCAATGCATAGCCCTACAGGACTAACATACAGCTCTACTGGACCAATGCACAGCCCTACAGGACTAACATACAGCTCCACTGGACCAATGCACAGCCCTACAGGACTAACATACAGCTCTACTGGACCAATGCACAGCCCTACAGGACTAACATACAGCTCCACTGGACCAATGCACAGCCCTACAGGACTAACATACAGCTCCACTGGACCAATGCACAGCCCTACAGGACTAACATACAGCTCTACTGGACCAATGCACAGCCCTACAGGACTAACATACAGCTCCACTGGACCAATGCACAGCTCTACAGGACTAACATACAGCTCTACTGGACCAATGCACAGCTCTACAGGACTAACATACAGCTCTACTGGACCAATGCACAGCCCTACAGGACTAACATACAGCTCTACTGGACCAATGCACAGCCCTACAGGACTAACATACAGCTCTACTGGACCAATGCACAGCCCTACAGGACAAAAAAACAGCTTGTCATGGAAACTGTAAGGATTAAGTAATGCATTCACTTATCATGGATATGGTAAGGTCGTTCATCCAGTTATCAAAGTAACAGTAAAGTTATTGATCCAGTTATAAGGGGAAAGGTAGAGTTATTGATCCAGTTATCAGGGGGAAAGTAAAGTTATTGATCCAGTTATCAAGGGTGAAAACTATTATTGATCCAGTTATCAGGGGAAAAGTAAAGTTATTGATCCAGTTATCAGGGGGAAAAAATATTATTGATCCGGTTATCAGGGGAAAAGTAAAGTTATTGATCGAGTTATCAGGGGAAGAGTAAAGATATTAAACAGGTTACCACATAAAAAGTAGGGGTATTCAGTTATTATGGATGCAGTAAGGTTACTAATACAGTTTACATGGATACAGTTATGTTATCAATGCAGTTGCAAGATGATGTGAGAATATCGATCCAGTTATCATGGATAAAGCAAGATCATTGATCAGGACATAAACAGTAAGCATATTCATTCAGTTACCGTAAATATAATAAGGGAATTGATCAGTACAAACTAAAACATAATGTTATTGATCCCGTTTCTACAGATAGAGTAATGTCATTGATCCAGTTACAACGTAAACAGTAACAGCATTGATCAAGTTTTCACACAAACAGGAAGGTTATTGATTCCCTGAAGACCTATCTGATAATGCACAGACGTACCAAATAGCATGGTACAGTGGGCCGTAAATGCATTACTTATTCAAATAGGCTGAATGAATAGGCTGAAACACAACCACATGCACAAGCACACAGCAAACGTGTTAGAGTACCACACACTAATATATATATATATATCCCCAAGTGAGTGGTGTGTTTAATGGCTCCTTTCACAATTCTCATATTGTGATAAGTGAATTTTAATTAAGAGAATGTGGAGAAATGTAATACATTATGTTAATGCCCAGAGAATAGAAGTTTTGCGATCATCAGCCAGGTGGGATATATATCACATCTAATGAACCGTAAAGGCTTTTCCACAAGGTTTCTTAAGAGGCGACTGAGACTTGGAGCAAGGGTTCCCACACAGGTGGTGAGGAGACAGTTGGAAAACCCTGCCTCGGGGCATATTGAGAAAGCCCTTTGAGATGTTATCCAACTCTCTAACCTAGTAGGGATTTAATGTAGGTTGTTGGTAATGAGATTCAATCATTTCAAATTGAAAGTGCTTAGTACATATGGGTAGCTACTGTTCGTAGGGAAAAGGGTTAAAGACTAAGGCTGTTATATACAGTACCAGTAAATGGTTTGGACACACCAATTTCTTTATTTTGACTCCTTTCCACATTATAGAACAATAGTGTCATCGTCAAAATTATGAAAGAACACATATGGAATCATGTAGTAACCAAAAGGTGTGAAACAGTTTTGCGTATTTGAGCTGTTAACTTGTAACAATGCACACCAATTGAAATGCAATCCAGTTGACTAGCTCGTGATGCTGGTTGAGAGAATGCCAAGAGTGTACAAAGCAGTTATTGAGGCAAATGGTTGGCTGCTTTGAAGACTCTTAATTATAAATGTATTTCGGAGCACTTATGCTCACTATATGATTCCATATGTACTGTATACGCATTGTCCCAACACGGTAACCTGACATCCTGCCCAGTGCTCTGCCTTTGTTAGTTTCATCTGCAAACCCAGCCAAATGTTCCCTGCTGTGTGTGTGTGTGTACGGGGGACATGCAGTGCTGACCGTCGGTTTTGTGGACATTGGTTGGTCACGGATGTGTATCGTTAGTAAACCTATTTCAGGGGATGGGATCTGTCTTTCTGCTCAGTGGAGATGGATGCAGCCACTGGAGATTGATTTTGTATGAGGTTTCCCTGCCTGTGTGCTTATTATCTACGGCAGTGGTGCATGGGTGTCTGTGTGTGTGTCTGTGTGTGTGTCTGTCTCTGTGTGTTTGTATTGCCCTCTCAACAAATCCCTATGTGATGATGATGATGACGCGTTGTCTTCACCATCTTATTGAGTAAATGTGTTGCTTCGGTGAGACTGAACCGAGAGCCAAGAGAGGCATGTACACACACAGAGACACACACACACATACACACACATACATACATACAAGCCAGCATATTGGTCTGCCAGCTGTCCCACTATCACACTGTTTTTCAACTATGCCAATAAACACACAGGAGGCAGCCTTATAATTGCGTCAGCCAATGGACACTCAGTATACTAGGTTCCAGGAACTGCTCAACCAATAGGATGGGATATGAGTAGCAGATGCAACCTTTACGTTTTGGAGCCGTGATACAGGTGTGTGACAGTAAATAAACACATATGGTCGCTCAGTTACATTAGCTTGTTATATATTTAGCAAACACTCTATTTATGTGGGCCCTGGTAGCTCAGATGGTTAAGCATGGAAATAGATTCGAAAGCCACGCAGGGAAAGTAAAAAATAAAATATAACATGACTTATCATAGCACTTGGGTATATTCCTTGGCTCATGTTGACTTGTTCTAAACAATTAGCTATCTGCCAAAGGCATTAAGAGCGTTCAACTTCTGGTCATGCGGGACTCAATGGAAAGTAACACATTTTGACAATAACGTAGCCTATGACGGGGGAATCGAACCAGCGCCCTACGGCTCCGCAGCCGAACAAACAAACTGCTGCTCCAAATAGGGAAATCCCATTCGGAGAGGCGAGTAGAGGCCCCACCAGGGTCGCTACAATAATAAGGTTATTGCCCATTTCAGTCACTTCATGCTAGGCGAAAGCACACACCGGCACACAGATCACGCACTTGAACGCGTCACCAATCCCCTGAGCGCAGCTTACTCTCCAGATCCCAATTATCCGAATTGTGATCACCTGTTTACGCACCTGTACCTCATCAGCACACACTATTTAGTTCAGGTCATAACACCCCATTTTGTGAGTTTGTTTGTTGTTTTGAAAAATTCTTGGTCAAATAACAGTTTATCCTTATGTAGGTTAATGCATTTTCTCATGTATCAAGTTCAAGTTGTTTGGTCCATCCTCCCGGATTGTGTTGTGGTGTTCGCCTGTCCGCTGACTGTACTGTTGCCTGTTCCCTAAAAATGCCTTCCACACCGCAACTGGAACCATCATACCAGCCGGAGTCATACACACACACACACACACGCGCGAACGCAATCACTTGCCAATACCACTCTTGAGTATTCAGTAGCCTGAACATTGCCAATGAAATCTATAATCTATCATTTGGGGACCGGATACCGGGAGCCGGGGTCTGATAGCGGGGCGAACAGACATACTAGTAGCAGACGGAAACCCAAACGATTCTGTCAGTTGTCACAGTGGCGCGAGGACCTCTGCCGGCACCGCGCGCTCACCAGACGCAGCCACGCGGCTTAGGCGGGAGTACATGCTGCTCGTGCTCCCGGGAAGATGACAGACGCGCTCGAGAGATATCTGTAACCTCGCTCTGCTCCACACTGAATACGGTTACACACTGAACTGTAACAGAGTAGCCGAACGTTGGTAACTGGCGGTTGGAGTTTGAAAATATAACGGCGAAAGAGAGAGAGGGCAGTCTGAACAGAGAGCACGTTTAGGATATTCTGCGGATTAACTAAACAACATTAGGTCAGAATGAAACAATTTCAGGTAAGATTTACAGGTGCTCTGGCAAATGTAACATGCAATATACAAAAAAACGAATAACGGTTTTACCTATGTGTGTTTTTTATGTTTAACTGTTTTGCTGTGCGGTTGTGGCTGTGCGTTATGGTGCGTCTTCCATTGTTAAATTACCGTCCACTTAAAGTCCACTTGACAGGTCTCGTTAGTGGATCTAGAGAACCGGGCGACAACTCAGGTGCAGCCTTAGCTATACGCGGATATGTCGTGGGGCTGTTGTCAATACGAGATATCCAACTGCGACGCATATAGCGGAGCATAGTCCCTCAAGAGGAGCACGGCACTCTGGCTTTGGCATTTGACCGATCAGTCGGCCCTTTAATAGTCGCATTTGAGAAAATAGTATTTCCAAATATTTTTTGTCCAGGCTGACAGCCAAAAGATCAGCCTTGTTGTTTGTGGATGTGAGGGGGTGGTGGTGGGCGGTCTCTGTATCAGCCCACCCCAAAGGGGAGACGCGCCCACCCCAGGGTTGGCATCAGGGCTCCGCAGCAGTCGGCAGCTGTGCCACCTTTGCTCCGGTGGCCGGTGCCAACAATGAGGCAGTAAACAAAGTTCTCACGGTCTGGCGGTGCCTGGCTGACAGTAGACTAATTGTTACACTGGTCTGTGGCGGATTATAGCCTACTGAGCCCCAAGCAGCTGTGCCGTTTAGTGGGCACACTGTCGCCCGGTGCGCAGATTATTTTTCTAATGCATTTTTAGTGCATGAACATGTGCAGGTTTCTCGTAAAAATAAATATTAAATGAAGCCTAATTAAATTGAAAGAAATGCGGTTAAAAGAGAAATATGCCGGCTCTATTGCCGTTAAAGTGCATCTTTATAATTCATAAAATATACTAGCCTTTGTAATTCTCTAATTTGATGCCAATGTAATTGGGTACTTTATGTAAATCATGGTATAACGAACTGCCAATCAATTAGACGATTTTATCCTGCTCTTGTGCTACGGAGGATATGAGTTTAGTTTTTTCCGGTTGCTGTGTCTGTGTGTTAGACTAGGCTACAATATGTACGACATGATTTCCGAGTTCCAGCTGCTTCTGGATTGGTTTGCCGGGGTCGGATCAGCCCAGTCACCTTGTTATCCGCTTTGTACAAGGGCGGATCGGATATAATCTTGGTCCACCCAAATGCCAGCCTACACTATTCCTTATTTAGTGCACTACATTCGACACGTGGCCATAGGTTGGCACTCGTCCACCTCCAAAGAAGCAGGGCAGCATTATGGACAGGGCTTTACCGCCGTGCAGCTACCAACTCTGGAACCAAACGAACGCGCCCACACCACTGATAAGGTCAAGAGCAGGCCAGTTGTCACCGTGGATGATCTCGGATCATATGGAATCTACCTGGCTTTTAAAAATATATTTCATTCGACACTGTTCCCTTTAGGGACGAGAACCAGTATGATGCTCTATCCAGGAAAGTGACGGATAGGCCACGAAACGGATTGAGATTCACTCCTCTGGAGGTTTTTGCAGGTGTGTGCGGCTATTAACTGTCATTTGAAGGTGTGAGTTCACGCGTGTAAAAGTGGTACAGACTTTAAAAGGATTATTATTTCACAGCGTGTAACTTCGGCCGTTTAGATGAAGTGCACTTGAACAGAGGTCGTAGTCATCTGAAGTGCGCTCAGAAGCGGGATATTCCAACCGCGGGATTAGGTGACGGTGGGTAGGTAATGGGTTCACTTGACACGTGTTAGTAGGCCACGCTAGACGGCTCATTGGATATAAATGACTTAACTCCAAGTTGTTCCTAAGCTGTGGGAATGTGTCTTTGAAGGAGCGCGTCGATATTGGCCGTGTTCATTATGGAACCCTGAAATCAAACAGTACATTTCATCTTATTGGAACGTGTGTTTTCTTGGATGAGGTCAATTTTCGAAAATAGCTTTGTAATGATCTTCTCAGCTGCCTGTTCAAAATACAAATCAGCATTTATGAAACCACATGCAGGAACCAAAGTGTTCCCTTAATTGTTTTTAGAACCATCTTTTTTCTCATGCTATGGTATGAAACTAACCCTTTAAAAAGCTATATTTTTGTTCCATGCAATAGCTTAATGTCAGTGACCATTAGCGTGCCGGACACATGTAAATAATATAGGTACACAATCATTTCCACCGTGTTTCGATCGGGCTATAGTCATTTCAAAGTGTATCGAGTTTGTTCCATCAGTGTGTTTGACATCGTTGATTTATTCCCTGTGTAGATATAGGATATCCCCGGGTTAGATTGAGCTGTGCTCTGTTTCGCTGTCTTCCCAGAGATTTGATTGTGGTCCAGACGACAGACAGGGTAAGCTACTGACCACAGGTGGTTTCCTTTGCCTCATTTATCTGGCCTGTCTGGCGGTGCGGACGGATTGAGTCATGAATCGCGGTCAGATGAAGCGTCTGTCTGGGGAAGCTCTGATTGTATTGACACATCACTTATTGTCCTGTGGTTTCGGTTCATAATAAATCACGTTCCTCGGGTCGTAAAACCAACACTGCAAGAGACATCAGACAGGAGCCAACGCTCCACAGGGGCTGGGAGATGATCGCGTGTGTGCTTAGAAAATGTGTGTGTGTCTCTCTTTGTGTGTGCACGTGCGCGTGTTTCTGTGTATAGTGTGGGTGTGTGTGTTGGGGGGGGGGGAGGGGCCAAGTTGAACTTGATCTTAAAGTTTGTCTTTAAGGTTGGGGTTAAAGTTGTTACAAGGACTTTTAGCCACTGCTCTATTTCCCTGTATGTCCATTGATATTCTATAAACAAACAAGCGTTTAAGAGTTAATTGTAGAAGCTTGTAAGACAGCCACAATGTCCAAAATCCATAGCGATTTTATAGAAGCAGGTTACGGTATCAAACACTCAAGCTATCTAGTTTACCTACTGATTCTGTTAAAACTGCTTTAATTCCAGATTTTTAAAAGCCCACTTTGAGTATGTGAACCTGGGCCCTTCAGGTTGTAGTGTTTACAAAGCCAGTGTAAAAATTAGTTATTCTGGCTAATGGTGCGATGTTTAATGACGGATGGGAACATTGTTGAGGCAGGTCCAGTGGGTATATTGTACCAGGACAACCGTATCTATCCTCCACTAGTGGGATGAGCAATCACCTAAACACACAGGCCAGGGATATTGCAACAAAACACAAAAACATGAATTACTTTTTAGAGCAGACATCATGCTTAATCAACCAATGATGTAATTGGTTGATTTTTCCCAGGGTGAAATTAAAAAAAATATGGATCTGGTGCTTACTTTTGTCTGGCACATCTCCAATCGCTCATAAATAATCTTTCAGGGAGACTGAATGACACCCAGAGTTGTTTTTTTTCCGATTCATTTTCCCTTTAAGGTTCGGGGTAGATGTTCATTCTGGATGGTTATGGTAATGTTTTTATTAAAACATTTGTAAATGTTTAAAAACATACATTCATAAAAAATCATACATCTGTCTCTTAAATTGGTTTAATTTCACAAGTTTCGAAGTTAAAGCCAGCATCTTTGCCGTCCATCCAAATTCCATTTCCAGCACTCCTGAAAAAAGTCTGATTAAAGTAGTAGTACTCACTGTTGCCTCTAGTGGCTGATTGACAAGTTCTCTATTGAGGTTTTACCCACCAGGACAACAGTCTGATATTGACCTTTACCTGTTGAGGGAATACTATGTTATTACCCCGTCTGACCCACTAAAAGCATAATCAGGGAGTATTATGTGTTGGGTCTGTCAGCATGTCTGTGTGTTGAGTCAGTCTGTGTGCTGAGTCAGTGTTTGTGCTGAGTCAGTGTGTGTGCTGAGTCAGTGTGTGTGTGTGTTGAGTCAGTGTGTGTGTGTGTTGAGTCAGTGTGTGTGTGCTGAGTCAGTGTGTGTGCTGAGTCAGTGTGTGTGCTGAGTCAGTGTGTGTGTTGAGTCAGTGTGTGTGTGTTGAGTCAGTGTGTGTGTGCTGAGTCAGTGTGTGTGTGTTGAGTCAGTGTGTGTGCTGAGTCAGTGTGTGTGTGTGTGTTGAGTCAGTGTGTGTGTGTTGAGTCAGTGTGTGTGTGCTGAGTCAGTGTGTGTGTGTGTTGAGTCAGTGTATGTGTGTGTGTTGAGTCAGTGTCTGTGTGTGTTGAGTCTGTCTGTGTGTGCTGAGTCAGTGTGTGTGCTGAGTCAGTGTGTGTGTGTGTGTTGAGTCAGTGTGTGTGCTGAGTCAGTGTGTGTGGGTGTGTTGAGTCAGTGTGTGTGTGCTGAGTCAGTGTGTGTGTGTTGAGTCAGTGTGTGTGTGTTGAGTCAGTGTGTGTGTGTTGAGTCAGTGTGTGTGTGTGTTGAGTCAGTGTGTGTGTGTGTTGAGTCAGTGTGTGTGTGTGTGTGTGTTGAGTCTGTCTGTGTGTGTGCTGAGTCAGTGTGTGTGTGTGTGTGTTGAGTCAGTGTGTGTGTGTGTGTTGAGTCAGTGTGTGTGTGTGTGTGTGTTGAGTCTGTCTGTGTGTGTGCTGAGTCAGTGTGTGTGTGTGTGTTGAGTCAGTGTGTGTGTGTGTTGAGTCTGTCTGTGTGTGTGCTGAGTCAGTGTGTGTGCTGAGTCAGTGTGTGTGTGTGTGTGTGTGTTGAGTCAGTGTGTGTGCTGAGTCAGTGTGTGTGGATGTGTTGAGTCAGTGTGTGTGTGCTGAGTCAGTGTGTGTGTGCTGAGTCAGTGTGTGTGTGTTGAGTCAGTGTGTGTGTGTTGAGTCAGTGTGTGTGTGCTGAGTCAGTGTGTGTGTGCTGAGTCAGTGTGTGTGTGTGTGTGTGTTGAGTCTGTCTGTGTGTGCTGAGTCAGTGTGTGTGTGTTGAGTCAGTGTGTGTGCTGAGTCAGTGTGTGTGTGTTGAGTCAGTGTGTGTGCTGAGTCAGTGTGTGTGTGTGTGTGTGTGTGTTGAGTCTGTCTGTGTGTGTGTGCTGAGTCAGTGTGTGTGTGTTGAGTCAGTGTGTGTGTGCTGAGTCAGTGTGTGTGTGTTGAGTCAGTGTGTGTGCTGAGTCAGTGTGTGTGTGTGTGTGTTGAGTCAGTGTGTGTGTGTTGAGTCAGTGTGTGTGTGTGTGTGTTGAGTCTGTCTGTGTGTGTGCTGAGTCAGTGTGTGTGCTGAGTCAGTGTGTGTGTGTGTGTTGAGTCAGTGTGTGTGCTGAGTCAGTGTGTGTGGATGTGTTGAGTCAGTGTGTGTGCTGAGTCAGTGTGTGTGCTGAGTCAGTGTGTGTGGATGTGTTGAGTCAGTGTGTGTGCTGAGTCAGTGTGTGTGTGTTGAGTCAGTGTGTGTGGATGTGTTGAGTCAGTGTGTGTGCTGAGTCAGTGTGTGTGTGTTGAGTCAGTGTGTGTGTGTTGAGTCAGTGTGTGTGTGTTGAGTCAGTGTGTGTGTGTTGAGTCAGTGTGTGTGTGCTGAGTCAGTGTGTGTGTGTGTTGAGTCTGTCTGTGTGTGTGTGCTGAGTCAGTGTGTGTGTGTGTTGAGTCAGTGTGTGTGTGCTGAGTCAGTGTTTGTGTGTTGAGTCAGTGTGTGTGCTGAGTCAGTGTGTGTGTGTGTGTTGAGTCAGTGTGTGTGTGTGTGTCGAGTCAGTGTGTGTGTGTGTTGAGTCTGTCTGTGTGTGTGCTGAGTCAGTGTGTGTGCTGAGTCAGTGTGTGTGTGTGTGTGTTGAGTCAGTGTGTGTGCTGAGTCAGTGTGTGTGGATGTGTTGAGTCAGTGTGTGTGTGCTGAGTCAGTGTTTGTGTGTTGAGTCAGTGTGTGTGTGTTGAGTCAGTGTGTGTGTGTTGAGTCAGTGTGTGTGTGTGTTGAGTCTGTCTGTGTGTGTGCTGAGTCAGTGTGTGTGCTGAGTCAGTGTGTGTGCTGAGTCAGTGTGTGTGTGTGTTGAGTCAGTGTGTGTGTGTTGAGTCAGTGTGTGTGTGTTGAGTCAGTGTGTGTGTGTGTTGAGTCAGTGTGTGTGTGCTGAGTCAGTGTGTGTGTGTGTTGAGTCTGTCTGTGTGTGTGTGCTGAGTCAGTGTGTGTGCTGAGTCAGTGTGTGTGTGTTGAGTCAGTGTGTGTGTGCTGAGTCAGTGTGTGTGTGTTGAGTCAGTGTGTGTGTGTTGAGTCAGTGTGTGTGTGTGTGTTGAGTCAGTGTGTGTGTGTTGAGTCAGTGTGTGTGCTGAGTCAGTGTGTGTGTGTTGAGTCAGTGTGTGTGTTGAGTATATGTGTGTGTGTTGATTCTGTGTTTGTGTTTGGTCTGTGTGGCTGTTGGGTCTGTGTGTGTGTTGAGTCTGTCTTTGTGTTTGGTCTGTGTGTTTGTTGAGCCTGTCAGCAGGTGTGTGTTGGGTCTGTGTGTGTGTTGGGTCTGTGTATGCGTGTTGGGTCTGTATGTGTGTATTGAGTCTGTGTGTGTGTGTTGGGTCTGTGTGTGTGTGTTGAGTCTGTGTGTGTGTGTGTGTTGGGTCTGTGTGTGTGTGTGTTGAGAATGACTGTATCAACAAGTTATCATATCTCAATATTGTCTAATTTTGAAGGATTGGGGGCAAAAGTTCAAAATAATATATTCTTGGCATTCTGTTCTGTGTGTTGGTTTTTGTATGTGTAAGTGTGTGTGAGAGAGGATGGCTCCTTTAGCAGCTCTTACTTATTGTTAGACAAGATCCAAATCTAAGGGTGCAACCAAGAGAAAAAGAACAAAGAAATGTCACTTGTATTGTGTGATTAGCATAATTATTGATTTAATTTTCAATAATTATGTGTGTTGAGTCAGTGTGTGTGCTGAGTCCATTTTTTGTTTGTTTCAGGACCCTAATTGTGCATATCCAGCGACAGAGGGAGGTGGTTGGTTTTTAAAAATTATATATTTTTCTAGCAAGCCACTCTGCAAGTTTTATTAGAATTAAAGTGGATTTTTATTATCAATTTGTGTGTGTTTGCGTGTGCAACTGCCAGAAAGCAATACTTATCTCCTATGTGGGTTCCAATTTACATATCTGATTCATGGGTAGACAAAGTAACGTAAACACTACATGGAAAAGGGCTGTTACAGTTAGAGCGTTACAACTAGGACGTTACAGTTATGAAGTTACAGTTAGGAATGTTACAGTTAGGAATTTTACAGCTAGGACATTACAATTAGAATGTTACAATTAGGACGTTACAGTTATGACGTCACAGTTAGGAATGTTACAGCTAGGACGTTACATTTAGAACGTTACAATTAGGGCGTTACAGTTAGGACATCACAGTTAGGACGTTACAACTAGGATGTTACAACTATAACGTTAGAATTACTACGTTAAAATTAGGACGTTACATTTAGGACGTTCCATTTAGGACATTCCAATTACAAACCCAGCTGCAGAGGTCACATTATGCTGGGTGCCAAGTAACAGTACGTAGGTGTCTGCCATAGAAGAGGTCAGAAAATGAACACTTTGATATCTCAGTTTTCAAGTAACATGAGATTCCTAAGTTCCTAAGCGGCCAAAAAGTGCCCAAATTGCAGGTGTATTGGATTTTCTTTGGCAAATTCATTTAATGTGTCAAGCCGAACAGTCTCCAATATCATGACAACGTATGATAGGAAATTGCATTGGCAACAGATATAGTAAGTTAAGAAACAGTGATCGTAAGTTGAAGCTCTCCGACAGGGTACGATGGACACTCCACAGAATAACCAAGTTGTGCAGCCCTGAAATGACCACAGAATTTAATCAGCACCTTTGCTACCCAGTTTCTACAAAAAAACTATATTACAGTGAGCTTCACAAATCTGGAATTTATGCCAGGACTGCTATTTAAAAAACCGCTTGTATCCAAGGTGAATGCAGAAGGACGCATAAGTTGATAAGTTGAAACCTGGACCTTTTGAGCAATTGAAAGTCATGAAAGTCATGTAGTCTGAGTCTTTTATCCTTTTACACTTATCACACAGATTTGTGTTTGTGGAAATCCAAAGGATGCCTTTAACCCAGAATGTCATCTGGAAATTGTTAAACATGGTGGGGGATTTGTATAGTACGGGCTGCCATCTTTTAGGATTCATTGGGTCTGATGACTGCTCTACACGGTCAAAGGACCATGTGGTGTGGTCATTTTCACGGCCAGGTGCACCCTATGCTATGAACGCTGTTCCCTCACGATGTTCTAGTATTGTAGGACGACATCAAAGGCTTTCCATGGTCGATCTGAACATCAATTAAACTTTATGGGAAGTCCTAGAGAGCAGAATGCAGAGTAGGTTTCCACCTCCTTCACCCCTCAAACAGGCCTTTTCTTCTTCTAGAATGACGCAATGTCCCACTACACACAGCTCAGGGCCGGTATGACTGTTTACACGGTAAAAGGCCCTAGTCTGTTTTAGGACCTTGATATTTGTGTATTGTTTGGTGATTTCGTTGTTTTACCCACCCCCTGTATATACTAAATGTATTGTATACAGAACCGACCATATTAAACAAAATCTTCACTCCGTCATAGACATATTCACCCACTACAGTAAACACTGTCCCTGTTCACATCCTGTTTTCATTGAATTAGTCAACGTCCATTAAATTTGTTTTTTTAACCCAAACACATGATGTCTTGCTTCAGAAGGCTTGCCCAGCCAGACCCGGCCTGTCTGTGCCGTACTCATCAGTTCAACTTAAGCTCTTTCTCCTCACCGCCGCCAAGCAAGGTCAGTTTGAATGGAGGCTCCTGCCGGAGAGCAGGAGGAGATTTTTCTCCCTCATAATAGGAGAAAGCATTTTATAACCGTCAAAGAGGACAGAGGTGCCAGGGCCTCGCTTAGTACTGCTCAAGGGAGTGAAGGAATGAAGGCTGTTCTAATCCTCCGTATCCTAACACTATCGTTTAGTATCAGTATCCTGCAGTATCCTAGAGTTACAGTGACAGGCCTTTTCTTTGTGTTTCAACACTATTCTACATTATCCCACTTCTCACTCCTCCTAATGAATCGTGTGAATTGTGAAAAATATCATGTTTCTCAAACTCAACTTTTGGGAAGCTCCTGTCAAAATCCTTACCCTCCTCAGAGATCCTGGAGTTGGGTGTAGCGTATATGATTCTAGAACACAAAAAAATACTTAGCTTTTAAAGTGCTGCTTTTTTTCTGGGAAAAGGAAGAAACGAGAGACTGGTGTGTGTGAGTTGCTTGAAACCTGGTTACAGATTGGTAACAGAGTGCAGGAAGGACTGTGTATAATCATGCTCTGATGCAAACCAACCAGAGATGATGAGAGAAGTAGAGGGAGATATACAACGGAGAGTCAGGGAGAGACAGACACTGGGAGAGACAGACAGACAGTGGGTGAGAGAGGTAGGTAGAGACAGACACTGGGAGAGACAGACAGACAGTGGGAGAGAGAGGTAGGTAGAGACAGACACTGGGAGAGACAGACAGACAGTGGGAGAGAGAGGTAGGTAGAGACATACAGTGGGAGAGAGAGGTAGGTAGAGACATACAGTGGGAGAGAGAGGTAGGTAGAGACAGACACTGGGAGAGACAGACAAACAGTGGGAGAGAGAGGTAGGTAGAGACAGACACTGGGAGAGACAGACAGACAGTGGGAGAGAGAGGTAGGGAGACAGACATTGGGAGAGACAGACAAACAGTGGGAGAGAGAGGTAGGTAGAGACAGACACTGGGAGAGACAGACAAACAGTGGGAGAGAGAGGTAGGTAGAGACAGACACTGGGAGAGACAGACAGACAGTGGGAGAGAGAGGTAGGGAGACAGACATTGGGAGAGAGGTGGGTAGAGACATAAATACATTGGGAGAGAGAGACAATGGGAGAGAGGTAGGTAGAGAGACAGGGAGAGACAGAAGAAGAGCGATAGGCAGAAACAGAGAAACTTTAGTTACTTTAGTTATTTATTAATGTTGCTTTCTTATTTTTCATTTGTTTTTGTTTTTCAATGTGAACTTGTGTTTCCCATGTCAATAAAACCCTGTTGGATCGAGTGTCATGGATTGAGAGAGAGAGACTGACAGAAAAACAGGAATAGACAGTGAAATGTGTAGTGATTTAGAAGAGAGTAGTTGGCTTGCAGTCAGTCAGCCTTTCTGCTCAGTGGTCTGGGCTCAAACCAGTAAATGACGCATCCTATTCAAACTTCTCCTCTGTGTACTAGATTCTCTAAAGGGACGCTTTTATTGAATCATGTGTTGAAAGGCCTGGAATGCCAGCAACATTTCCAATTGAAACCAATTGAAGGGAAATTATTTTTTTCTATGAAATATTTTAATCATAAAGCAATGGGTCACATAAGGAAACGTACAGAAACGGCGGTGAGCTTGAAGCAGTTTTACACAAATTAACATATAAACAGAGGAACATAAAACCATTAGACAATTAGTGGACACTTGGATTTTTTCAGCTTTTTTCCCAACATCTAGAGATTTATCTCTTAATTTATCTTTTTTTTAACTGGCCCGGCAGTCCCACTCCACACAATTTCTTCTTATTGGACAGGAAAAAGAATAGATGAAATATAGAATCCTGAAATTACAGTGGACCAGAGTTGACTGCATGTTAGAGTGTTGTATATTCTTGAGGTTTTGCTAGACACTCATAGGCCACCTTAGACCAGCCCAGACCACAATAGACCATTTTAGACCACAATAGACTAGCCCAGACCACAATGGACCAGCCCAGACCACAATGGACCAGCCCAGACCACAATAGACCAGCCCAAACCACAATGGACCAGCCCAGACCACAATAGACCAGCCCAGACCACAATGGACCAGCCCAGACCACAATAGACCAGCCCAGACCACAATAGACCAGCCCAGACCACAATCGACCAGCCCAGACCACAATAGACCAGCCCAGACCACAATAGACCAGCCCAGACCACAATAGACCAGCCCAGACCAATCTGGATCCAGATAACTCGGCCCACTTAACTAACATGATTCATACTCTCACAATTCCGGTGTGGCACTTAATTTAAATTGAAAGCACAGTACAGAAAGGTAATGACATTTTCCATAAAAAGTGATTTTTTTCATTTTGAAGTCATCAAACATTGAATAATTTAATTGTATTTTGAATTCATTTGAATACATACTTTTCTGTATTGACAGCTTAAGACAAGTGTCGGTCGGCTAAATGTTGTATGTGATTACTGATTGTGACTGAATGCTGTGTCCATTAAGGACTTCAATCTGGTGGTTTTCAACATGACATCCTGTCTAGTGGCAGAGCAGGACACATGCTGGGATACACAGAGTGACAGATCCAGTCCATACGATTTAGCCATCCTCACTCTTACTTTGATCGCATCTGGTATTGATCTGTGATGGTTGCCAGGGTCGATCGTGACGGAGCCAAATTCATTGTAATATAAAGGTGATTGTTGCTGAACTGGGTTCTGGGATACTGTGATTACTATGTGCTGTCTGAGATACTGTGATTACTATGGGATATTTGGGATACTGGGATCACTATAGGCTGTCTGGGATACTATGATCACTATAGGCTGTTTGGGATACTGGGATCACTATAGGCTGTTTGGGATACTGGGATCACTATGGGCTGTCTGGGATAATATGATCACTATAGGCTGTTTGGGATACTGGGATCACTATAGGCTGTTTGGGATACTGGGATCACTATGGGCTGTCTGGGATAATATGATCACTATAGGCTGTCTGGGATACTGGGATCACTATGGGCTGTCTGGGATAATATGATCACTATAGGCTGTCTGGGATAATATGATCACTATAGGCTGTTTGGGATACTGGGATCACTATAGGCTGTTTGGGATACTGGGATCACTATGGGCTGTCTGGGATACTGGGATCACTATAGGCTGTCTGGGATACTGGGATCACTATGGGCTGTCTGGGATAATATGATCACTATAGGCTGTCTGGGATAATATGATCACTATAGGCTGTTTGGGATACTGGGATCACTATAAGCTGTTTGGGATACTGGGATCACTATGGGCTGTCTGGGATACTGGGATCACTATAGGCTGTCTGGGATACTGGGATCACTATAGGCTGTCTGGGATACTGGGATCCCTATAGGCTGTCTGGGATACTGGGATCACTATAGGCTGTCTGAGATACTGGGATGACTATAGGCTGTCTGGGATACTGGGATCACTATAGGCTGTCTGAGATACTGGGATGACTATAGGCTGTCTGGGATACTGGGATCACTATAGGCTGTCTGGGATACTGGGATCACTATAGGCTGTCTGGGATACTGGGATCACTATGGGCTGTCTGGGATACTGGGATCACTATGGGCTGTCTGGGATACTGGGATCACAATAGGCTGTCTGGGATACTATGATCACTATGGGCTGTTTGGGATACTGAGATCACTATGGGCTATTTGGGATACTGGGATCACTATAGGCTGTCTGGGATACTGGGTTCACTATAGGCTGTCTGGGATACTGGGATCACTGTAGGCTGTCTGGGATACTGGGATCACTATAGGCTGTCTGGGATACTGTGATTACTATGGGCTGTCTGGGATAATGTGATTACTATAGGCTGTCTGGGATACTGGGATCACTGTAGGCTGTCTGGGATACTGGGATCACTATAGGCTGTCTGGGATACTGTGATTACTATGGGCAGTCTGGGATACGGTGGCAAGGTGGCCTAGTGGTTAGGGAATAGGGCTTGGGTCTGGAAGGTCCCTGGTTCTAATGGGATCACTATAGGCAGTCTGGGATACTGTGATCAGCATGGCAGTCTTGTATACTGTGATCATTATGGGCTGTCTGGGATGCTGTCTTCATAGCAAAGCTCATTAAACTATTTATTTGTTCATCATTAGTCCACGTTATTTTGATGGGATAGGGAAGTGCAGGAGGGGAGGGTATACATGACAGGAGAAGACAGGAGAGTAGAGTGGAGAGAAGAGGAGGGCTTTTATTTAGGCTAAGCTCAGCTCATCAGCCTAAATCAACCTGGACACAGGGCAGGACCCAAGCCAACATCCATTCTCTGTCCTGTGTGATGGAGGCTTCTTCCCATAAGGCTCTTCTGTTAGAGGCGCGTGTGTGTGTGTGTGTGTGATTGTGTGGCTGTGTGTGTGTGTCTGTGTGTGTGTGTGATTGTGTGGCTGTGTGTGAGTGTGTGTGACAGGGAAGCCAGAAGTGGTACAGAAGGGGAAAGACCTGACTGCTGTCAGCACTCTCTTTCTCTTAGCTGTAAACTAATGGACTGTACTGTGTACACACACACACAAACACACACATACACGCCTCTAGCTAGCCTTGTGAAGACCCTAGAAGAACCTAAACCTTATTAAAAACCTAATTTGAATTTGTAACCCTAATTCCGAACGACTAGCCCTAACTATTACCCCCAAACCGTTTGTTTTTACCCTTACCAGCTAAACAGTTTCCTGTTTCCTTTAGGAGAAACCTTTTTGGGATTTGTAGTCCACAAAAATAAAACCTGTACCCATGTACACACAGACATAAAAACACACTTTCTTAAGAGAAGCAGCTAGAGAGACTGGTTGGACTACACTTGGGACAAAGTCAGGAAGTGCACTGGAAATTGGTTAAATACTGGCATGTATTTGTTTATTATGTTGGGCTGTGTTGCATAAGAATCCGGGATTGTTTGTGAGTAGACTCACCACACTGACACTATAATGCACTGGTATTCCTTTGGAGACAATGATAGGCTGAAGTACATCATTACTTCCTTTGGCATTCTGAGAAAATTCAGAGTGTTCTCACTGAACTGGACTACCTTGACCTAAGTTGAGAGTGGAGATATAGAAGTTACTCCTAGAACAGGACATGTTCTGTCTTAACCCTCACTCACCGGCACACAATCTCTCCCTCCATCTTTGTAACTTGTTCTCTTTCATTCACTTTGCTCTTCAGATTGTCCAAATCACTGTCCCTTATTGGCCGATAGATAAGAACCTGGCTTGCAACCTATTGGTTGTTTGAAGCTGAATTGAACTCAGACAACGGAGTGTTGTTCCCTCTCCCCGACCGACAGTGTCATTATAGCCCGTCTCTGAACAAACACAGTCTCTACTGTCCTTCTCCATCACACATGCTCTCTCTTTGTCTCAAACTCTCTCTCTCTCTCTCTCTCTCTCTCTCTTTTCGATATCCCTCTCTCTTTTGCTTTATCTCATACTCTCTTAATTGATCTCTGCTCTCTCTGCCTCTTTTCAATCTCTTTTTCTCTGGGCTTTATGCCTGCAGACTTTCTCTTTTTAATCTCTCTTTTTCTGTATCTGTACAACCTCTCTCTTTCTGGAATTATTCTATCGCGTTTTCTCTCTCTCTCCCTCTTTCTCCAGGATGTCTGCCCCTCCATCTCTGTGTCACTCTTGATCCATCTCAGCATTTTTTATCTCTTTCTTTCTCTGTCTTTCTCTCGCTCTGTCACTCTCTGTCTGTTTCTCCAGGCTGTGTGCCCCTTCAGACTCTTTATCATCTCTCTGGTCCGGGAATTGTTGTGTCTGTTTTCACATCTCTGTAGTAACAGATGATTTATTGTCTACAGATTATATTTTGTGGCTTATAACAGATAGCTATGTGTGTGTGTGTGTGTGTGTGTGTGTGTGTTGCTTTAAGACCCACTCTGAAGCTTGTTTTAGAGGTGTAGATAACAGGGGTTTACATGGTGTTATTGGTCAATTCATGTTTTCCAAAACACTAACATGCCTGGTGTTCTTTGAAGTATTTTCTATTCATTTCTGATTTGATTTAAGATAATTTATACAAAGTGATCGACTGATTAGCCAGACACCATTGCACCAGGCAGGCAAATCACAGAACCAGACACACCGACAGACAGCCGGTCAGCCAGACACACAGTTTTGCAGTCTTAATGCACCTAGAAACAAGCACACATACACACACACATACACACACACACACACACACACACACATACGCACAAACACAGCAGGAAACATCCCAAGCCGCTATTATCTATTTTTCACACTAACATCGCAACAACTTGCTGTATTGATAAGATAAACACAGTGGCTTTTAGTGGGAAAAAAATGTATACATTGATTTTATTGAATGATGTCTGTAAAACATTCCATGTACTATGCAATATAAGTACACCATTTATTACATATTAAATATTATGGTCCTTACTGTATGTGTATATATATATATAATAATCTTTTTATTAAGATTCAAATTTGTAAATTAAGATTGTCCAGACAGAAAGCATAGCCAGCCAGACAGACAGCATAGCCAGACAGACAGACAGCATAGCCAGACTGACAGACAGACAGACCGGATAGCCTGAAAGACAGACTGCATAGACAGACAGACAGGCAGACAGCATAGCCAGGCAGACAGACAGACAACATAGCCAGACAGACAAACAGACGGACAACATAGACAGACAGACAGACAGCATTGCCAGGCAGACAGACAGACAGCATAGCCAGACAGACAGACAAACAGACGGACAACATAGCCAGACAGACAGCATTGACAGACAGACAGCATAGCCAGACAGACAGACAAACAGACGGACAACATAGCCAGACAGACAGACAAACAGACGGACAACATAGCCAGGCAGACAGACAGACAGCATTGCCAGGCAGACAGACAAAAAGACGGACAACATAGCCAGACAGACAGCATTGCCAGGCAGACAGACAGACAGCATTGCCGAACAACCAGACAGACAGACAGCATATCCAGACAGACAGACAGACAGACAGCATATCCAGACATACAGACAGCATAGCCAGACAGACAGACAGCATAGCCAGACAGGAAGACAGCATAGCCAGACAGACAGACAGCATAGCCAGACAGGAAGACAGCATAGCCGGACAGACAGACAGACAGACAGACAGACAGACAGACAGAATAGCCAGACAGACAGACAGCATAGCCAGACAGGAAGACAGACAGACAGCATAGCGGACAGACAGACAGACAGACAGACAGACAGACAGCATAGCCGGACAGACAGACAGACAGACAGCATAGCCAGACTGACAGACAGACATGCTTCCAGAAACACAGTAACTAACACACATACATTCAAACACTGGAAAACAACACTGGTCCATACAAGCAGAAGGACCAATGCACAACACTCTCTCCGTTTACCTAGACTTCAGTTTAATTACACTTAACCGTTATAAATAATCTTCATCCTGATTGTCTGCAATGTTTAATTTTCTTTTGAGGCGTAAAAAGTGCTAACGCTTAGTAAATCTGCCACTAAAAATGGTTTTCTGAACATACAATTCAAAGTGATTACTGTTATACATGAATGGGATGCACATTACTGAGGGATTCTTCACAGCACGTTATGTGTGGCGCTGGGTTTTGTTCTGTGGAACGTGTGTGTGTGTGTGTGTGTGTGTGTGTGTGTGTGTGTGTGTGTGTGTGTGTGTGTGGTGCGTGCAGCAGGAATTATTTAGTGAGAAATTGATAACAGAAACTTGACCCATACTACCTCTGTATCGATCACATCGACTTGTCAATACAAATGATTTGTGTTCCGCCATTATTGTTATGTGCAGACGGATGGGGAAATAAAGCAACCAAACAAACAGAGAGGAAGAGAGAGGAAGGAATAGAAGGAGAATGAGAGAGGAATTAGAATGAAGAGAAAATGACAGAAATAGTAAGAGACAACGATGAAATCACAGCTCGAGCGGTCCAACCCAGAAATAAAGAAAAGAAAAGTCTGGTGATGTAGAGAGAGCAACCAATTGAGGGAAAGGGAGATGAGAAATAGAAGATAGAAATATGTTTTTATCTATAGTGAAAACTATATGAAGAGAACATTGTGTGTCAAACCACACAGCTATATTTCATTTTAAGTAATGGGCCTTTCTGCTGGGCTTCTGCTTTTGAGAGACCAGCGCTTTGGCAGGCTTTCCGATGTTTTTTGGTGTGATATTTCTTGGCTGAACAAGTCAAGGTTTTTCTAATGTTGCAATTGGAGCTAGTTTTGGCTCAGTTTTCCCCTTAGATGGTTTTTCAGTTGTGGCGCTGAGGGAACAGAGCCAGACACTAAGCTGTTGGTGGGGGGGCCTGTCTTACCAGTAGAAAATGCTTGGGGAAACACTGAGCTATTGAGTGTTGACATATCTGGATTCCCTGAGGTGATCTGTTAGGGTGTGTATCCATTTCCGCCCCCCTCCTCAAATCCTCGCAGATCACTACCAGCCAATTAGTGGGCGGGAGGAGAGGGGTCATGGAGGAGAGAGAGCGAGTGAGGGGTGGAGGGTAAGCAGAGGGGAAGCGGAGGGGAGGAGAGCGATACAGATTGTAAGGGCGGCTCTGGTTTTAGGGGTGCTCCTGGAGATAAATGGACTCTAGTGTTTGTTGTTGAAAATGTCATTCCTGTAGGGGTAGTGACTGCATTATAAATGGCTGAGTCACAATCTGGTGTTATTGTTCAGGGAGTCTCTTAGCTTTTAGGGGTCTGTCCCGGAGGTCTGTACCACGCCTTTAACACAAAGACAAACGCACACACACACACACACACACACACATGCACACACAGAACCACACACACATGCACACACACACACACACACACACATGCACTAAAAACAGCCAGTTAAAGGGGAAATGATTCATATGTTAAGAACCCGTGGAGGAATAGTAACTGCTTGCCTCGGATCTGTACCTCCATCCAAGCAGCATTTAGCTGACGCAAGAAATTCTGAGTGCCAAGCTTCACAAAATAACACATGGTTGATCTGAAAGACAACTGTTTTGTGAAATGTGTAGAAAATATTTTTTGTCAAATGCGGGATGGCGCAACTTGGTAAAATGTGTTGTAAACTGAAGGCAGATGAGACTGCAGTGACTAACATAAATCTGATAACATAATTATTTTGTTCAATTTTAGCTGTAAATGATGTCTATACACACACACCCACACTTATATATGTATATTTATATATGTGTATTTGTGCATTGGTTGTGTCTGTGAGTGGATGTACATTTTCACGGATTTCCCCCCAGTTTTCTGTCCCCCAATACTCCGATAATTATCCCCGCTATGGAAATGGTATAATTTGGACATTTCACTACACCATCGCAGCTGAGCAATGGTCCTTAGCCAAACTCCTGAGGGAATTCATGTCTCTGGGATAAACAAAAAAGAGCATTCTGCCAGAATAAATGGGCCGGCTGCACGTCCTCAACGGCACCATATATTCTTTTGTAGTGCACTCATCTCGACTGACCAGAGTCCCCCATGTAGGGAATAGGGAGCCATTTACAGAGAGAGTCAGTGTCTGAATTTAGAAAACAGGAGACTGTAAGCAGCTTTCTCATTATACCCTGTTAAAACACACCACAAGAACACTGAGTGAGGAACAAGAAACCACATATGGTAAATTGTTGTTATTTGTGCTGATCGCCGGAGGGATCAATGTGATTCTGGAGCTTGGCCACTTGGATGGAACACAGCGGAGATAAGTCATTACTCGGCAAAGGATTGTTTGGGGGTGTGTGTAAATGATCACGGGTGAGCCAATGCATTATAACCACTCAGCGGTGAAACAAAGAACGTTGATTATCTCCTAACAACGGCATAAGTCAAGGTCGGGGTGGATTAAACGGCGAACAAACAGTCAGTTCTTGTAGTCAACATTTTGTTTGCAGAAGAAATGGGCAAGAGTAAAGACCTGAGCGACTTTGTGTCTGAAATGGCATGTAGGGTGGCAGTGGTGAGTACCTACTGACAGTGCTCCCAGTCAGCAGTGGTGAGTACCTACTGACAGTGCTCCCAGTCAGTAGTGGTGAGTACCTACTGACAGTGGTCTGACATGGGACAAACCACAAACAGGTGACAGGGTGTTGGGCGTCTAAGGATTTTCAATGGGCGGGAGCAATGCTCATCTATCCTGTCTCGCCCTAACCGACAGAAGGTCTACCGTGGCATTAGTGATCTGTGTGATGTGCTGCTCTATGCCACTGTGGGTCGTCCACGATTTGACGGCACATGGAGGACCAACAGCCTATTAGTCATGGACGCATTATATAGCAGATGGTAAGAGCAGAGGACAGGGTTACAGTGAACAGATGTGAGCCGAAGCTGCTCTTCTGGGGCCATGAAATCCTCAGCCAACACAGGCTTGATAGGAGGGAGGTGTGCCTCGTCTGCTAACCTCTATTCTGGTGCCCTTATTCGCTGCTCTGGGCCAATCGGCCTGTAATGGAGCGTCGGTGTGACATTGACAGAGGGGTTGTGTCACACTGTGTCGTCCATTCTTTAAGCAGAGATGCACAAGGGAGCGAAGTGTGCACTTTAAATAGAACATGTTATTGGAGGATCCTCTAATGGCCCTTACATTTAAACAGTTGCACAATCCCTGGTCGTTTCCCCACACTTTTTTTGGTTTGCACAAAGAACCTTTCGAACAAACTTTAGAAAATGATTTTTCAGGGGGAACAGACAAATGGTTCTTTGGGGAACTATTAAATAACAGTTTTTTGACATATTTTGTGGAAAACCCTGTAGGTGTTCCTCCACCGTTTTAATGTGTAGGAGTGTATTAGCCAAGAGGGCAACGTAAACCAGAGGGTACAGCCTGTTTACAATCCATAAATATTGTATTTTCCACAGCCCCCAGGGGTTTTATTGGTATTATAAACGTGTTACTGACGTAGTTCAAACATACCTGTAGTCTATTTCTGACATGTCTTGGGTGTCAGCTAATCAGAATTCTAGGTTCAAACCACTTGGTTTGTAAACTGCAGGAGAGGTGAGAGGTGGACAGGTGGATGTCTGTGTATTAAAGTGCAGTAGCTGTCTTTTAAGGGAGGTGTTTGGGAGATAATCCCCCAGCCTGCAGTAATCTGATCTGGAACGGGTGGTCTACAATGCCTGTTACTCAAAGTCACTTTATTACACGTTCAAGGCTAGACTTTAATATTCACAGCGTGTCTGTCTTTTCTGCTCTGTGAACAGTGTGTTAGCTGACCCAGATGGGGGGATTTGACTCTAGGTTTAGGAACAGGCAGTTGTGGATTACAGTAGTTGTTTTAGTTTGTAGCACGTCTGGTCGTCCACTGGGATCTTATTGTATCACAGATGCTTTGTCTGCGTACTGAATGTGATGACTGATCAAATTCTAATTATTGTTATGATTGATATTAATATAATGATTGATATTATTTTATTGATTGATAATTTTTATATGATTGATATGATTAATTTGATTGTTATTATTTATATAATAGGTTAAATTGTTTTGATTGTCATGATTGATATGATTGATTAGATTGTTATCACTTATTTAACCCTCGTGTTGTCCTCCCAAATGCCTTACACCTTTTGTCCTCTGGGGTCAAAAATGACCCCGCCTGGTTTGACTGTTTATAAAGCATACAGTATAAATTTTCAATAGATTTTGTGTTACACCTTTAGTCATACTTCAGTTCAACCCATTATTAGAAATCTTTTGATTTTTTTGGGAATTTAGAGCCAATAGACCTTATTGACATAAAACATACCCACATATGCCTGCAAATCCATTTGATTCATCTTTCTCCACTTGTGACCATAAATGCGTTGCCCCTCCTTGTTTGTCATATTCAGCACTATGTCTTCAATAGGCAGAAACAGGTCAAAAGTGGACTTTATGTCATCAATCTGAGACCTTGCATATGCAGTTGGACCATGGTGGCTTGTCTCTCTCTCTGCTGACAACATTCTTCGCCGGTCACTGGGAGGGATGGAAGACCAGATCAATGTTTCATCCTTTGACTGGAAATATTCTTCTATCTCAGCTGGGTCCTCTTCCTCATTCTACCTCATCTGTTGATTCTTCATCTTCATCATAATATATGTTGTCCTCCATTTCTGACACTTCTTCCATTTCAACTTCAGATTCTACCTCATCAGTTGATTCTTCATCATAATAGGTGCAGTGCTCCACTTCTGACACTTCTTCCATATCAGCTTCAGATTCTTCCTCATCATCACGTTCATCCATTTCCTAAAATTCATAATCATCTTCCATTTCTGCAGCAAGAGATGTGGGGGCTTCTTCAGAGGAAGAACTAGCATGCTGTCTGTATGTTGGATCTATCACCTCATCATTATGTTCCTCCTCTTCTGACCCTGAACCCTCTTCATCAGTTCATTCATCCTCATTATATGCAGCATTGTCCTCCTGGTCATTATTTTCTTTTATATCATAAATTATCTTGCAAGCCTCATGTGCAATATAAAACGTCTGCCTCCTCATTGTGCGGCCTGACTCTCTCAGACTAACATGTGAAATGCCCCAAACACCTGTGAGAAAATACTTGTTTTGTTTTGTGTTGTTGTCATAACCATTGCTTGACCCCACACAACAAACACACAAGATCAAAGTTGTTTTGCCAAGCAGTATTATGTGACAATTTGCTCCATTGGACTACTTTGTGCTGCGGGGTCTTTTTGACCCCAGAGGACAACAGAGGTTATTACATTTAGTGAAACACCCAGAATTCAATCAAATTACTACTAATTAGTTTGACTCATAAAGAGCATAGTAATAAACAACTACCCTTATTTTCAGACCAATTAATGAAAAAAAAACATATTTTTCGGCAAAATATTTTTTTGGGGGTCAGAATGACCCCAGGACAACACGAGGGTTGACTTGATATGATGGTTGTGATTGTGTGTGTGTGTTGTGATTATGGTCCGTTTTTTGTCGACTAGAAAAGAAAGGAAGCACCAAATGTTTTTTTGTCAGTAGCTGTCATGTCTTTCCTTGTCCTACTTCCTGTTTTGTCCTACTTCCTGGTTCTTGATGACTAATTAGGCCATGATTATTTCACAGGCTTTGTCCTTGTCATGCTGTGCATGTGTGAGAGTGTTTGTGTGTGTGTAAGAGAAATTGTCTTTCTCTGCAGGAGGTATTCTGCATCTATTTACTCATCTGGTAAACACACACACACACCAGGTATTTTAATTTAATCCACATAATAATTTTTTTTTACATGTACTGATAGCTTGTGAGCATGGCCCAGACTCCCAAATACCTAACAGTCTGCACTGATACTCGAGGCTGTTAGGATGTCATAACAGTGACAAGTATGTTACAAAGTTGTCAAAAAATTACATTTCCAAAAGATCAAAATGGGCATCCCTCTTTCAGGATGAGCTCCCCCTACTGGCCTCCATCCACAGTGTCAATGGCAGACCTATTTGGCAAGAGCATACACCGACATATGTACACACACACACACACACTCTCACACACACACACACACACACACACACACACTCTATCTCTGCCGTATGTTCACTGTGACTCATTGAAGATGTGTTTCAGATACTGATAGTGTTGGAGCCAAGGGGAATTAGTTTGTTAACTCACTGTCTTTTCTGTCTGCCTCTATGTCTTCCCACACTCCTCTCTCCTTCCTTCTCCCTCACTCCTCTATTTCACCACTCCTTTATTCCACCACCCTTTCAGCCGTTTAGCATTATTTCTTTACTTTCTTTTGCTTTTCACTCTACCTCCTTCTCTGTGGGTATCTCAATCTTACTGTCCTCTTCCCTGTTTGTTATATTCACTGCCAATTATAACTCCCCATTTTCTCTCTCACTTTTTCGCTCTCATTTTCTGTCTCTCTCTCCATCTCTTTTTTCCACCTCCCCCCTGTCTTTTTTTCTCTGGAAGGAGTTGGAAGCAGTACTAGCAATGAGGAGCCGATTAGAATCAGGTCTACATTAGCAGTAATATATACAGTTTACTAGACAGACAGGTACAGAGAGAGGGAGACAGGCAGAGAGCCAGGCAGAAAGACAGGTTGGGAAGAGCAAGCGAGGCAGGGAAAAATAAAGTGCGAGAGAGGCAGGGAAAAATACAGTGCGAGAGAGGCAGGGAAATATACAGTGTAAGAGAGGCAGGAAAAAATACAGTAGAGAGAGGCAGGGAAATATACAGTCGAGAGAGGCAGGGAAATATACAGTCGAGAGAGGCAGGGAAATATACAGTCAAGAGAGGCAGGGAAATATACAGTCAAGAGAGGCAGGGAAAAATACAGTCAAGAGAGGCAGGGAAATATACAGTCAAGAGAGGCGGGGAAAATACAGTGCAAGAGAGGCAGGGAAAATACAGTGCGAGAGAGGCAGGGAAATATACAGTGTAAGAGAGGCAGGAAAAAATACAGTAGAGAGAGGCAGGGAAATATACAGTCGAGAGAGGCAGGGAAATATACAGTCGAGAGAGGCAGGGAAATATAAAGTCAAGAGAGGCAGGGAAATATACAGTCAAGAGAGGCAGGGAAAAATACAGTCAAGAGAGGCAGGGAAATATACAGTCAAGAGAGGCGGGGAAAAATACAGTGCAAGAGAGGCAGGGAAAAATACAGTGCGAGAGAGGCAGGGAAATATACAGTGTAAGAGAGGCAGGAAAAAATACAGTAGAGAGAGGCAGGGAAATATACAGTCGAGAGAGGCAGGGAAATATACAGTCGAGAGAGGCAGGGAAATATACAGTCGAGAGAGGCAGGGAAATATACAGTCAAGAGAGGCAGGGAAATATACAGTCAAGAGAGGCAGGGAAATATACAGTCAAGAGAGGCAGGGAAATATACAGTCAAGAGAGGCAGGGAAAAATACAGTCAAGAGAGGCAGGGAAATATACAGTCAAGAGAGGCAGGGAAAAATACAGTAGAGAGAGGCAGGGAAATATACAGTCAAGAGAGGCAGGGAAAAATACAGTAGAGAGAGGCAGGGAAAAATACAGTCAAGAGAGGCAGGGAAATATAAAATGCAAGAGAGGCAGGGAAAATATACAGTCGAAAGAGGCAGGGAAAATATACAGTCGAGAGAGGCAGGAAGTGAGGCGTCCTGAGGACGACAGGGATGTAGTGACAGAGGGAGGGACAGAAAGAAGTGTGAGAGACAGAAGGAGCGATTGAAAAAAGGGGTTGGGACAGAAAAAAGGAAGAGGGACAGAAAAATAGAGACAGACAGACAGGCCGAGGCAGACACTGTGGTGGGTGGAAACCCTGCATGTGCTGCTTTGTGTTCAGCCAGGGGAAGCAGAAACCCTAAATATCTCTCTGTGTGTCGCTGTCTGCCGCTGTCTGCCTTTTAACAGAGAGGTATTCACTGCATGACTACAGAGCGAGAAATGCAGAAGAAGATAGATGATGAAAGGGTAAAAGGAGAGACAGACTGAGAGAGAGAGACAGGGAGAGAAAGAGACACTGAGACTGACAAAAAGAGAGAAAGGGAGTGAGAGAGATGAACAGAAGGAAAGAGATGATGGAGGGACCGAGAGATGTAGAGAGGAACTGAGAGAAAGATATGATGGAGGGAAAGAGCTGAACAGAGGGATTGAAAGGGAGAGAGGGTGAGAGATAAAGAGAGATGAACAAATGGCTACCCAGGCTCATCATGACTGTAAGAGCCGGACCTTCATTTTTAAATGTGACAAAGGTACAAAGCAAGGAATAGGCCACTTTAAAAGCCAACGTGGGGATTTTTAAAATAACTAACTTGACAGGAGAATGTGACGTCCTCCACGGACACTTTGACCCTTGCAGATGCACATAAACTGGAGAAATGGAAGAGTGTGACTCCAATGGGAGAAGGATGAAACTCCAGGGACGCTTTGAAATTGATTCCTTTGTTACGCGTAACGATGCATATTGACACACAATGGCTGCTTTGGCACTGCGAGAAGATTTGGCAAATAAAAAAATTCAGAGAGAGCCCATTTTTTGACCGGCAATATTACTTAGCCATTTTTGATGAGTTGCTTATGAGCCGGTACCGATTACTAAGCTGGTCCTTTGGTTCTCTGTGCGGTTCTGGGTCTAACGTTACAGAGAAGCCCCCCGCAAGTCATGGCTGTCCGAAATCAAGTCCTATCAACCCTTGGATTTCTGTCAACCATCACTTTTCACCGGGAATTGACTGACAGGTCAGGGATCTCGGCCAACCTTTAGCCGCGTTATTCCAAACGTGATAAGAGGTGTAATTGGATTGGCGCATCTCTACGGAAGGTTTTCCTGTGCTATTGACTGCACTCATGTTGCAATAAGGGACTAGAGTGAGAATGAATACCGTCACATTCATCTAACACATTTCCATTACAGTGATGTTCAAATCATATGTGATGGCTTGGTGGCCTGGGTCAACCAATGACACATTCATATGGAGAAACTGCAGTGTTTGGCCCAAATCTGAGCTGTGCCCGATGGGTTATAAAGACATTCTGAATCAATTGAAATGTTTCTCTACTGCCGTGCCTAACCCACCACTAACCTCACAGGCGAGAATGGATATCCCCACAAGCAGTGGCCGCTCACCCCGTTTGCCAAAGTTGTCAAATGCACCTGCTGTGGCCCGACTCATATCCCAGGGCGTTTTTACCCAAATGCACCTGCCGTGGCCCCGACCCATATCCCAGGGCGTATTTTCCCAAATGCACCTGCCGTGGCCCCGACCCATATCCCAGGGCGTATTTTCCCAAATGCACCTGCCGTGGCCCCAACCCATATCCCAGGGCGTATTTACCCAAATGCACCTGCCGTGGCACGACCCATATCCCAGGGCGTTTTTACCCAAATGCACCTGCCGTGGCCCCGACCCATATCCCAGGGCGTTTTTACCCAAATGCACCTGCCGTGGCACGACCCATATCCCAGGGCGTTTTTACCCAAATGCACCTGCCGTGGCCCCGACCCATATCCCAGGGCGTTTTTACCCAAATGCACCTGCCGTGGCCCCGACCCATATCCCACTGAGTTTTTACCCAAATGCACCTGCCGTGGCCCCGACCCATATCCCAGGGCGTTTTTTTACCCAAATGCACCTGCCGTGGCCCTGACCCATATCCCAGGGCGTATTTACCCAAATGCACCTGCCGTGGCACGACCCATATCCCAGGGCGTTTTTACCCAAATGCACCTGCCGTGGCACGACCCATATCCCACTGAGTTTTTACCAAATTAACCTGCTGTTCACCGGCGTCAGTGGATGATGCTTGTAAGAAGACACGGTTTGGAAACAAACACCACTGTTCATTCAGTCATTTTTTTATTTACTGCCACATGTCACACAAAACAATTCCTATTCCTTTTAACTCCATGGCAACTTGTTATTTGCGTCAATGGTGTCTCTGCGTTTGCAAGACTGCGTCTGTGAAGACAAGGCCACTGTGTGGTTGTGACGCACGAGGTGTAGTGGAGACACCAGGGCAGCAGCTCCTGGTAGAACACTCATACACTAAAAACAACAGAAAATGTCTCATCTGCTTGTGTAAATAAATGTTAAAACACCACTTGAATCTTTCTAACTAGGAAAAATTTATTATATTCTTAGATCATCCGGTGCGCCTTGTGTGTTGGTGTACCCCTTCACCTCCGCCACCACCCCCACTCAGGAGGGGTTCCCCTATAATACAAGTTTCTCATCAAGGGGGTGGAAGTCCGGTCTCCTCGTGCCATTGGCGGGAGGTCCTTTGTCTCTGTACGCTATCTGCACTCCTATGTTATTTCTGAGAGAGCCTGACCTTCTGAGCCAGAAGCATTTCACAGCGTCCGCCACATGCTGCCATTCTAACGCCCTTTTTGGCATTTGTAATGCCCACACTGTGTCCGGCAAACAATATATTTGTTCTCGCTTCAACCTCCCTTACAAGAACTTCTAGCCTTCCTGTCGGGATTTGACGTCATTGTCGTCGTGCAGGCAGTATAAATGAATATTCATTAGGGGCGTTTCACTGACTATTTTAAGACAACAGTGGGCATTTAAAGAGTGGGACGAGCCCCTTGCTCAAATTTCATGTTGATTGTGATTTACGAGGGGAATCTGGCGTGGGCAGTGTGTGGTAACTGTGTTATAAATTCTGAATATGTTTGTGCACTACCTGTGTTTTGTCTGTACGCCACTTTTTGACATGAATCATCCCAGGCAGTTTTATAAAACGGAGTCTTTATAATCCGGTAGGATCATTGTGATCTTGGTAGTTTGACTGGGTTTGGTAAGATCTTATTTATATGACCGGGTCAGTATGGTCTAATGTTTATGACTAGGTCAGGATGATCTGGGGAGTTTGACTGAGTTTGGTAATATCTAATTTATATGACCGGGTCAGTATGGTCTAATGTTTATGACTAGGTCAGGATGATCTGGGGAGTTTGAATGGGTTTGGTAATATCTAATTTATATTACCGGGTCAGTATGGTCTAATGTTTATGACTAGCTCAGGATGATCTGGGGAGTTTGACTGGGTTTGGTAATATCTAATTTATATGACCGGGTCAGTATGGTCTAATGTTTATGACTAGGTCAGGATGATCTGGGGAGTTTGACTGGGTTTGGTAATATCTTATTTATATGACCGGGTCAGTATGGTCTAATGTTTATGACTAGGTCAGGATGATCTGGGGAGTTTGACTGAGTTTGGTAATATCTAATTTATATGACCGGGTCAGTATGGTCTAATGTTTATGACTAGGTCAGGATGATCTGGGGAGTTTGACTGGGTTTGGTAATATCTTATTTATATGACCGGGTCAGTATGGTCTAGTGTTTATGACTAGGTCAGGATGATCTGGGGAGTTTGACTGGGTTTGGTAATATCTAATTTATATGACCGGGTCAGTATGGTCTAATGTTTATGACTAGGTCAGGATGATCTGGGGAGTTTGACTGGGTTTGGTAATATCTAATTTATATGACCGGGTCAGTATGGTCTAATGTTTTTGACTAGGTCAGGATGATCTGGGGAGTTTGACTGGGTTTGGTAATATCTTATTTATATGACCGGGTCAGTATGGTCTAATGTTTATGACTAGGTCAGGATGATCTGGGGAGTTTGACTGGGTTTGGTAATATCTTAATTATATGACCGGGTCAGTATGGTCTAATGTTTATGACTAGGTCAGGATGATCTGGGGAGTTTGACTGGGTTTGGTAATATCTAATTTATATGACCGGGTCAGTATGGTCTAATGTTTATGACTAGGTCAGGATGATCTGGGGAGTTTGACTGGGTTTGGTAATATCTTATTTATATGACCGGGTCAGTATGGTCTAATGTTTATGACTAGGTCAGGATGATCTGGGGAGTTTGACTGGGTTTGGTAATATCTTATTTATATGACCGGGTCAGTATGGTCTAGTGTTTATGACTAGGTCAGGATGATCTGGGGAGTTTGACTGGGTTTGGTAATATCTAATTTATATGACCGGGTCAGTATGGTCTAATGTTTATGACTAGGTCAGGATGATCTGGGGAGTTTGACTGGGTTTGGTAATATCTAATTTATATGACCGGGTCAGTATGGTCTAATGTTTTTGACTAGGTCAGGATTATCTGGGGAGTTTGACTGGGTTTGGTAATATCTTATTTATATGACCGGGTCAGTATGGTCTAATGTTTATGACTAGGTCAGGATGATCTGGGGAGTTTGACTGGGTTTGGTAATATCTTAATTATATGACCGGGTCAGTATGGTCTAATGTTTATGACTAGGTCAGGATGATCTGGGGAGTTTGACTGGGTTTGGTAATATCTTATTTATATGACCGGGTCAGTATGGTCTAATGTTTATGACTAGGTCAGGATGATCTGGGGAGTTTGACTGGGTTTGGTAATATCTTATTTATATGACCGGGTCAGTATGGTCTAATGTTTATGACTAGGTCCGGATGATCTGGGGAGTTTGACTGAGTTTGGTAATATCTAATTTATATGACCGGGTCAGTATGGTCTAGTGTTTATGACTAGGTCAGGATGATGTGGGGAGTTTGACTGGGTTTGGTAATATCTTATTTATATGACCGGGTCAGTATGGTCTAGTGTTTATGACTAGCTCAGGATGATCTGGGGAGTTTGACTGGGTTTGGTAATATCTAATTTATATGACCGGGTCAGTATGGTCTAATGTTTTTGACTAGGTCAGGATGATCTGGGGAGTTTGACTGGGTTTGGTAATATCTAATTTATATGACCGGGTCAGTATGGTCTAATGTTTATGACTAGGTCAGGATGATCTGGGGAGTTTGACTGGGTTTGGTAATATCTAATTTATATGACCGGGTCAGTATGGTCTAATGTTTTTGACTAGGTCAGGATGATCTGGGGAGTTTGACTGGGTTTGGTAATATCTTATTTATATGACCGGGTCAGTATGGTCTAATGTTTATGACTAGGTCAGGATGATCTGGGGAGTTTGACTGGGTTTGGTAATATCTTAATTATATGACCGGGTCAGTATGGTCTAATGTTTATGACTAGGTCAGGATGATCTGGGGAGTTTGACTGGGTTTGGTAATATCTAATTTATATGACCGGGTCAGTATGGTCTAATGTTTATGACTAGGTCAGGATGATCTGGGGAGTTTGACTGGGTTTGGTAATATCTTATTTATATGACCGGGTCAGTATGGTCTAATGTTTATGACTAGGTCAGGATGATCTGGGGAGTTTGACTGGGTTTGGTAATATCTTATTTATATGACCGGGTCAGTATGGTCTAGTGTTTATGACTAGGTCAGGATGATCTGGGGAGTTTGACTGGGTTTGGTAATATCTAATTTATATGACCGGGTCAGTATGGTCTAATGTTTATGACTAGGTCAGGATGATCTGGGAGTTTGACTGGGTTTGGTAATATCTAATTTATATGACCGGGTCAGTATGGTCTAATGTTTTTGACTAGGTCAGGATGATCTGGGGAGTTTGACTGGGTTTGGTAATATCTTATTTATATGACCGGGTCAGTATGGTCTAATGTTTATGACTAGGTCAGGATGGTCTGGGGAGTTTGACTGGGTTTGGTAATATCTTAATTATATGACCGGGTCAGTATGGTCTAATGTTTATGACTAGGTCAGGATGATCTGGGGAGTTTGACTGGGTTTGGTAATATCTTATTTATATGACCGGGTCAGTATGGTCTAATGTTTATGACTAGGTCAGGATGATCTGGGGAGTTTGACTGGGTTTGGTAATATCTTATTTATATGACCGGGTCAGTATGGTCTAATGTTTATGACTAGGTCCGGATGATCTGGGGAGTTTGACTGAGTTTGGTAATATCTAATTTATATGACCGGGTCAGTATGGTCTAGTGTTTATGACTAGGTCAGGATGATGTGGGGAGTTTGACTGGGTTTGGTAATATCTTATTTATATGACCGGGTCAGTATGGTCTAGTGTTTATGACTAGCTCAGGATGATCTGGGGAGTTTGACTGGGTTTGGTAATATCTAATTTATATGACCGGGTCAGTATGGTCTAATGTTTTTGACTAGGTCAGGATGATCTGGGGAGTTTGACTGGGTTTGGTAATATCTTATTTATATGACCGGGTCAGTATGGTCTAGTGTTTATGACTAGGTCAGGATGATCTTCAAATATAAAAAAATGATGGATAAAACAGACATTGGCTGATTGGACCCACTTTCTTGCCAATGAGAAGTCTTAGATACATTGGAGCCTTTTTAATGAGGACTTATTCTCACTCAATCATTTTGGCAGACAAGTAAACAAATGTGATCCAAATTCTATTGGCATAAGAAAAAGGGGCAACAAACACTTGCTCACCATTGAAAACGACAATACAATTTATTATAGTTCAAATGTAACGTTTCTGCCTCCACCGGCCTCTTTGATATGAGTTACTTAAAGAGAATGTACAAGTGTTTTAATGACGAGGACAGTTAGACAGAGAATCAGCAGGGGGTGTTAATAAGAATTCATGTGATACTGCAGATTGGTTGTTAGGGTTAAAGGTCATCACACTCTCAGCATCTCCACCAACATTTTTTTAATATACTAAAATATTTAAAAGGTACTACATTAGAAAATGCAGGGGAATTTCAGCAGAATATTGTATTGATATACAGTAAAGTGAGTTGTAACATTTGTAGAGGACCTGGCCAGTAAGTGGCTTTTTGACGATCACATACGAGTGTGCCTTAAACTATATTTCAACTTATTAAGCAACTTCTGACTGGCTGATGTTTACGGACAACCCTGGCTTTACGATCCAATAATCCCAGATGGAGGCCTTCCCTGTCTCCAAGCATTCGACCCTAGACAAAGGAGTCGATCTCTATATCATTGTTTTTTCTAAACATTGCACTTGAAAACGTGAGCGCGGTGCAGAGATATGGTTCTGTGGTCTCTCTACTTCATGCACACATGCCGGGTTCCCTCCAAAGACCAGGGTTTGTGTATCTGTCTCAACCCTTCACTTCTGGGAACACACAGAGGATTTCAAGATGGCTATTGACTGGCTGTTTGGGCAGGGGAATTGCTCATGGAACTATTTACCTCGCTAGATGCAGTCATAGATTTCTTTTTACTGGAATACACACGGACGGGGCTTCCATTCACTTCTGGGAACACAAAGGGTCTCAAACAGCCAATTAAGACCGGTGGACTCCTGGCCTGTTTTATATTTTCTCTATACATCCACAATCTGCTGGTTAAGCTCAAAGCAATCATACCATTTTGGTGAATTTTCTTTTGTCTTTTTTTCTGCAGTTGCCTGACCTTTTCTACAGCAATGCCTAGATCCCTATATTAATGCATAGATCCCTATATTAATGCATAGATCCCTATATTAATGCATAGATCCCTATATTAATGCATAGATCCCTATATTAATGCCTAGATCCCTATATTAATGCATAGATCCCTATATTAATGCCTAGATCCCTATATTAATGCATAGATCCCTATATTAATGCATAGATCCCTATATTAATGCATAGATCCCTATATTAATGCCTAGATCCCTATTTTAATGCATAGATCCCTATATTAATGCTTAGTTCCCTATATTAATGCATAGATCCCTATATTAATGCCTAGAATCTAGATCTCTATATTAATGCTTAGATCCCTATAATAACGCCTATATCATTTCATACAATAGGCTGCTAACATCGATGTGTCATGTTTTGGCTTGACAATTGTCTTATTGCAACCACATTCTCTGGAAAGCAAACAGTCACACATCAAATATCCACCATTAAACCTTACTGAGGGAGTAGCATGATTTTCTGCCTAACGACCCCTCTCACGTCAAAGCAGAAAAGCTCTGTTATTATTCATAGAACCCTGTTTCATTTCAAAGTTAGAATACTGTTTAGTCAACTTAAAAACAAGGCCTTTTTCTGGCAAGATATACGAAAAGCTTGTTGGCGTGATCGCGGAGTTGTGATGTTTTTTAGAGAGTGGATGATCCAAGTTCAACCAACAACCGGGGGGAAATGGTCTGTTTACCCCTAAAAGGCATCCTCCTCACTGTGCATGAGTGCACACGTTTGTCCCCTTCCAGGCAAGTTCATAACATCTTCAGTGGATTTAATCTTTGTTATTATTGTCAAAATAGGGGTTATGTGTCACAAGTGGTGAGGGTTTTTGTGTCACAGTGTGGACAGTATGGTAGGGGGCACACGTTGTAGTTCCTGTTTGGTGATTAGGGTGTTAGTTAATGAGCCCAGCTGGGCATAATTAGTGTTAGTGTTTAGCAGGTTGTTCAGCTGGGTATTTAAGTCACTGGGAAATGTCATGTTCATTTTTTTACGTTACGCGTCCATGTAGGTGAGCGCTGTTGTCTTTGCAAAGAAGTTCACAGTTTTGTCCCTTTTGTTAGTTGCTTTGTGTAAGCACACTTCAAATTAAATTCAGTGTTTGCTTTCCGTTTGTGCTCCGTGTTTGTTTTAATTATATTAACCCACAAACGTGATTTCGCTCTGCGCTTGGCTCCATCATGCACTACACCCAGGGATTATCATGACATTTTGGGTATGTTGTTTTAGATGATTTTACAGCCTAATTCATGAAGGTTAACGTTTATTTCATTCATCTCATTTATCTTGATGTTTGTGTTCCTCAGTTTAACAGATGAGTAAGGGAGTTTAGAATGCGTGCCACTTTATATTTATATACCCCAGTGAAACCGGAAGTTACGGATGACCAGTTATGAGTTCCTGTAGACTTAGATCAACTTGAAATGGAAAAGATATAAATAGTACTTTAATTAGATTTGGTTTATGCGAATTGCAAGCTTTGCCAATTATCCTGACAAATGTGTAGTGAAGTTCTAGTGAAAGTTATTCCCATAATATGAACTGTCACAATACAGAATGATGGTCTTATGAGCAACAATCCTACTTTGTCACAACTCAACTCAAATGCATTAAGAAGAAAATCAATTCCACAAATTTACTTCTATTGTGGCACACCAGCGAAATTCAAATGCTTTTCTATTGACCACCCCATGAAGCTGGTTAAGAGAATGCCAAAAGTGTGAAAAGCTGTCATCGAGACAAAGGGCGACTACTTTTATGAATCTAAAATATGTGTTTTCATTTGTTCAAAACCTTTTTGGTTATGTGCTATTTTGTCTTCACTTGAAATAACCATAAAATAACTTTTGACTGGTGCTGTATATATTCAGTATAATTCATAACACACACACACACACGCGCGCATTCATTCCGTCTTATTTGTTTCCTCTCCTTTCAGCAGAATATCTTCATTTCCGTGTCTGTCTCACCATCTGTATTCGTTTGGTATTCAATGAGATTGCTTTTGCCTGATGTGTGATATAGCTGTGGGTACCTCCTAAATGGTGCCCTATTCCCTTTGTAGTACGTATGGTAAGAAGCTTCTGGTCTGTAATGGTGGTTAATTAGGGTATAGGGTCTTATTTACGATGACGGCTGACCGTTGACACTGAAGAAACATCTCTTTTATTTCAGTCTCTCAAAGAAAAACGAGGACTAGACCAAATATATTTCTATGAGAATCTGTCTCTCACAGTGCCTGTAGTTGTGACCATCTACTTGTCCTGCCTGCTAATATATTTCCAGGAAAATAATCAGAGACTTGCCTTTAAACTGAAAAGTTCTCGCTCAGTAAAAAAGGAACTCTGACTACCTGTTGTTTTTTATGAGGCAAATCAACTTGCCCGGGAAGGAAGTGCCTTGATAATGAAGGAATCAACTTGCTATGGCAAAAATGACCTTGGGAACGAAGTAATCAACGTGCCCAAGAAGGAATTACCTTGGCCATAAAGGAATCCACATGAGCATGAAAGTATCAACTTGATCCATCAACGAAATCAACTTGGCCATAAAGTAATCAACTTGGCCATAAAGTAATCAACTTGGCTATAAAATACTCAACTTGGCCATGATTCACCTCAACCTTGCTGTGTCCAACAGACCCAAATCCCTATATACTGCCCTAGCATTTACAATATTACCGACTAATCAACCAAATAGACAGTATAGACATGAAACATCAATACACCATGTACCAAAAGACTGATCTGTACAGAGAGGAATTGAGAGTGAATTATCATGCTCTTTGAATTGGTGCCGACAGGGTTAAAAGAAATAAACATTACTTGCAATAAATGTATTGCATTAGCACTCCTCATACCCTCCTCTCTCCTTCGCTTTCCCTCTCCTCTTTAACCACTTCTTAACCTTCTCCCTCTTTCTATTTCGCTCTGTTCCTCTTGCTTTTAGCCCTGTTAGGGTCAGGACAGATTATTGCAGGAGCATATTTAATGAAGAGCCAGCGTGATGTGTGTGTTGAGATGCATTGGAAGGTCTGCCTGTCTCAGATTGGGCTGGAGCTGACTTTTAAATGGGCTATTGATTTCTTCCCTCACACTTTCCACTGTACCCCCCGTTACAGCTAATACTCGCCGACTTAGTCTACCTGTCAGAAGCCAGCATCTCTGACAGACAGATAGACAGACAGGCAGAAAGGCAGGCAGAAAGACAGGCGTCTGTGTGCACATAGTTATATAGTTATGTATTGATTCACACACACATTTACGCATTTACACACACACACACACACACACACACACACACACACACACACTGCACATAAATAAACCCAGGCTTCACTGTCTCTTGCAGAGGCATTCATCACAGTATACCAGCCCAGCATGATGTGCAGGGATCAGTCCATTTGGGTCTGGTGTTTGCCAGTGTGTGTTCTGTTGCAGTTCACATAATTGCTTCGGTTGTTTTTATATCGGTCACAATGGGACATGTGTGTTTGGTACGTGGGGAGTATGTTTGTGCGTGTGTGTGCGTAACTGTCTGTGAACGTGTGTGTGTGTAACTGTGTGTGTGTGTGTGTGTGTGTCTGTCTGTCTGTCAGGGGCTGTGGTAGTGTTCAACTAGAGACCTTTTAATTCAGGGAGACAATTAATTATCAGGCTGATTAGTTGCACAGCCAAACCCACACATAACATGTTCTATATCCTAATAATATATATATATATAGTATATATATGTACCCTATTATTTATTATTATACCATATTATATATACATACCATATTCTAGCTCATCTTATTAATCCACCACTGTTTATAGTGTTTACGTCACTTAATACGCAGATGTATAATGAATTATATTACGGACTAGGATTATGTAGTGTATATTCTGTATTTATGTGCCAGATTGATACAGTATAGACCAAAGTCGTCAGGAAATATAACATATTCTTTCATTCTTTATTTAATAGTTGTCAGTTTTTCATTCTCCTTTTTTCCCTTCATTTCTTTGGGCTTTCAAAGCCAGTATTCCACAGTATTCCTCCATAAGATCTTCCTTCACTGTGTTTGCCATCAATACATATTGATATGTTAGGGTTAACTGACCTGCTCCTCACGAAAACATGTTTTTTCATCTTTCAAGGATGTGATCTGACAACCTTCCAGTTACTGTTTTGATGCTCTAACCATTAGCAACCCCAGCCCAACACTCTCTGTGTTCTCGTGTCTTCCCTCCACTATTTGTGCAAACCCAAGGTGGTGAGAATTATTATCAATTCAAGCTATTTCAACCCTCCCGTGACCAAAAAATAAGGTGTATTGTGAAACAATAGTTTTATCACATCATTTTGAAATGTATGTAAAAGATTGCATTACTGCACTAGATAGTGATGTACTGCACTACATAGAGAAGTACAGCACTTCATAGGAAGGTACTGGACTACGTAGAGAAGTACTGCACTGCATAGGGAGGTACTGCACTACATAAGGAGGTACTGCACGACATAGGGAGGTACTGGACTACATAGGGAGGTACTGCACTACATAGGGAGGTATTGGACTACATAGGGAGGTACTGCACTACATAGGGAGGTATTGGACTACATAGGGAATAGGGTCCCATTTAAGTTTTCTAGTGACAAGAGGTCACCAGCAAAATCGATGTTTTGCATTAAATTTGATTGTATTTCCTATGTCTGGGGAAACATATTTTTATAGCAGATATTTTTCACAGATCATTCATGATTACAATGAATCGTATACTTCGCCGCTGGCAATAAGACGTGTTTATCTTCATGAACATTCTCTGCTTCCATGGGTTTTAAAAGCCAGATAATAATCTTGCAGCAATTTTTCCCCTTTCAGTTTCCAGTAGCTCAGGCTTTTCAAAGTGCTGTAAATCATTGGGAAAGGACTCTTAACCAGGATTGCAATAGATACGGTTAATGTTCCAAATGGCACACTATTCACTAGGTAGTGCACTAACACATGTTGGTATATGCAGAGAATAGGGAGGGATGTGGGACCCATGCATGGTAATATCAATAGCATGTGGTACAGTGGTGTTTCCTGCTGCTGTAACAGAGTGACAGAGAGAAAGAGAGACAAGGAGACAGAGAGGCAGGCAGATAGACAGTGGAGGCTCTTATTATAAGTACCACTAGACATTGGCACCTTTGTGTGTGTGTGTGTGTGTGTGTGTGTGTTTGTGTGTGTGTGTGTGTGTGTGTGTGTGTGTCTGTGTGTGTGTGTGTGTGTGTGTTGGGCTCTCTCCTCCAGCAGGATCTGGAAGGCATCATTGTCATTGTCAGGTCAAGTGATTGTTACCCAGCAGGTCTCAGCCACATCATCACACCTCCATCATCCAGTCCTCTTAAGTCCGTCCTTGTATGGCTGCCAACAGGCTTCTGGAATCATGCTTGTTACAGCCCCAACAGTGTCGGTTCCTACAATGTTAGTCTGTAGCTAGAAACCTGTTACAGTATTAGCGAGTAGCCCGAACAGGACACGATTGGCCCCTACAGTATGACTCTGGTTGCCTAGTAACCCAAACTCCTTTTTGCAGCCCAAAACGATGCCACGCCCACACGCGTTTGTTGATTTTCCGGAATGAGCCTGTATCTGGGTATTTATCGCTCACAGACAATCCAACAAACAACAACATTGTTTGTGTGCGACACCTCTCTGTGTGCCAACGGCGACTTCAGTGGCGACTGTTGCACAAGCGAACGACAGACAGGCTGAAGCTATCAGTCCGAGTTGTCAGGCAATTAGGCCTTAGCTCGGGCAGAACGGCACGGGACGTAAGCCCATGTTTATGCCCGCCGTTGTCTTTGCCTGAGTCTGGCCCCTGTCAGTGAGAGATACAGCAGATGTACCTTCACCCACTGGTTTAGGTTAACGGTGGCAGACATCTGGAGTATCGCCCCGAGCTCTAATTCTGTAACAGCCAATTATGACCGTGCTGTAATACCGAACCTGCCCAAGTACTGGAATTTATCTGGTGTATTTATAGTCTAGCAGTCAGTGTGTGTGTGTGAGAGGGAGACTGAAAAGGAGAGATGGGGGGAGTGGGGAAGAGAACGAGGGAAAGAGCGATGGAAAAAGAGATGTATAAAGGGATGTATAGAAGAGTAAATGAGCGAGAGAACGAGAGCGAGAGAAAAAGTTCAGAGGCGGCTGTTATAACTACAGCCGTGTATGTGTCACAGTGTACCTATTATAGTTACAGCTGGGACAGGATTGGATATTACCCTGTGGTTGTGTCCATCTGTGTCCTTGTCCATTTCAGTATAGACACAGAGAGTGAGAGTAGAGAGAGAGAGAGAGGGAGTGGAGAGAGAGAGAGGGAGAGTGGAGAGAGAGAGTGGAGAGAGAGAGAGTGGAGAGAGAGAGAGAGAGAGAGAGAGAGAGAGTGGAGAGAGAGAGAGTGGAGAGAGAGAGAGTGGAGAGAGAAAGAGTGGAGAGAGAAAGAGTGGAGAGAGAGAGAGTGAAGAGAGAGAGAGAGTGGAGAGAGAGAGAGAGAGTGGAGAGAGAGAGAGAGAGTGGAGAGAGAGAGAGAGTGGAGAGAGAGAGAGTGGAGAGAGAGAGAGAGTGGAGAGAGAGAGAGAGTGGAGAGAGAGAGAGTGGAGAGAGAGAGAGAGTGGCGAGAGAGAGAGAGTGGAGAGAGAGAGAGTGGAGAGAGAGAGAGTGGAGAGAGAGAGAGTGGAGAGAGAGAGAGAGTGGAGAGAGAGAGAGTGGGGAGAGAGAGAGAGTGGAGAGAGAGAGAGTGGAGAGAGAGAGAGAGTGGAGAGAGAGAGAGAGAGAGAGAGGAGAGAGAGAGAGTGGAGAGCGAGAGAGAGTGGAGAGCGAGAGACTGGAGAGAGAGAGAGGGGAGAGAGAGAGAGTGAGAGAGAGAGAGAGTGGAGAGAGAGAGTGGAGAGGAGAGAGAGTGGAGAGAGAGAGAGAGAGAGAGAGAGAGATTGGAGAGAGAGAGAGAGTGGAGAGAGAGAGAGAGAGAGAGAGAAGAGATGTCATGTAGGGTTTAGTGGGATGGATTTCCTGTGTTCTGGTTATATGGTTATATTATATATGGTTATATTATATATGGTTATATTATATATATATGGTTATATTGTATATGGTTATATGGTTATATGGTTATATGGTATATGGTTATATGGTTATATGGTATATGGTTATATTATATATATATGGTTATATTGTATATGGTTATATGGTTATATTGTATATGGTTATATGGTTATATTGTATATGGTTATATGGTTATATTGTATATGGTTATATGGTTATATTATATATATATGGTTATATGGTTATATTGTATATGGTTATATTGTATATGGTTATATGGTTATATGGTTATATTGTATATGGTTATATTGTATATGGTTATATGGTTATATTGTATATGGTTATATGGTTATATTATATATATATGGTTATATGGTTATATTGTATATGGTTATATTGTATATGGTTATATGGTTATATGGTTATATTGTATATGGTTATATGGTTATATTGTATATGGTTATATGGTTATATTGTATATGGTTATATTTAGGGGTGTGCGATATGACGATATTTAATCGTGGACTATTAAAATGTCTCCACGATTCACTTTTTCGGAAATATCGTAGAATCGCGCTCCAGTGCACGTTCAATTAGATGCAGATCTATGGCGTTTTTTCAGCTACGTATCAACATGCAATGCGCAGCGCGCTAGATGTCAGCGTGTTAACACTAGAAGCGCCAACAGCCCATGCCCGCGGGCGTTGCAGTTAGTAATTAAAATAAATATATAATGTTGAAAAGCTACAGCCTCGTTCTTCCATGACTTTTCCTAAATACGTGCATTTTACCTTGTCCCGTTTTCAGAAACTTGACGCGTTTTGGTCTGATCTCGTTTTGGTCTGATCTATATTGGACTCGTTTTGGTCTGGTCTATATAAAACTGGATGCGTTTTGGTCTGGTCTACATGAAACTTGACGCGTTTTGGTCCGATCTATATGAAACTGGATATATGTAACGGATTAGTTTGCCACTCATAACAACACTAATGAACACTGTGCGCAGTGCAAACGGTTAGTATGCGTGTCCTGCTCAGGCAGACAAAAGCTGCGAAATATACATAGATAATATATTGATTGGCTTGGTTGAATTTGAATGAACTAGAAAAAAGAGGTAGGCCTACGTTTATAAATAAATATATGTTTTACTAAATAAACAGAACGAAAATATAAAACGAAATTGATTAATGTATCTACCGGGTAACAGCAAAATATACCCGACCGTGACCAATATACAAACTGTGTTGTAAAATACGTGTTTCATTGCCTACAGTGCCTTAGTTACTGGACTGTAATTACTATAGGCTAATACATTTTACAAATGTAAATGATCGAATTATACACTGTAGCCTAATGTTTTTATTTCAAGAGTCTGTGTTGCAATATATACGGCCAATCATGCGCAAATCATTTGATTGCGCGTCACTTGTGATCTAAAATGTTTTAGCATTTATTACATCAAAATAGGACATACAGTTTGATGGATTTTCATTTATTCGATCTTTAGAAATTTAAATATCATAGCCTGTGGATTTTAAAATCATGGTTTTAATTTTGTATTGTATGGTTACATAAGACAATAAATAGGCTACATACTATTTTTGTAAAATGTTTTACTTGATAATTCATAACTCATTTAATTCAGGATGATAACACAGTAGATCATCTGATGCTGTAGATGGATGGCAGGTTACACAGTGAATGGATGGTGAAGCTGCGGATGAGAATGAAGGTGCTTCTTTGCACAATTGCACTTCCATTTAATATACACGTGATTAAAATATGCTACTTAAATTTTTTTTCCCTTTTATGTTTTGTTACCTTGTATCGCTATATTTTTTAAATGGAGATATAATTTGCTTGTATTGCAGCTCAGTAATTTGCAAAATAGTCTTAAAAATCAACATGAAAAAGAATCGTGATAAAATCGTGAATCGTGATTTTTCCTGAAAAAATCGTGATATGATATTTTTCCCATATCGCCCACCCCTAGTTATATTGTATATGGTTATATGGTTTTATGGTTATATTGTATATGGTTATATGGTTATATTGTATATGGTTATATGGTTATATTATACAGAGCTGGGGCGAATTAGCTAGTTTGCAGGTATATTTAAGGGAAATGTCACCACTTTGTTGGATATTGTTTTTTTTAAGTCCCTTTATATGTCTGTAAGTTCAGTGTTCCAGGTAGCTGGTCGTTTGTAAATTATTAAGTCACTAGTAGATCTAGTTTCTTTTGTGTCAGTTACATGTTCTACGTTTGTTGGATGTCTTGGTTTCTTTTGAATTAAATACCAATCGAACGGGTATCCTGGCTCTGCGTGTGCCTTTCCCTGCACTTCACCCCTCGTTTGTGACAGGAGAGAGAAAGAGAGAGGAGAGAGAAAGGGACAGATTTGCTTGTAGTAAGCTTTGCACCTGTTTGTTAATGAAGCAGCAGAGAAAAAACAGTTAATTTGATTTGCTACAGACGAATATAAACAGATAAACATGCCTGAGACCAGTTTAGAATCGGATGTAATTATTAACGCCGCAGACATGTCAGAATATAACTTAATTCAGCCGGAATGTTTATATACTACAGTTCAATACAAAACAGATGCACTTTTACACATAGTGTGTCTGTGTGTGTGTCTGTGTGCATGTCCACGCAGGTGTAAGTTTGTTCCAAACAACCAGTCGCCACACACCCTAACCAGTCAGACTTTCCGCAGCTCAACTTACCATGTCTTCTCACTCCCTGCAGATGAAAGAGAAGATGTTCAAAAGAAGACTTTCTCAAAATGGATAAACTCACAGTTTTCTAAGGTAAGCCAACACACACACACATACACACACATACATATACACATACACATTACACATACATATACACACACATATACACACACATATACACACACACACTCACACACACACACACACACACACACACACACACACACACACACACACACACACACACACACACACACACACACACACACACACACCAGCTGGAGATGTTCTGGTTGTTTTGCCATTCAGACAGCACCACTGTTGTCTGTATGCTAGAGGGGTACATGGACTGGCAATCGATGCGTCCCAAAAAGGCCCCATACCCTCTTTATTTTGCATCCAATCTGTCTGTGTCGTTGGTCCAATGAAGTGCACTACATAGAATATAAGTAGAGTGGATGTGTGGGTGAGTGATTAAATAAACACTCATACACCTGCACACACACACACACACACACACACACACACACACACACACACACACACACACACACACACACACACACACACACACACACACACACACACACACACACACACACACACACACACACACACACAGGCAGGTTGTTTGAACACCACATGAGCTTGTTTCAATTAGTTTTTGGACCACTTAGAGGCGTATGCCTCATTTTGTTTTGCTCTCTCACGGACCAATACGAGTCAATATTGACTTTTCCATATAGTGTGGAATAATCCCCCCCTCCTCCTTCCTCTGACAGGAACATCCTGGAGCGTTTCCACTGACAGACGTGTCTTAGGTTGAAACGGCAGAATAATCTCCAGCTAGGAATAAAGAGCGGTTCAATGAATGTGTATCCTGAAGTGCACCCTAGCCCCGCGATAGTGCACAGTTGTTTATAACCCCTAGGGCTCATGGGACAGCGTGTCCCTATAGGGATTAGACTGGAGCCGTGTCCCATTGCCATGAGTCAAGGTCATCCCAGGAAATGTAACTTCTGATAAATCAACGTGTGCTAATAAAATGGTGCCATGTTATTTTTAGGGTGAAACGTTGGGTCCCAAAGGTTCTGCCGATTACTTGCTCACAGTAGGGGTCCTCTGATTGACACACAGGGGATTTAGGGTGTCAATTTGTGTCTTTACATGTTGACATTAGTGCATGTGTGAATTAACATATCCCCTTCTTAAATGTGTGTGTTTGTGAGAGAGAGGGAAAGAGACAAAAAGTGCCTGTATCTTCGTCTGAGATCGCCAAAAATCCCAGAGAGACACATTCCGTTATTTTCCAACTTGATTAGGGGAGGCTGGAGGTGCAGTTACCATGCCGACCGGGGCTCAGGTGTGTGTGTGTGTGTGTGTGTGTTGAGGAATCTATTGAGTCTCATCTCCTGCTTGGAGATTAAGTCAGACTGTGGACAGAGAGAGAGCCAAACAAACACACAAACACACACACACATACAGCCACACACTTGTCGTGCACACATGCACACACAGCAACACACAATGAGAGGCTAGGAGAGAAATGAAGCAGGATGAGAAGAGTTCAGATGATATAGACACAAGGAGAGAAAGGATAATGAAAGATAGAAAGAAAGAAAAAAGCTAGAGAGAATGGAATAAAGAAAGAACATTTGAAAGATAGAGAGAGAAAGGAAAGAGAGTAAAAGTGAATCTTTATTACTCCTGTTATCACCTGCTAACAAACCCTGTGTGGGAGAGAAAGTGTGTACCTGTGTGGTGGTGGTGGCTTCTGTCACCCGTAATGGAACATTTCATCCAACAGTGAGGAAATCACTCCTCAATATCCTGCAGAAGTAGCTCTGACTTCAGGCTTCGTGGGAAACTCGCCACTCTTTGGAAACCCCCACCCGTTCAACATCCAACACCCTGAGTAAAATGTAATGGTCTCTGTTACCCAGTTGGCGACTAGTCGCCTTTAAGATAATGTCGAGTATTTGCCCGACACGACCATCATGTCGCCCTGGTAACTACTGAGGCCAGCGTGTGGTCTCAACAACCGTACACATTTATAAACCTTTTCTGGACATCGTTCTTTCTGGTTTACCTCAGGCATTGTTTATGTGGTCTGAGGACAGCGTGGAGTGGATTTTTATCCGTAAATTGAACACACCTACTGCAGACAAGGTTCTAACAAACCGGAATCTTCTATCATACCATGACACCCTTAAGGGACTGTTTCTGGGACTGGATGTGTAATTTCTTGTTTATATGTGCATAATCTATATGTAGAATCACTGTTTTACTGTACCTCAGGTAGTCAGGAAGAGAGTGGTTTTGATTACATATATCAGAATTGACGTGATACTGTAAAGAAAATGTTAGGATATTTTCTCAAAATGCCCAGTAGCTGAGCAAGGACATGCCAAATCATGTAAATAAGTTACATTACAAAAACGAATGAATAATTTAAATCAAAGACAAAACAGTGTCAGAATTCACTTAGAGGCACCTACAATAATTGCTCCCTGTGGGCTTATAATACAATCCGGTGGAGGGGTTTAAACAAATCCAGACCCAATATACCCACTACAGCCAAATATTATGTTTTATGAACACATTGAAGCCTTCTTACAGATTGGGTGATGTTTATACTCATCCAGGGCTGGAGATTCATGAATTCAATAATGTTCCCGTATATCTACAGCCTAGATACAAAGGAAATGTCGGATCTCGAACTAAAAAGGTCATTATCTTCGGTGATAATGATTTATTTTTCAAGTGGTTTTTCGACAGTTTTTTGACTACTTGGAAGGGGCCGGCCAAAAAACGGTTTTAATTTAGTGACAAATTGTGTTTGAAAAGGTTAAGACATTGGCAACGCCGGCCCAAACCTGAGACCCATAATATTCTTTCATTTCTATATAGTCTGCGACCAAACATTAAATGTCTTTGACATATCAGAAAGCATACTGAGAATGTGTCCTTTGAGCTCTTCTGCCTTCTGAAACGTTGAACTCTACGATTCCCCCGTGTCTCTATCATCACTTTACTCAGCTAGCCAGCTATTTTATCCAAGTGGGACACAAAATCATTTCAACTAAACTGGCAAAGTGATTGGTCATGTGACTACCCCCAGTGTTCTGGGGAACGAAGCGGGCATCACAACATCCCCCCCCCCCTCCCAAAAAGGGTTTGTGTGATGTTCTGCTAATGTAGACTATTGCTGAAGTTGACAGGGGGAAATATTAGGCCAATTGTTACAGCACTGACTGTATTGAAAAGCAACATGTGGCTGTTATCAAATATCCTTAGATCCATTTGGCTATGCAGGGCCATTGGAAAGTATTCAGACCTCTTTAGTTCTTATACACTTTGTTGTGTTATACACTTAATTCTAATTTATTTATTTTACTTACTTACTTACTTTATTTTACTATAAGTATACCTTATTATTTCCATAATGACAAAAATATGTTTAAGAAATGTATGCCAATCTTGCGTTATTTTTTTGTTCGTGTACAGTACTTTGTAGTGGTTTTAGCAGCTATAACATATACATGTCTTCCTGGGTATGTCTCTATCATCTTTGAGTCTTCCTGGGTATGTCTCTATCATCTTTGTGTCTTCCTGGGTATGCCTCTACCAGCTTTGATTTTTCCTGGGTATGTCTCTACCAGCTTTGATTTTTCCTGGGTATGTCTCTACCAGCTTTGAGTCTTCCTGGGTATTTCTATACCAGCTTTGAGTCTTCCTGGGTATGTCTCTACCAGCTTTGAGTCTTCCTGGGTATGTCTCTACCAGCTTTGATTTTTCCTGGGTATGTCTCTACCAGCTTTGATTTTTCCTGGGTATGTCTCTACCAGCTTTGAGTCTTCCTGGGTATTTCTATACCAGCTTTGAGTCTTCCTGGGTATGTCTCTACCAGCTTTGAGTCTTCCTGGGTATGTCTCTACCAGCTTTAATTTTTCCTGGGTATGTCTCTACCAGCTTTAATTCTTCCTGGTTATGTCTCTACCAACTTTGAGTCTTCCTGGGTTTGTTTCTACCAGCTTTGAGTCTTCCTGGGTATGTCTCTACCAGCTTTGATTTTTCCTGGGTATGTCTCTACCAGCTTTGAGTCTTCCTGGGTATGTCTATACCAGCTTTGAGTCTTCCTGGGTATGTCTCTACCAGCTTTGAGTCTTCCTGGGTTAGGGATGGGAATTGATAAGAATTTAACGATTCCGATTCCATTATCGATATTGCTTATCGATCCGATTCCTTATCGATTCTCTTATCGATTCTCATTGGGTGAGGAAATAATTACAAATTTGTTTGTTTGTATTAACTCGCTTTAATATCTGATAAGAACACTGCACATACTCAGAGTATACACAAATTATCTGTAGCAACCTCAGAACAAACCTAAAAGTAGGTGAGCTACAGGGTAAAGTCCAGGGACCTATAGATTTTTTCCCATTCATTGGTCCAGCCAAAAAAATTAAAAAAAAACTGCCACTTAAGTGCCATAAAAACAAAAACACAGACGGTAAACAGTCAAGGAAGAGCTTGTTCCTTTGGGAATATTCAACATGAAACTAAATTCAACTCAACTGACATACAATATAGAAAGAAGTCTTCTGTAAAGACCACAACTATCAACTTGGGCAAAGGATTGACAATAGAGATTTTTATCCGTATAGTAAAAGTTTACACAATGAAATGGCGCTCACATTAACTAAATAGACAAGTTACCTTTGGCATTAATAGCAGATGCCGTCTCATTAGCTCCGCTGCTGCTTGACTCACTTGTTGTTGTAGCAGAGAATCAAACACGCGACAGTCCTGCAAACGGATTGCGTGCTGTGTGGCCAAATGCTTCTGCATATTGGAGGTAGTTCCCCACTTTTCCGAAATTAAACTTTTACAACTGTTGCAAATGACTGCATTGGCGTCTTTTCGAGTGAAATATAACCAAACTTTAGATCGCTTCTGCGTAACCAAAATGCGCAGCGCGTGTGTGACGGTCATGATGACACATTTGCAACGAGCCGAACCGATAAGCGGAATCGTTAAGCAGGTACACTAACGGTTCCAAAGAATTGATTCACTGGGAACCGGTTCTAAAGAAGAACCGGTTCTCGATTCCCATCCCTATCCTGGGTATGTCTCTACCAGCTTTGATTTTTCCTGGGTATGTCTCTACCAGCTTTGATTCTTCCTGGTTATGTCTCTACCAACTTTGAGTCTTCCTGGGTATGTCTCTATCATCTTTGAGTCTTCCTGGGTATTGTCTCTACCAGCTTTGATTTTTCCTGGGTATGTCTCTATCATCTTTGTGTCTTCCTGGGTATGTCTCTAGCAGCTTTGATTTTTCCTGGGTATGTCTCTACCAGCTTTGATTTTTCCTGGGTATGTCTCTACCAGCTTTGAGTCTTCCTGGGTATGTCTCTACCAGCTTTGATTTTTTCTGGGTATGTCTCTACCAGCTTTGAGTCTTCCTGGGTATGTCTATACCAGCTTTGAGTCTTCCTGGGTATGTCTCTACCCGCTTAGAGTCTTCCTGGGTATGTCTCTACCTGCTTTGCTTACCTAAATCTTGGGCAGTTTTTCCTTACAGATCCACTTAAGCACTATCATATTGGATGGGGAGTGTGGGTAAACTCTGATCTTCTGGTCTCCCCACAGATTTTCAATAGGCCACACTGGGGCTCTGGCTGGGCCACGCAACCACATTCCCAGACTTATCCCAAAGCCACTCCCGCCTTATCTTGGCTCTGTGCTTCAGGTTGTCGTGTTGATAGATGACTCGTTGCCCCTGTCTGAGTGGCTTCCATCTGATTGATGGGACAATGGTTATCCTTCTGGCTGGATCACCCATCTCTGCAGGGAAACTCTACACTGTTACTGGACACTGGGTTTTTCCCCCACATCCCTGACCAGGGACATTCTGGCATGGTTAAATACATTTCTCACATTTCACAATGAAGTCCACTCTGTGCCTGGAGCTTTGAATATTTTAGCTTTATGTTTTTATTACGTTACCCAGATTTGTGCCTTGACCCAGTTCTATCTCTGAGTTCTATGAATAGTCCTTTTGACATGGCTTGGTGTTTGCTCTGATAAGCACTGTGAAGCATGGTAACTATCTAAATAATGTCCCATAAATGGATTGATTCACAAGTGGACCAAGTGTTATGACCGAAGGACACAGGATGTATCGAAGGTCCATCTGGAGAGTCATGGCAACCGCTCTGCAATGCACATCAGATAGATTAGTTTTTTACATTTGAATCAATTAGTCCAAATTTGGTACAAAATATTATAACTTTTTCTTTATGGGCTATTAAGTGTAGATTGATAACAGAAAATCATTTATAAATTAGGTCTATATCACAACAAAATGTGGATTAAGTGAAGTGATTTGAATACTTTCTGAGGGACACTGTAGAAGTTATACCCCTGTGTGTGTGTGTGTGTGTGTGTGTGTGTGTGTGTGTTCACGTGCGGGTGTCTGTGCGTCTGTGAGTATAATGAGAAAATCTGCTTTCTTTTGAATCGGACAGAACAGAACATATTAGACGCACTTGATGTATCGGCCGAGTGATGTCAAAATAGATTACTTTTATGTTAATCTTTGTTAAATTGTTAATCACTTTGGCAACAGTTTATTAAACCTTGACTTTTCACTAAGTAATTTAAAAATGGTGTGTGTGTGTGTCAGAGTAAAAGAAAGAGAGGGAGAGAGAAACAGAACGAGGTGTCCGTTCTCTCCAAACCTCATTAGCAGCCTCCTCCCTCTATTTGTGAGTTCAGATGTGGCAACTGTTCTTGGGAAATCAATCTGCCTCCCCTTCGGCGTTGTGGTCCGTCTAGAGACCTGGGCCTTTATAGAGCCACTGACTGGGGGGAGGCGGGACACACAGATGGGCGGAGTCTGACTCAAATGGGCCAACCCACCCCGTCTCCCCCAAGGGCACGTCTGTGAACAGATCGCCTGGAGATAGGACTATCAACTAGAAACACACAGAGGAGGAGTGGATGGAGAGAGCGGGAGACAGGGAATATGGGAGGAAGAGAGAGAGAGACAGGGAATTTGGGAGGGAGAGAGTGAGAGAGAGGGAATATGGGAGGGAGGGAGAGAGACAGGGAATATGTGAGGGAGAGAGAGAGAGACAGGGAATATGGGAGGGAGGGAGGGAGAGAGAGAGACAGGGAATATGGGAGGGAGAGAGAGACAGGGAATATGGGGGAGAGAGAGAGAGACAGGGAATATGGGAGGGAGAGAGAGAGGGAATATGGGAGGGAGAGAGAGACAGGGAATATGGGAGGGAGAGAGAGACAGGGAATATGGGAGGGAGAGAGAGAGAGACTGGGAATATGGGAGGGAGAGAGAGAGAGAATGGGAATATGGGAGGGAGAGAGAGAGACAGGGAATATGGGAGGGAGAGAGAGACAGGGAATATGGGGGAGAGAGAGAGAGAGACAGGGAATATGGGAGGGAGAGAGAGAGGGAATATGGGAGGGAGAGAGAGACAGGGAATATGGGAGGGAGAGAGAGACAGGGAATATGGGGAGAGAGAGAGAGAGAGAGATTGGGAATATGGGAGGGAGAGAGAGAGTGACAGGGAATATGGGAGGGAGAGAGAGAGTGACAGGGAATATGGGAGGGAGAGAGAGACAGGGAATATGGGAGGGAGTGAGAGTCAGGGAATATGGGAGGGAGAGAGAGACAGGGAATATGGGAGGGAGAGAGAGACAGGGAATATGGGAGGGAGAGAGAGACAGGGAATATGGGAGGGAGAGACAGGGAAAATGTGACACTGACGCTGCTTGTTTTGTAGACTGGTATGTGGCCTTGGCAGGGAAATGCAGACACACTGAAAACTGTGAGACAGACAGAAAGACAAAAGGACATGCAGACAGGAACACTGAACTGTCAGACAGACAGAAGGACATGCAGACAGGAACACTGAAAACTCAAGACCGCGCAGAGTGAGGCCGCGCAGAGTGAGGTCGCGCAGAGTGAGGCAACGCAGAGTGAGGCCGCGCAGAGTGATTCTCATATATGGTGGATGAGATTTCAGACTTGTGCAGTAGTCATACTGAATCATTACACTGTATGATCCCGTTTTTTTACAGCAGGAGAATTATTCTAAGTAGAAGTACTGTATATCTAAGTATAAATAAAGGTCAGTTTTGCACAAGAAACAGGAAAAAACATTTTTAAACAGTAACTGATGAATGCACGATTCTACAGTGTCATTTAATTCTTGCTATTGCCTGTCAATTGCTACAGGATCGCTACTAGAGCCGTGAATGTGACTCGTCATATCCATCCATATATTAGCAGTGGCATCATTGTCTCAGCTAACGTTAAGCTAATTACTTCAGCTAACTGCCTACTGCCTACTGTCCCCTAACTAACATCCTGCTCAAATTCCATTAGAGGAGAAGGTCAGAGTGGCGGGACTTCTGGTTTCCTCATCCAGACTGAGGTGAAGGGGGTTAGAGGATCACGAAATACATAATAGGCAACTTGAGGTTGATCAACCACAGAAGGCTCAACTGACTTCTGTTTCACAATTAAGAAGCTGTGCTTCTTCAGGTTTTCGAGTCGTCCTTTCTTCGGTCATTGTTCACAGGCGCAGATAAACAATTCCAAGCGGAAGTAACAATGTAAGTGTCCTTTTTTAACCTCGAATGCAACATAAGTTGGCATTTCCTGCTGTGCAGTGCAAGTTCCAGTTGATGAAATGGAAATAGGGCCTCTGTAGCCGTATGTCAGAGTGTGAAGAACAGGCGTGGAGATGAGGGAACACCTTTATGAATAAAATACATACCGTATTCTCTCACTGGAAATTTGGGTGAAATGAAAAGTGCTTCTGAGGAGAAAAACACAATGTTTCGTTCAGGTAGAATATTTTTTCCATTTTGCTCTCTGCTGTATAAAACAACAACCTTGAAGTAAATGTGAAGTCAGCGATATACTGCTGCTGTTTATCTCCTAGCAAGGCTACCTGACCCTGATGTAGTTACAGGACGGCAACATATATTGTGTTCGATTAGATAACAGTCTTTACGACATCCGCTTGTTTGTAGCCTATGTTTTCCAGAGGGCTTTGTTGTGGGTGCAGGAGATCAGACCGGTCCCTGTACCTAGGATCTAAAACCAACTGAATCTGTTCATTTGCCAATTATCTTTGCTTGACCTGGGATATGACAATGCAACCTCCTGGATAATGATTGACTAAAGGTATTCCTGGGATTTTTTATTTCAGGCAGGGAAGCCCCCGATCCAGGACCTCTTCACAGACCTGTGTGATGGCCGTCGCCTGCTGGAACTGCTGGAAGGACTGGCAGGTCACGGACTGGTGAGTCAACACACCTCAATGTCCACCAACCTGCTCTCTCCGCCGCTCTCCTCCTAACTCCTCCATCCTTTCATTCTCCCCTACTCTCGTCTCTTCCTCGTCTCCTCCCCTCTCCTCCTAACTCCTTATCCCCTCATTCTCCCCTTCTCTCGTCTCTTCCTCGTCTCCGCCCCTCTCCTCCATCCCCTCATTCTCCCCTTCTCTCACCTCTTCCTCGTCTCCGCCCCTCTCCTCCATCCCCTCATTTTCCCCTTCTCTCACCTCTTCCTCGTCCTCCTCTCCATCTATTATGTCCATAACTTTATACAGGCACTTTTATTGCCAAATAAAGTTGTATACCTTTCTAGAAGATGGCCCTGAGCAAGGATTTTAATATCATATTCACTGTATTCTAATGCACCTCTTCTTTGTGTGTGTGTCTGTGTGTGTGTGTGTGTGTGTGTGTGTGTGTGTGTGTTTATATGTGTGTGTGTTTATGTGTGTGTGTGTGTTATATATGTGTGTGTTATATATGTGTGTATTTATATATATATATGTGTGTGTGAGTGTGTTTATATGTGTGTGTGTTTATATATGTGTGTGTTATATATGTGTGTGTGTGTTATGCAGGTAAAAGAGAAGGGATTCACACGCGTGCACTCACTCAACAATGTCAACAGAGCGCTGCAGATCTTACAGAAGAACAATGTACGTATACTGATGATGAGGAACAAGGAGAGAAGCAGAAGAGAATGAGTGGGGGAGGAGAAAAGTAGAGGAAAAAGAGTGGATGAAGGAGAAGGGAGAGGAGAGAACGTGTGGGGGAGGAGGATAAAAGAAGAATGTCTCCCTCTCTACACCCACACACACACACACACACACTCTGTATAATTCTACTAGCCCCTCTATACACACACACACACACACACACACACACACACACATACACACACACACACACACACACACACACACACACACACACACACACACACACACACACACACACACACACACACACACACACTATATTACTATAGTATACAGGTTGAACTGGTGAATATAGGTGATAGTATAACTGTCTGTCTCTCTATACAGGTTGAACTGGTGAATATAGGTGATAGTATAACTGTCTGTCTCTCTATACAGGTTGAACTGGTGAATATAGGTGATAGTATAACTGTCTGTCTCTCTATACAGGTTGAACTGGTGAATATAGGTGATAGTATAACTGTCTGTCTCTCTATACAGGTTGAACTGGTGAATATAGGTAATAGTATAACTGTCTGTCTCTCTATACAGGTTGAACTGGTGAATATAGGTGATAGTATAACTGTCTGTCTCTCTATACAGGTTGAACTTGTGAATATAGGTGGAGCTGACATCGTTGATGGGAATCATAAACTCATCCTCGGACTCATCTGGAGCATAATTCTCCACTGGCAGGTTGGTGTGTGTGTTGTTGGTGTGTGTGGTGTGTGTTGTTGGTGTGTGTGTGTGTGTTGTTGGTGTGTGTGGTGTGTGTGTTGTGTAGTATATACTTTATATTTCCAGTGTGTATATTGTTTCTTGTACATCTGTGTTTCTTAGTCTGTGAAAGACCGTATTTGTAGATCTCTGTTCGTGTGTGTGTGTGAGATTGTTCTTGTACATCTTGGTGTGTGTGTGTGTTCTTGTACATCTGTGTGTGTGTGTTCTTATACATCTTGGTGTGTGTGTGTTCTTGTACATCTTGGTGTGTGTGTGTTCTTGTACATCTGGGTGTGTGTGTTCTTATACATCTTGGTGTGTGTGTGTTCTTGTACATCTTGGTGTGTGTGTGTGTGTTCTTGTACATCTGGGTGTGTGTGTGTGTGTTTGCAGGTCATCATGATCACATTCCCTCACCAACATAGAATAATTGATGCGTGTAACAATGAGATGTCCTTTGTATTTGCATCTTTTATATGGAAATCTCCATTTATTTGAATATTTAATGGCAAAATCTCCATTGTATTTGAATATTTAAAATAGAAATCACAATTGTATTTGAATATTTTATTAAAAAATCTTATTTGAATACACTGCTGATCCAGGTGCAAAGACCGAAATGGGCCTGTCAATTAGAACAGTCAGAGCTTTAAGTGAGGTCTAAGCTCTAGGCTTTGTCATGAAATGAATTAGTGTGTAAATGCAATGCAGTGACCTACTCCCCAATGAGGCCTGCTGGTTCTATACCCAGAAGGCCACGGGCTGGTTTGGGTTCCACTGTCAGAATGGAATATGTAACTAATGAACATGCATTGAAAAATGGGGACAGCTGAGGTGTGTGTGTGTTGTTGGTTGGCTGTGGTGTTAAGAATCCCTTTTGCTTAGAATTCACATCATTTCTAAAGTGTGTGTGTCTACACAAATGTGATTATGTCTATGGTTCAATTCAGTTTCAGCCATCTTCTGGCCTTCTACCAAGAGGGGGTATATTATTGGTTGTGAATGACTAGGCCAATATACAGTATGTTGCTGTGATTGGCCAGGCTCATCCTTTATAGAGCTGTGGTATTCCTGGGCCTGTACTATAATTGAGGTTTAATAGTCAGCTCCCGGACGGCAGTTTACAGGAATAATGCCCACTATATATGGACATTTGGTCTCGCTTCTCCTTAAGATCTCTCCAATCAGGGGCTACTTCTCCACCTCACCTTTGTATGTCTACTCCGTTGTGTCAGCAAAAGGTTAACGTGTGTTAGTGATGTTATAGACATACTGCACCGGTTTAATGAACCAGATGCCTCTACTCTTATTACACTAAAGGTTTACTGCTACCGTGTATAATATCTGTATGTGGGTATGCTAATCTATAGTGCTACTTCTACAGTGTATAATATCTGTATGTGGATATGCTACACTATAGTGTTACTTCTACAGTGTATAATATCTGTATGTGGGTATGCTAATCTATAGTGCTACTTCTACAGTGTATAATATCTGTATTTGGGTATGCTACACTATAGTGTTACTTCTACAGTGTATAATATCTGTATGTGGGTATGGTACACTATAGTGTTACTTCTACAGTGTATAATATCTGTATGTGGGTATGCTAATCTATAGTGCTACTTCTACAGTGTATAATATCTGTATTTGGGTATGCTACACTATAGTGTTACTTCTACAGTGTATAATATCTGTATGTGGGTATGGTACACTATAGTGTTACTTCTACAGTGTATAATATCTGTATGTGGGTATGCTAATCTATAGTGCTACTTCTACAGTGTATAATATCTGTATTTGGGTATGCTACACTATAGTGTTACTTCTACAGTGTATAATAGTGGGTATTACTTCTACAGTGTATAATATCTGTATGTGGGTATGGTACACTATAGTGTTACTTCTACAGTGTATAATATCTGTATGTGGGTATGCTACACTATAGTGTTACTTCTACAGTGTATAATATCTGTATGTGGGTATGCTACACTATAGTGTTACTTCTACAGTGTATAATATCTGTATGTGGGTATGCTACACTATAGTGTTACTTCTACAGTGTATAATATCTGTATGTGGGTATTCTACACTATAGTGTTACTTCTACAGTGTATAATATCTGTATGTGGGTATGCTACACTATAGTGTTACTTCTACAGTGTATAATATCTGTATGTGGGTATGCTACACTATAGTGTTACTTCTACATTGTATAATATCTATATGTGGGTATGGTACACTATAGTGTTACTTCTACAGTGTATAATATCTGTATGTGGGTATGGTACACTATAGTGTTACTTCTACAGTGTATAATATCTGTATGTGGGTATGCTAATCTATAGTGCTACTTCTACAGTGTATAATATCTGTATTTGGGTATGCTACACTATAGTGTTACTTCTACAGTGTATAATATCTGTATGTGGGTATGGTACACTATAGTGTTACTTCTACAGTGTATAATATCTGTATGTGGGTATGCTAATCTATAGTGCTACTTCTACAGTGTATAATATCTGTATTTGGGTATGCTACACTATAGTGTTACTTCTACAGTGTATAATATCTGTATGTGGGTATGGTACACTATAGTGTTACTTCTACAGTGTATAATATCTGTATGTGGGTATGGTACACTATAGTGTTACTTCTACAGTGTATAATATCTGTATGTGGGTATGCATCAAAGTTAGACTTGTTACAACCTTCAGGTGTGTATGTATGTGTGTGTGTGTGTGTGTGTGTGTGTGTGTGTGTGTGCATATGATATTTGATGGATAGGTAATTGTTAGATATTCCTAAACAATATACTTCTGCCACGGAACCACCCACTCTGTTCTGCAGCTGGACACGGATGCTCCAGAACTGTCACTCAAACAGCTAACGGACTTAGCTATCACTTCAGTTTGTTATAGTGTCTATGTGTGTGTGTGTGTGTGTGTGTGTGTGTGTGTGTGTGTGTGTGTGTGTGTGTGTGTGTGTGTAAGCGGGTGTGTGTGTGTGTGTGTGTAAGCGGGTGTGTGTGTACATCAATTTTCATGCATTTTTTCATGGAGAACAATGACCTTTCTCAGTGACCAGAATCTTTTGAACGGTCGTGTACGTTTTTAACTTTAACACGATTAATTCTTCAGACGTCTGTGTGACATCCCCCCCTCCAGTTATTCTCTCCATCCGTCTCATTGTCTCTCTCCCTCTCTCTCTCTCTCTCTCTCTCTCTCCCTCTCTCTCTTCCCCAGGTAAAGAATGTGATGAAGGATGTTATGGCGGGCCTACAGCAGACCAACAGTGAGAAGATCTTGCTGAGCTGGGTACGCCAGTCCACCAAGGATTACCCCCACGTCGATGTGGTCAACTTCTCCTCCAGCTGGGCCGACGGCCTGGCCTTCAACGCTCTCCTTCACAGCCACAGGTCAGGGGTCATCCCTCAAACAACTCTGTGTCGCTCACCCTAAGATCCCCCCCCAGAGGGAGACGCGGACAGCTTGGAGTAGGAGAACAGATCTCGCTCATGGGTTTTTAAACAAACGGAACACCCGTGTGCGCCCGGATGGCCCCTCTTTTGATGATTTTTTTGATTTTCTTCTGAAGTGGTTTCAATCTGACCTTCTTGCCTGTAATAGGATGGTGGTTATATTACAGCATGCACTTGTGTACCTGGGTGACTTCATTATGCAGGACACTATGTACCCAGGGGCCCTGAGGTTCATCTCATCAATGTGTCCTCTATTTGAGAGAGGCCGGACCTTCCTCAGGTCTTTCGAGACACGGTAATTGGTACATTGCAAGTCCAGAGTAGCTCACGTGGTGAGAACCCAGCTCTAGTTGTAATCACACGAGTGTGTTTTGTTGACTGGGCCCCAGGCACATACAGAGTGGAGTAAAAAGCATTGACGTTTTCCGGCCCTTCCACTCGGAACAGACTAGCAGAAGGCTGTACAATGTGCCTCTCTCTGTTTAAAGCTTCAGTTTTAACTCTGATGGACATTGTCCAAGTGGTGTTATATGCAGCACAGCCTGTTCCATCCACTGCTATCAGAACTATGTGTGGTAAAATGTCTGTTAGATACCTAATAAACATTCAAACCTGCGTTTAAATGCCCTTTTGATCAGATTGAACGATCTGTCGTCCACTTTGTACTGGAACTTTTCGCGTGAGTAATGATCACTGATCAGCTCTGCGTAGACATTTGTGGCAGTTTTAACCCTGTTGCTAAGTCACATTATACATAGAGGTGCAGATAAGAGCTAGAGAAGATTCTTAGGGAGGCTGATGGGTTAGTGTTTAGGGCATCTGAAAAATGACCAAATGTTTCTACACGGAATCCCTAAGGTTTTGATGCTTTTGCTCCCTGCTCATTGCTGTAAATGATAAAAAGTGTTGGAGAGCCTGAATGTACAATAATACAATCAGTAATGATGGCAGTTATTCTAGTGATACGCTAGATGGGGTAGTTAGTGGAGGTACCGGCTTAGCAAATAACTAATTTTAGATTAAAAACTTTCATTCAAATGTAGAAACATTATGTGATTGATGCTTTCTGGCGCCTGCAGGCCCGAGCTGTTTGATTGGAGTGTTGTGGAGAAGATGTCCAGTGCCATCGAGAGATTGGAACATGCCTTCAGCAAGGCGGAGCAAGCCCTGGCCATTGACAGACTGCTGGACCCTGAGGGTAAGAACCCATGACCTCTGAGACATATTTCCTAATCTTATAACCTTTTGGAAATACAGACCTGGGCATTAAAAAAATGGTGGAACCTGTGGGATATAAAAAATTTACTTCTAACCCAATAAACTCACATGAACTGTGGTGGGGGGGTGGTGGTGATGGTGATGGGGGTGGTGGTGGTGGTGATGGTGGTGGTGATGATGACAATGGTGGTGTTGATGGGGGTGGTGGTGGTGGTGGTGGTGGTGATGGTGGTGGTGGTGATGATGACGACGATGGTGGTGGTGACGGTGGTGATGATGATTATGGTAATGGTGGTGGTGATGATGATGATGATGGTGGTGTTGGTGGTGATGATGATGATGGTGGTGATGATTATGGTAATGGTGGTGGTAATGATGATGATGATGATGGTGGTGTTGATGATGATGATGGTGGTGGTGACGGTGGTGATGATGGTGGTGGTGGTGACGGTGGTGTTGATGATGATGATGGTGGTGGTGACGGTGGTGATGATGATGATGGTGGTGTTGATGATGATGATGGTGGTGGTGACGGTGGTGATGATGGTGGTGGTGGTGACGGTGGTGTTGATGATGATGATGGTGGTGGTGACGGTGGTGATGATGATGATGGTGGTGGTGGTGACGGTGGTAATGATGATGATGATGGTGGTGGTGATGATGGTGGTGGTGATGATGATGATGGTGGTGATGATGATGATGATGGTGGTGGTGACGGTGGTGATGATGATGATGGTGGTGGTGATGATGGTGGTGATGATGATGATGATGGTGGTGGTGACGATGGTGGTGGGGGTGGTGGTGATGATGATGGTGGTGGTGGTGGTGGTGGTGATGATGACGACGATGGTGGTGATGATGATGGTGGTGGGGGTGATGGTGGTGATGATGACGACGATGGTGGTGATGATGGTGGTGATGATGACGATGATGGTGGTGATGATGATGGTGGTGGGGGCGGTGGTGGTGATGATGACGACGATGGTGGTGATGATGATGATGATCATGGTGGTGATGATGACGATGATGGTGGTGATGATGATGGTGGTGGGGGTGGTGGTGGTGATGATGACGACGATGGTGGTGATGATGGTGGTGATGATGACGATGATGGTGGTGATGATGATGGTGGTGGGGGCGGTGGTGGTGATGATGACGACGATGGTGGTGATGATGATGATGATCATGGTGGTGATGATGACGATGATGGTGGTGATGATGATGGTGGTGGGGGTGGTGGTGACGATGATGGTGGTGGGGGTGGTGGTGGTGATGATGATGGTGGTGATGATGACGATGGTGGTAGTGATGATGATGATGATAGTGGTGATAATGACGATGATGGTGTAGGGGTGGTGGTGATGATGATGATGACGATGATGGTGGTGATGATGATGGTGGTGGGGGTGGTGGTGACGATGATGGTGATGATGACGATGATGGTGATGATGATGGTGGTGGTGACGATGATGGTGATGATGACGATGATGGTGATGATGATGGTGGTGATGACGATGGTGGTGATGATGATGGTGATGGTGGTGATGATGGTGGTGATGATGATGGTGGTGATGACGATGGTGGTGGTGATGGTGGTGGTGGTGATGATGATGATGGTGGTATTGGTGGAGAGATATAATAGCAGCCTTTTAAAGAATCTCTACATTATTTGCAAAGAAACATTCCAAGTGGGACAATCAGATTAGGCTTCTCAAGGAAAAATACTAAAATGAAAACCTACTGATGTAAATCTTTGTGCAACATCATGAGTAAGCCCCGAAAAGGTCAGAAAGTTCCTTTCTAATAATGTAACGCTTTAATTGGAAGGATATGTAGTCATGCAATACATCAACTTGTCTTGCATGTATTTAAACCTGATTTAGAAAAATACATTCATATGCAATTTAGTAAACTTTTATTCAAATGTACAGAGTTGTTGTCAAGTGTAGTTACATGGAGTAAGCAATCATATATATAATTAGCATTCTTTATATTTCTATCCAGTCAATACAGGGTTTACTGTAGACAATTACCATTCTAAATTTGCATAGCATGAAGAAAACATTTTAAGTGTAACATTTTGTTCATAGAAAACAGTCAGGTTTTGATTACATTGTTTTGTGAACTGTAATGTTTAATTATTGTGATCACAGACGTTTCTCCCAATTACATGTAAGACCCTCTGCTCCAGCAGAAGATAAACATAAACTAGGGAACCAATCAGGACATATCTTAGTGTTTATGATCTCACACTGGAGTTCTGACCAGTGTTGTTAATAAAGCATCCATAACTTACCCTGCAGCAGACAGACAGATGGACAGAAAGAGACAGACAGACTAACCAAGAGACCGATAGAGAGACAGACCAACAGACCGATAGAGAGAGAGAGAGACAGACACAGTCTAACAGACAGACAGACTAAAAGACAGAGAGACAGACAGTGAGACAGATCAACAGACTAACAGACAGACTGAACAACAGAGAGACAGCACTTAACATCCCTTAACTTCTAGTGTTATGTTTCCTCTTTCTTCGTTCTTTATATCACTCCATCCCTGATTTTCCCTCTCTCCTCTCCTCTCTTGTTCCCTCTCTCCTCTCCTCCACTCTTGTTCCCTCTCTCTTTTCCACTCTTGTTCCCTCTCTCCTCCACTCTTGTTCCCTCTCTCTTCTCCACTCTTGTTCCCTCTCTCTCCTCCACTCTTGTTCCCTCTCTCCTCCACTCTTGTTCCCTCTCTCCTCTCCACTCTTGTTCCCTCTCTCTCCTCCACTCTTGTTCCCTCTCTCCTCCACTCTTGTTCCCTCTCTCCTCTCCTCTCTTGTTCCCTCTCTCCTCCACTCGTGTCCCCTTTCTCTTCTCCTCTCTTGTTCCCTCTCTCCTCCACTCTTGTTCCCTCTCTCTCCTCCACTCTTGTTCCCTCTCTCCTCCACTCTTGTTCCCTCTCTCCTCTCCTCCACTCTTGTTCCCTCTCTCCTCTCCACTCTTGTTCCCTCTCTCCTCTCCTCCTCTCTTGTTCCCTCTCTCCTCCACTCTTGTTCCCTCTCTCCTCTCCATTCTTGTTCCCTCTCTCCTCCACTCTTGTTCCCTCTCTCCTCCACTCTTGTTCCCTCTCTCCTCCACTCTTGTTCCCTCTCTCCTCTCCTCCTCTCTTGTTCCCTCTCTCCTCCACTCTTGTTCCCTCGCTCCTCCACTCTTGTTCCCTCTCTCCTCCACTCTTGTTCCCTCGCTCCTCCACTCTTGTTCCCTCTCTCCTCCACTCTTGTTCCCTCTCCTCTCCTCTCTTGTTCCCTCTCTCCTCCACTCGTGTCCCCTTTCTCTTCTCCTCTCTTGTTCCCTCTCTCCTCCACTCTTGTTTCCTCTCTCCTCCACTCTTGTTCCCTCTCCTTAACCTGAAATGACTCAGTATGATAAACGATAAATCTAAATCGACTCCATCAATTGTGTCATACCCAGAGAGACAACAGAGTCGTTTAGAGACCAACAAACAGTCGGTTCTAGTACTGGGCTAGTGGTTTTAATGAGTGCAGTATGAAAACGTCAAGACAAGTTGACTCCTGAACAGTGATGTATGTTTCTGCAGTCTCATAAGCCTAGTCAGTAAGGTCCTGAATCTGACAGAGGATGTCATGACTAACTTCCCTTTTCTCACTCTACTTAAGTAGCTCTCTCACTACTCTCTCTAAAACCATAACACTCTATTTCTGTCTAACCCTTCCTCTCTCGCTCTCTCTTGCTCCCTATCTCTCTTTCTTTCTCACTCTTTCTCTACATCTTTACTTTTTTTCTCTGTCTCTAGTCACTCTTATGACAAACTGAAACTCACTTTTCACCTGTCTGTCTGTCTGTCTGTCTGACTCTCCCTCTTTTTCTCTGCTTGACAAGTGAAGATGAGGAGAGGATGGTGTGTGTAGCCACTCCAGACTCTAATCCTATAGATCTGTCTATCAGGTACCAACAAACAGAGACAGATCATATTAAGACCCGAACATCATAGCCTTTTACACCAAAGCCACTAGAGCAATATAACACACACACCACCACCAGAGCATTATAACACACACACCACCACCAGAGCAATATAACACACACACCACCAGAGCAATATAACACACACACCACCACCACCAGACCAATATAACACACACACACCAGACCAATATAACACACACACCACCAGAGCAATATAACACACCCACCACCAGAGCAATATAACACACACCAAAACCACCATAGCAATATATATATATCAGCGAGCCACTAGGATATAGTAGCATATATGAAATAGTCACAAAGGAGAGGAGGAGCGATATATTTAATCTAGTAGGTGCGACGTATTGGACCTTATATGATATGGGACAAATATATCTCTTTCATTCCTAGAAATTTGTGGACGATATACAGCTTAAACAGTCCTGTGTTGAATTATTCTTCATTATGCACGTCTCATTGCCTCCACACATGTGGTATATCATCTAGATGTACGAGCAGAATATATTTCACACTCCCATATGTGATGTAATATACTCACTACAAACCACCATCCTGGAAGCTGTGGCATATCAGACATTACAAACTGGGGGGTTTAAACCCTGCATGCTGATTGGCTGAAAGCTATTACTATTATAACTGTACTGATATGATAAAATATAATAACAAATTATTTTTCAGTATTAATTGTTTTTGTAAACACTTTATAATAACTCACTCATTATTAACTCACGTTTGCATTGAGTCCTGCATAACATCTCCATGATTAGTCATTCATAACATCACATACCGGTATTCATCCTGCATAACATCACCATGATTAGTCATTCATAACATCACATACCGGTATTCATCCTGCATAACATCACCATGATTAGTCATTCATAACATCACATACCGGTATTCATCCTGCATAACATCACCATGATTAGTCATTCATAACATCACATACCGGTATTCATCCTGCATAACATCACCATGATTAGTCATTCATAACATCACATACCGGTATTCATCCTGCATAACATCACCATGATTAGTCATTCATAACGTCACATATTAATCCTGCATAACATCACCATGATTAGTCATTCATAACATCACATACCGGTATTCATCCTGCATAACATCACCATGATTAGTCATTCATAACATCACATATTCATCCTGCATATCCCCCTATGAACCTGAGGGCTGGGTTGTCTGGAGCTTCATGCTCCTGGTAGGGTTTCCCAAGGCAAAGTGGTCTCAGGCGAGGGGCCAGACTAAGAATGGTTCACCAAGACCCCATGAAAGATAGAGGGAAAAGGAGCGAGACCCTGCCTGGAGGAAGCCCAGGGCCCTCGTCTGGAGCCAGGCCCAGACGGCGGGCTCGAAAGCGAGCGTCTGGTGGCCGGGTTTGCCACGGAGCCCGGCCGGGCACAGCCCGAACGAGATACGTGGCATCTCTCTCCTCTCCATCCTGTGGGCCCACCACTCACAGGAACAACCGCAGGGGTAGGGTGCGCTGTCATATGGGTGGCAGTGAAGGTGGGGGGTCTCGACGGATCAGACCCGGGTGGCAGAAGCTTGCTTTGGGGACATGGAACGTCACCTCGCTGGGGGGGAAGGAGCCAAAACTTGTGCGTGAGGTGGAGCGATACCAGTTGGATCTGGTGGGACTTACCTCTACGCACAACCGTGGCTCTGGAACCTTACTCCTGGATAGGGATTGGACTCTGTTCTTCTCTGGAGTTGCCCAGGGTGAGAGGCGGCGGGCTGGTGTGGGGATACTCACGAGCCCACGTCTGAGCACGGCGGTGTTGGAGTTTCCCCCGGTGGATGAGAGGTTTGCCTCCCTACGCCTAAGGGTGGTGGGGGGAAAACTCTGACTGTTGTTTGTGCTTATGCACCAAACAGCAGTTCGGAGTATTCAGCCTTCTTGGAGACCCTGAAGGGAGTCCTATATAGGGCTCCAGTAGGGGACTCCATCATTCTGCTGGGAGACTTCAACGCACATGTGGGCATCGATGGAGACACCTGGAGAGGCGTGATTGGGAGGAACGGCCTCCCTGATCTAAACCCGAGCGGTCGTTTGTTATTGGACTTCTGTGCTAGTCATGGATTGTCTATAACAAACACCATGTTCGAACATAAGGAGGCGCATAAGTGTACATGGTACCAGAGCAGCCTAGGCCGAAGGTCAATGATCGATTTTGTGATCGTATCGGCTGATCTAAGGCCGCATGTTTTTGACACTCGGGTGAAGAGAGGGGCAGAGCTGTCAACTGATCACCATCTGGTAGTGAGTTGGATCAGAGGGTGGGGAAAGACTTTGGACAGACCAGGTAAGCCCAAACGGGTAGTGCGGGTGAACTGGGAACGTCTGGAGGAGGCCCCTGTCCGAAAGATCTTCAACTCACACCTCCGGCGGAGCTTTTCAGGCATCCCTGTGGAGGTTGGGGGCATTGAACCTGAGTGGGCAATGTTCAAAGCTTCTATTGCTGAAGCTGCGGCGGTGAGCTGTGGTCTCAAGGTCCTAGGTGCCTCAAGGGGTGGTAACCCTAGAACACCATGGTGGACCACGGTGGTCAGGGAAGCTGTCCGACTGAAGAAGGAGGCCTTCAGGGATATGCTATCCCTGGGGACTCCGGAGGCAGTTGCAGGGTACCGACAGGCCCGAAGGGCTGCAGCCGCTGCCGTGTCAGAGGCAAAGCAGCGGGTGTGGGAGAAGTTTGGAGAAGCTATGGAGAAGGACTTTCGGTCGGCACCAAAATGCTTCTGGAAAACCGTTCGGCACCTCAGAAGGGGAAAACAGGGAACCATCCAAGCTGTGTACAGTAAGGATGGGACACTGTTGACCTCAACTGATGATGTGATCGGGCGCTGGAAAGAGCATTTTGAGGAGCTCCTGAATCCGACCTACACGCCCTCTAGTATAGAGGCAGAGCTGGAGGCTGATGGAGGGTCATCGTCAGTTTCCCTGGGGGAAGTCGCTGAGGTAGTCAAACAACTCCACAGTGGCAAAGCCCCAGGGACTGATGAGATTCGTCCAGAAATGCTAAAAGCTTTGGGTGGGGAAGGGCTGTCTTGGTTGACACGCCTCTTCAACATTGCATGGAAGTCTGGGACAGTGCCAGAGGAGTGGCAGACCGGGGTGGTGGTTCCCCTCTTCAAAAAGGGGACCAGAGAATGTGTGCCAATTACAGAGGTATCACACTCCTCAGCCTCCCTGGTAAAGTGTACTCCAAAGTGCTGGAAAGGAGGGTTCGGCCAATAGTCGAACCTCAGATTGAAGAGGAACAATGTGGTTTTCGTCCTGGCCGGGGAACCACGGACCAGCTCTTTACTCTCGCAAGGATCCTGGAGGGGGCCTGGGAGGATGCCCATCCAGTCTACATGTGTTTTGTGGATCTGGAGAAGGCGTATGTCCGGGTACCCCTGGATCTTTTGTGGGAGGTGCTGCGGGAGTATGGGGTGAGGGGGTCTCTTCTCAGGGCCATCCAATCTCTGTATGCTCAAAGCATGAGCTGTGTCCGTGTCCTCAGCAGTAAGTCGGATTCGTTCCCGGTGGGGGTTGGCCTCCGCCAGGGCTGCGCTTTGTCACCAATCCTGTTTGTAATATTCATGGACAGGATATCAAGGCGTAGTCATGGGGGGGAGGGGTTCCCGTTCGGTGGGCTGATGGTCACATCACTGCTTTTTGCGGATGATGTGGTCCTGATGGCCTCATCGGTCGGTGACCTTCAGCACTCACTGGATCGGTTCGCAGCCGAGTGTGAAGCGGCTGGGATGAGGGTTAGCACCTCTAAATCTGAGGCCATGACTCTCAGCAGGAAACCGGTGGAGTGCCTACTCCGGGTAGGGAATGAGTCCTTACTCCAAGTGAAGGAGTTCAAGTACCTCGGGGTCTTGGTCGCGAGTAAGGGAACAATGGAGCGGGAGATTGGTCGGAGGATCGGAGCAGCGGGGGCGGTGTTGCATTCGCTTCACCGCACCGTTGCGACGAAAAGAGAGCTGAGCCGAAAGGCAAAGCTCTCGATCTACCGGTCAATCTTTGTTCCTACCCTCACCTATGGTCATGAAAGCTGGGTCATGACCGAAAGAACGAGATCGCGGGTACAAGCGGCCGAAATGGGTTTTCTCAGAAAGGTGGCTGGCCTCTCCCTTAGGGATAGGGTGAGAAGCTCAGTCATCCGAGAGGAACTCGGAGTAGAGCCGCTGCTCCTTTGCATAGAAAGGAGCCAGTTGAGGTGGTTCGGGCATCTTGTACGAATGCCACCTGGGCGCCTCCCTAGAGAGGTGTTCCAGGCACGTCCAGCTGGGAGGAGACCTCGGGGAAGACCCAGGACTAGGTGGAGAGATTATATCTCCACACTGGCCTGGGATGCCTCGGGATTCCCCAGTCAGAGCTGGCTAATGTTGCCCGGGAAAGGGAAGTTTGGGGTCCCCTGCTAGAGCTGCTACCCCCGCGACCCGACCCCGGATAAGCGGTTGAAGATGAGATGAGATGAGATATCCTCTCCATAATTAGTCATTCATCACATATTAACTTATTATAATTAACATATTAATTATTATCAGTCATTCATAACATTACTCTCATCAATAATTCATTACATAACCTATAATCATTCATTTATAACATAACTATAATAATTCATTCATAACATCAATATAATCGATCATTCATAACATCACATATTAATCCTTTCTAACATTACTAATACCAGTTATCATAATAACAGCACACTCATCTATTTTTCTTAACACTACTTTTATTAATTGCTCTCAACATACCTTTTATCAATAGTTATCAGAACTTCACTATTATCAATCACACTATCATCAATAAATCATAACATCATCAATCATTCATAACATGAACAGGAAAGTCGTGACATTGCTAAATCACAACACCGTCAATAAGGCCAGATGTTCTGAATACTCCCAGATACATCTCTCATCGCCAAGGTGACCAGATCCTGTTAGGCCTTAGCCAATTAGTGTCCTGCTCCGGCACATTCCATCGGTGCATAATGAGTGTCTGTGAAGTGGGGAATATTTAACTTCTCAGTGAGACCGTGACACGGGTGCCATCATTGATTAGGACGAGGGCCCATGAATCTGTCGACTGAATACAAAGTGTTACTGGACCATACAGAACACGTTTAGCCCAGCTGGAATTCAGGCTGATCACCTCAGAAGCCTTTAACCGAGCCACGGCACTCTCTTTTGATCCGCTGGGATGGTGCCGTGGACGTCTTTGACTTGTTGCCGTTAAGGCCACTAATAAGTTTAAGCAGGACCTTTGTGGAGCGCTCTCAAAAGTAGTGTGTTAAATGTAGAATAGGGTGCCATTAGGGACCTGCTCCCGTGGGGATTCTTTTGAATTGAATCAGTTCACCAGCAGTCCCACTCCAGTGTCTCTGAATGTACCAGCTGGGTGTTCTACACGCTATTCTGCCATCGCCATCCATTTATCCATCTCCCATTACTGATATTTTCTCTGGCCCCTACAGGTGTACAGATTCACCATGTTACTTATCTTAATTAAGCCCTCTCAGATGGTGACAAGTGCATAGGGCGTAGTGCGTAGGGAGCCGTTTGGGATCGGATCAGGGTCTTTAATGAGGGCAGCAGCTGTCGTCTGTCAGCAGAGTACTGTATGTCAGCCAGCTACAACTCCACACTCTGCTCTGGTTAGAGGAGTCATGGGTTTTTAATGCAATGATTTGTCTCGCTCAATGCCAGCATGCCTGGAGGATGGCAGGAAGGTTGGGTGTGATGGGAGAGAGGGAATTGGGGTGAGAGATGGAGGAGATGGGAGAGAGGGAACGATGGGTGACAGTTGGAAGTGATGGGAGAGAGGGAAAGGGGGTGAGAGGTGGATTTGATGAGAGAGGGAAAGGAGAGGTGGATGAGAGGAGAGAGAGATGGAAATGAGGTGAGAGATGGATGAGATGGGAGAGGGAAAGATGGGTGAGAGGTGAATGAGATGAGAGAAAAATAGGAAGTATTGGTGAATGAGGAGGAACAAAGAGAGAGGGAGATAGAGGGGTGAGAAGGAGTTGGATGGTTGGGAATATGGATGAGATTGGTGGGAGAGGTGGATGAGATGGGATAATGAGGTTGAGGTATTAGATGAGAAGATAAGAGAGCGAACTAAAGGATGAGAGTGAAGTGGATGAGGTTGAGGAAAAGGATTAGAGATAGAGGTAGAGCTGAAGTGGATGAGGTAGACGATTAAAAGACGAGGTGTAAGATAGGGGGATAAGGTTGAGGATGAGAGAGGTAGATGATATGACAAGTTAGATTATTATATAGATTAGAGCGATAGTGGATGAGGTATTAGATGAAGCAGAGGATGACATAGATTAGAGCAGTGGAGGATTACATAGAGGACGAGAGAGGTAGAAGTAGAGTGGATGACTTCAAAACCAGGGCTACTATGACCCATGGGGGTACTTGGTATTCATTAGGTGTTACAGTTTTCCGACTGAAAAAAGGTTTGAAACCACGGAGGTAGTAGATGACCGGATGAGGTGGTGGAAGAAAGAGAAATGGAGGAGAAGAGGATGAGAGCGAGGAAAAGGATGAATTAGACGATGATAGGATGAGGCAGTGGAAGAAAGAGAAATGGATGAGAGAGAGGAAACGGGTGATGTAGATGATGAGAGGATGCAGTAGAGGATGAGACGAAGGTGGAGGTGAAGTGGATGAGGTGGGGTACTCAAGAGGGAAAGAAATACAGAGCCATAGCTGAGATGATTGAGTCTCATCAGCAGTAATGAGATATAAAATGGTTCCTGTCGGCCCAGTTATTAGCAGGTGGAATGAGGCAATAAACACTGAGGTATAAATAGCACACGGCGCCTCTTATACAAGATACAGACACAGACTCGGGTTCTTACAGAGCCGTACAGAATATGGCCAGACTGACGGACTGCCAAACGGACGGCCCTTCAGGTTGACCGACAGACGGAGAGCAAACGAGAGCGAGTGAGCGAGCAGGGGTGAATAGATGGAAATAGGAAATAGCCCACCAAATTCAGTAGAGAACAAGGACAGTCGGAGCTTCTCTGAGACTGCAGCTGTGGCAGGCCTAAAAGAACATTCATAAAGAACAAGCACAACAGGAGAGCTTATTAAATATTGTATGAAATGTTATGCTTTTGTTACTATATTAAATGCTGTTTATCATTGGTTCCTGCTTTAACTGGACCTGTTAGGATCCCTCACTCTATTGCTCTCCCCCCTGTTTCTCTCCTGTCTTCTTTTCCCTCGTTCCCTCCCTCCGGTTCTCTTCCTCCGCTTCGTTTTCTCTCTCTCTCTCCCTACCTCTCTTTCCGTTTTTCTCTCTTGCTCTGCCGTTATTGCCTGTATGGCTGTGTACAGTGTTGTATCAGAGTGCAAACAGGTATGAATGAAAAATAAATTAAAAGGTTGAATAGTGCTGTTCACAATGTTGTCTGTGCGTGTTCCATTGTTTACCCTTCTCATTGCAAAAAATCCTATTCCTTTACATGCATATTCAATATTTTGAGTCTTGTTTCTCCCTGGTGAAATGTTTCACTGAACGTTAGGCATACATTTGACTGGAAGTTCAGATCCGTGACATGACATTTAAAAAAGTATTGCCATATCACAATATTCTAGTGAAATGTATTAATAATAGAAAATGAACTAATTGAAATAGCTTTAGAAAGAGTCTGAAATGTAAAGGGGAGGGTAGCTTTTAGTTGTCTCTGCTTTCCACTGTGTAAAATCATTCTAGTTGTTTATTTTGTTAGGTTCACTTACTTTGTACTCCGTACTAGCTGGACGAGGGAAAGTTTGTCTGTTATCATTTCTTTGCATGTCAGCATGTTACAGTGGTAGAACTGAGGACTGGATTTGGGGTAGTTTACAATTTGATTACATTTATTTTGGGAAAATTGCTTAGTCATAAATGTTCTAATTCTGCCCTGACTGCTCAAACGGATACCTGTCAAGACAGATTTCCTTCTAACTTTGTTGAATGTTTTCTGGACCAGCAGACTTTTAATTGAACAATGTTTTTAGTTTTTTTCTCAATTCCTGTGATGGCAACTTCAAGTGGATTTTAATAGAAAATGAACAAATTGCAAAAGCTTTAGAAAGGAGCGGGTGGAGTAGAATAGACAAAAGGCTACAACAACAACATTAATTGTCACTCACTGTCGCTTATCTCGTGGCAGGCTGTTATTTAATGTGCAGCCAGCCTATTGGCCGCTTTGTCTTCCGCTAATAGGATTGGCAGCTTTTTATTATCTCAGAGGTTTTAGAAACTTGATTATAGTCAAAAACATTGGGAAGCAATGTTCTTTAACAGTTTTGGTGTTTTGTACGGGATGACACAGCCTTTCCTCTACACATCAGGTTTTCCCGTGTTGTTCCATTTCGCTGGCATAGCTGTGCCCGTTTAGCGTCGACTTCACTGAGACTTTTTTAAGGTTTGGATCAGCAATACATGTGACATAGTTAGTGCCAGGGTGTGTTGTTGATTTAAGGCCAGCTAGCTATTTGTACTCAGTGTTCGCTCTGTTTTGACTGGGCTGTATTTTGTTGAATGCTGATTTGTTAAACATTCCGGTACAAGGATTCAGTGTGTTTGTTGAAATGGTTTGTGAATAAAGGGACTGTTATCTGTGCGTGAAGTCACGGTCTGTGATATTTAGTGTCCAGGAAAGTACTCAGGAATGGGTAGACTGTTTGACTACTGATTGCTGTCTTTCTATTTTATATTGTTTCAGGCCTCTATACGAGTTGTTGTCTAGTACATCTCACTCTACTGTGGTTGAGTGGTTAGTGGCATGACTATGGATTAGCTGAGAGAGAAAAGACCAATACCTCTACGGATATAGTCTACTGTGACCAGGAGGTGAATGACATTATTCTCTCTCTAAGTTCCTTTTTCCAAGCGCTACCTGTATGTAATATTAACGACGAACATAAACCATATTCCTTATTTTACTGCCCTTCTTTTTAACAGCTCTCTGGACTTTTCTCCATCCAAAGTAGTGCTCTATTTTCTTTTGTTTTTGGTGAACTGTTCATTCTTTGAATAAAGGTGCTGTCTAGAACTCTTCAGCGGTCCCATTTGGAACTCGTTTTGGGTCCATTTAGACACGTTTTGGTTTAAAACACTTAAACATGAATTTACATAAAATGGTTCGAAATCAAATGCGTCCTGCAGAAACTGCAACAGGCTTTCCTAAGGAGACAGCAGAATAAACCTTTTGGGGCCCTTTTGAGTAATCGAGACCTGAACTTAAGCACACAATTCATAACAGCACATGTTCTCAACATTCCCTCCCTACATTCCTTCACTACACTCCTTCACTACACTCCTTCACTACACTCCTTCACTACACTCCTTCACTACACTCCTTCACTACACTCCATTTTGTCCAACAGTCTGTGGTATTGAATCTTAACTTCCATATTCTCTCTTTTCTTTCTGTTTCCCTATTCCAACCCCACCCACCCACGACCTCCAACCTCCTCTCCTCTCATCCCCCCACTTAGACGTGGCCGTGCTTCACCCCGATAAGAAGTCAGTCATCATGTACATAACCTCCCTGTTCCAAGTGCTACCCCAGGGCGTTACCATGGAAGCCATCCAGGAAGTAGAAACGCTGCCTCGGACCATCGTGAAGCAGGAGGAGCACTTCACCATTCAGACCCAGCAACGCTACTCACAACAGGTGTGTTAGTCTCTCACACACACACATACACACACTCACACACATATGTCGAACATCTCAGAGAACATCTCTAAATCTAAATGCATTTGCTATTAAAAATGAATATATACTTTGAAGAGATTTCTTAGTAATTTAAAATGAATGTGGAACAAGTAAAAAAATCAAAACACTAAACACAATCTTTTCCTGATTAGTTTAAAGTGTGTGTTTACAGTGTGTTTCATAAGCCAACCGATGCCCACACATACGCAAGTTCACAAAAAGAAAGAGCACAGAGCACAAATAACAACTCAAATCAATCTACAACTCAATTGTATTCAGGAGCGACATTATGTGCTCTCAGACGACAATGTCACCGTGGAATTTGGTAACCCTAGTAACACGTCATTGTTGCCAGGATGTTTTCTCTGTCAACGTGGTTACGATGGCATCGTTGCTGAAATCACATTGTTGCTGTGGTCAGTGAACATTCTCCAGAGACACACTGCTACTCTCATCCTATTTCCTGCATGCACCAGTGCAGGGCTTTAGGTGAGGCCAATGGGTTGTTCCGGGCGTTTCACGATGCTCCAATGCCATTTCTTTCCCAGGATCCCTTAAGGATACATGTGTTGTCAGTGTGGCTTCCCGCTATTTCCCAGCTGCCCCAGGGACTACGTTATTCAGGCGTTCGCCGGTTGAACAGCTGTCACTTCTGGTCACCGATTGTCGCAGTGGCGGTTTGTCGACTGTTTATTATTTACGTTCCCTGCGGGGAATCACTCTCATTCAGCTTGGTGATGTCACAAATCTGCTCTCCTTCAAACCTCCAGCTAGTTCCCTCTTGGTTCTGAGATATGTCCCAAATTGCACCCGAGGGCACTGATGCCATCAGTCTAGTCTAGTAAAAAATAAATACTAGCAAAAAGTAGTGAACTATATAGGATAGATAGTACATTATTGCATGGCTGTCATCATTAGGGATCGTTTCTACTACACGGGGTCAATTGGAATATATATATATATATCTCAAAATGATTATGTAAATTGCAATACAAACAATCAATCAATGAAGTTTATATGATAAAGCCCTTTTTACATCAAAGTTGTCACAAAACTATTCTACAAACACCCAGTCTGTACCCGACAGAGCAAACATCAACAAGTTGACACAAGTTGATACACAGCTGCTATAGGAAAAACTTCCTTATGGGTTGAATTTAGGAAGAAACCTAGAAAGGAACCAGGCTTTCAGGGGTGGTCAGTCCTCTTCTTGCTGTGCTGGGTGAACGTATAATAGTGCAGTTTAATCATTAATAAATAAATAAAAATTACTGCAGAGAGCCTTATAAAATAGTACAGTCAGAAAAATACAGTCAGAAAGGGGCAACAGGGAGGATTGAGGGTTTGGCAGATTGGTAGCTGAAACTGTCAGGTAGCATCAGCTGCTCAGCCTGCAACACAATCATGTTCCCAGGGCCGATCGGTCCCACAGCGTGGCCAGAAGACACGGGTCCTCAATAATGGAAGTGGAAACAAGACACATGGAAAGGTTAGACACCCTAGTTCCCTACGTCCCCGGCACAATAGTATAGCAGCATAAATCTTGAAACTGAGACAGGGGGGTCCAGTGAAACTGTGGCCCTGAACAGGGTAAAGCCAACAAGCCGGAAAACATCCACCCACTTTACCAAGCATCAACCAAGGGACACCAGTAAACTGCAACCACTCTGTGGGGCTTTCGTTTTACTCACAGAGTTACTCGTATTGAGGGAACAAAAGAGCACAAGGGCGAGGGAGAGGACATCTCAGGGGAGATTAGGACCCGCCCAGCAGACTCAGAGCCTTCTGTCTACCTTCGTACCCTGGGCCATAATACACTTAACCATAGACTGTGCTAAAGAGATGCGTTTGAATAGTGACGTTTTGAACTGAGTCTGCATTTCTAACCGGATTGGCAGCTCATTCCATAATAGAGGAGCTCTATAGGAGAAAGCTCTAGCTCCGGCTGTTTGTTTTGATACAGACTTTCATTATTACACATTGAAGGAGTTATTTAGCTTCTGGATTTTTTTATCTAAGAAATGTGTATGTCATTCTGGGCTTTTTAATAATCATAGCTAAACTATATAAACTGATAGGGAGTAAAGTGATTATTTTATTTTTTAATAATGAAAATATAATGAAAATAATTTTTAAATTCATTGGATTTTTTTGTGTTATTTTAACTAAGACTACAAAATAATATTTTATTTATTTATTGCATTTAATTTTTTTTATAGAATTTGATGAGTCACACCAAGGGATTTTGCAATCATCACGAATCATCACGAACACTCAAAATGCCTATAATTCCATTTCAGCGTTATTATCTTGTGTTTTCAACATTACGGACACCCGGCCTGATAATACAGGGATTAGCTGTGAACTGTCGTCATGTGGATATGTGTCCTGTTCTCACTGTTGATTGATGGTAGACATTCAGATAGTTGTCAGCCAGTTGTGGGGTCATTTCCTCCTACATTAGACTAATAGACAGTTTGGATCAGTGTCCTCTCCTCTGAATCTAAATGTTAACTTACTTCCTACAAATGCTATCTTAGCTCCCGCTGTGCCGATGTGCTTGATGTGGGGCTTTGAGACATTACCAAATGACAGTGACGGATGGATACGATGTAAAAGGGGAGGAAGGGAACGAAAGGAGAATGAGACAGAGGTGGTCAATGTGAGAGAAAAGCTGAGGTAAAGTTAGATGATAAGAGAGAAACGGAATGATAGAAAGTACGAAAGGCAGAGAGGGAAATGAGTTTAGCTGTCTGGATGACGCCATTATCCTTCATTTCATATATCATCATTCACACCTACTGTCACAACTCTCTCTTTCTTACACACACACACACACACACACTCTCTCTCTCTCTCTCTCTCTCTCTCTCTCTCGAGTTCACAGGATGAGTTGCCAGCAAATTAGGATAGCTCGTAGGGCCCATTGGAAGGGTCTGGATGAGTTACCAGTGGTAAATGATATTCAGATAGTGTTAAAGTACCAAATGAGCCCTGCTGCTCTACTACCAGTATGGGTTCTGATCTGGACATGCCAAAATAGATGGAAGGTCTGGTAGAAAAATCGGTCTGACTTCATTAGCCAGAGAGATTGTTGTGAGAAATAATTGGTACGGTGTGCTCTGTGTCTGGAGACCAGATTAGTGCCAAGTTGTCCCAGCTGTTTGAAGAGAACTTATAATTAATTCTGCTCTGTCTTTCTTTTATGTGATGCTTTACATGCTCTGGCAGGGATGGAACTTAACGGTTTTGGCCGATGACCAGCTGGGCTAGTATACCACAGTCCCAAGTGAATAATCTGGTCCATCCCATATTTGAAATGTAACATTTCAGGTCGACCACATCTACAGTGGATATAAATAGTTTACACACTCCTGTGATGTGAAAAAATTAGACAAAGATAAATCATGTCTGAACTTTTCCCACTTTTTACAAGACCCATAACGTGAACAATTCAATTGAAAAACAGACTGAAATCTTTGAGGGGGGAAATAAAACCTTACAACAACCTGGTTGCGTAAGTGGGCACTATTATAACTGGGGATGTGGCTGTGTTCAGAATGAACCAATCACATTTAAACTCATGTTAAATGGAAATCATTACACACATGCCATCATTTAAAGTGAAGGTCAGCTGTTCCAGTTGGAGATTCTACAAACAAAAAAATGCAATGTGGGAAAATGCGTTATGGTCTGATGAAACCATGGTTGAACTTTTTGGCGGTGGAAATTATGAACAGTTCCAAATACAAGTTCATTTTAGCACAAAACCTTAAGGCTACCTTTTAGCACGACAACAACCGAAAGCACACATCCGAATCCCCGAAAGCATGGCTTTACCAGAAGAAGATTAATGTCTTGGAATGACCCAGCAAGAGCCCAGACCTGAATCAAATTGAAAATCTGTGGGTGACCTGAAGAGCGCTTTGTACGGGAGATGTCCTCACAATTTGACAGATTTGGAGCGCTTTTGCAAAGAGGAGTGGGCAAATATTGCCAAGTCACGCCAGTGCTGTAATAAGATCAGTAGGTGCTTCAATAAAGTATTAGTTTAAGGGTGTGCACACTTATGCAACCAGGTTATTTCACTGTTTTTATCTGTCATTTTCCCCCTCAAAGATTCCAGTTAGTTCTGAATTGAATTGTTCACATTATAGTATACATTAAAGTGGGAAAAAGTTCTGACATGATTTATCCCTTTCTCATTTGTTCCCATCAAAAAACCTGGCATTTAAACCGGGGGGTGTATACTTTGTATATCCATATCTACCATGGCGTTGTGAGACGTACCAGATGAAGTTCCATCTCCCTGTGCTACTGTTCTATTGGCTCTGATGCTCTGGTTCATCTTTCATACCGCTCTTAACTCCCCTCTCTCTCTGAATATCTCTCTATATCTCTGTATCCCCACATATCCTGCCTTCAATGTCATCACTCTAACTTCTCTCTTTTCTATTCTCCCCCCCGGACGTTTCCTTTTCTCCTATCCTGTTATCTTCTCGTCTCTTCCTCTCCCATTCATCCATTCTATCTTGTCTTCTTTTTTCTGTCTCTATTTTCTCTTTACCATCTCAATCTACTGGTCTTTCCTGCCCTTCTCTCCCTATCCCGCTCTCCCTCCCCCACGTTCTCTCCCTCTTTCTCTCTCTCTATCTCTCTCTCAGATCACAGTGAGTCTGGCTCAGGGTCGGGTTCACCCCCCCTCCCCCACCCCTTCTCCTCGCTACAAAAGCTATGCCTACACCCAAGCAGCATATGTCAAGTCACCTGACCAAAAGAGGAGGCGCTGTACTGAGCAGGTCTGTGTCTGTTCGGCTGACTACCCTGTCCCAACAGTCAATGTCGCTCTTCTGTCTCCCTCCACCCCCTCTACCTCCTCTGTCACCCTCCACCTCCTCTGCTTTTCAGGTTGTCTTCATTGCAGTTAAGCACTTCTCCATGGGGGTGATGAAACAACCTGAGGCATCACTGTGCCCGGGCTGTTCCACTTTGGGCTTGCCCCCCCCCTGGGATTAAATGGGGAGTTATTTGCTCCCCAGGGGTCCAAGCAACGCATGTGGAGACACTGGCCAGCATAGTACGGCTTGGCACAGTACGGCTTGGCACCGTACAGCTTGGCACAGTATGGCTTGGCACAGTACGGCTTGGCACACAGCACGGCTTGGCACAGCACGACTTGGCACAGTACGGCTTGGCACAGTACGGCTTGGCACAGTACGGCTTGGCACAGTACGGCTTGGCACTGCACGGCTTGGCACAGTACGGCTTGGCACGGTACGGCTTGGCACTGCACGGCTTGGCACAGTACGGCTTGGCACTGCACGGCTTGGCACAGTACGGCTTGGCACTGCACGGCTTGGCACTGCACGGCTTGGCACAGTACGGCTTGGCACTGCACGGCTTGGCACTGCACGGCTTGGCACAGTACGGCTTGGCACTGCACGGCTTGGCACTGCACGGCTTGGCACTGCACGGCTTGGCACAGTACGGCTAGGGACAGTACGGCTTTGCACAGTACGGCTTGGCACAGTACGGCTTGGCACAGCACGGCTTGGCACAGCTTGGCACTGCACAGCTTGGCACTGCACAGCGTTGCCGGGTTAACCACACAGCACGCCGCATATTGACTCATCTGTGTGTGTCTTCAATAATGTTTGTCTTTCATTATCATGTCAATGTGTGCCTCTGGCTGTCTGTTTATTTCTGTCTGTTTGTTTCTGTCTGTCTGTTTGTTTCTGTCTGTTGCTGTGTAATCATACTTTTGGCTGGATCGAGGCCTTTGTTTTTTTCATCAGTCTAGGCAGCAGGTGTGTGTGTGTGTGTGTGTGGTATGTGTGTAATGTGTGTGTAATGTGTGTGTCTGTGCATTGGAGTGTGAGTGTGTTTGGCTTTATAGTAATAAATCACTTGTACACTGTTGAAATGCCGGCTAGAAGAGTAAGCCTTTTCAGGCTAATAGGTACACTAAACCAGTGTAATGAGGTGTTTATCTGAGCTATGTTAAACCTGTTCTCCCTCTCTTCCTCTTTGACCCTTCTTCTCCTCACCCCCACCCTCCCGCTCCCTCCATATTTTCTCCTTTCCATCAACCCTCCATTGCCCCCTCCCCTCGTCTCTCCTCCTTCTCCCTCTCATTCCTCCCCCTGCACCTCTCTCCCCACCCCAGACGACACTGCTGCGCGGGGGCAGTCAGGATGACCTGGAGCGGGGCCTGAGTCCTCTGGCCCCTGGAGACACCCATCTGGAGGACTACCAGAGTGCTCTGGAAGGGGTCCTGACCTGGCTGCTGTCTGCGGAGGACGGCCTGCAGGCACAGCCCCCCATCTCCTTCCAAGTAGAGGAGGTCAAAGAGCAATTCCACGCACACGAGGTACGGACGGGTTCCTCATGCCTTTGACAAATTAGTTCTTCATTATGCTATGACTGCATTTGTATAAAACATGTGTACAGGTCTAAAGAAACCAATACTAAAATATGCTGAAAAGCTTTTATACCAGGTTATACTAGGGTAATTCAGCTGGTGCTTCACAAAGTGGCCCAGGTCTAAATTTGTCTCGGATTACAGGGTTGCAATTTGAAACATGGAGTGGAACTGGCTTTGACGTGCAAAAATGAGTTTCAGGCATCTGTATTTTGACATTGTAATTGTTTGATTTGCAATTTAAACTGTGAGACAAAATCCAAAATAAGAAATACATGCTGGGTATTTACAGAGGGTACTGCAAATTAGTCCTGTTGTGTTTATTTACACAGAATAAATGCATTTGTGTATTATTCAAAGATGAAAAAAACATGAAAAGGAATATTTGTGCACGGGGGGTAGAAAGGTTTAACATCTGACGTAACATTGTCCCTGGTGTATTCATTATAAACTATTACATCTACACTGTGTGTGTGTGTCACTCTGTGTGTGTGTGTGTCTGTGTGTGTGTGTGTGTGTGTATCACCCTGTGTGTGTGTGTCACCCTGTATGTGTGTGTGTCACCCTGTATGTGTGTGTCACCCTGTATGTGTGTGACCCTGTATGTGTGTGTCCCTGTGTGTGTGTCACCCTGTGTGTGTGTGTCTCTGTGCGTGTGTGTGTCACCCTGTATGTGTGTGTCCCTGTGCGTGTGTGTGTCACCCTGTATGTGCGTGTCTCCCTTTATGTGCGTGTCCTTGTGTGTATGTGTCACCCTGTGTGTGTGTGTGTGTCTCCCTGTATGTGCGTGTCCTTGTGTGTCACCCTGTGTCCCTGTGTGTGTGTGTGTGTGTGTGTGTGTGTGTGTCCCTGTGTGTGTGTCTCCCTGTATGTGTGTGTCCTTGTGTGTCACCCTGTGTCCCTGTGTCCCTGTGTGTGTGTGTGTGTGTCTCCTGTATGTGCGTGTCCTTGTGTGTCATCCTGTGTGTGTGTGTGTGTCACCCTGTGTGTGTGTGTCTGTGTGTGTGTGTGTGTGTGTGTCTCCCTGTGTGTGTGTGTCTGTGTGTGTGTGTGTGTCACCCTGTGTGTGTGTCTCCCTGTATGTGTGTGTCCTTGTGTGTATGTGTGTCACCCTGTGTGTGTGTGTGTCCCTGTGTGTGTGTGTCCTTGTGTGTGTCCCTGTGTGTGTGTGTGTCCCTGTGTGTGTGTGTGTGTCCTTGTGTGTGTGTGTGTGTCCTTGTGTGTCTTCCTGTGAGTATGTGTGTCACCCTGTCTGTGTGTCTTCCTGTGTGTGTGTGTGTGTGTGTATGTGTGTCACCCTGTGTGTGTGTGTGTATAGGGCTTCATGGTGGAGCTGACATCCCACCAGTCCAGTGTGGGCCGGGTGCTGCGCTCTGGTAGTGCCCTCCTGGGTGAGGGTCATCTGACTGAGGAGGAGGAGACAGAAGTCAGGGAGCAGATGAACCTCCTGAACTCACGCTGGGAACACCTCAGAGTGGCCAGTATGGAGAGACAGAGCCGGTACAACACACACACACACACACACACACAACACACACACACACACACACAGACACACTTCAAGAAACAAACACACAGAACCAGAACACACACACTATTACATTAACTGTCAATATTATGTCAACCAAGACAATTTGAGCGATTATATTGATACTATCTAATATGTGATAATATATTGATTGGTATGTTAGTCATTATCACCTTGATTAGCCAAAATATTGGCTACTGAAGCAATCACACACACACACACACACACACAAACAGAGAACCACAGAGAGACAGGCTCTTGACTTTAAGGATGTCACGATGATTGCCTCTGTAATCTACCCTGGGGTTCAGTAGGACGGCATGTCAGTCTTTCAATATACCATCATAAACCAGTGTAAACCAGCGTATACCACCGCAAACCAGTGTAAACCAGTGTAAACCACTGTAAACCAGTGTATACCACCATAAACTAGTGTAAACCAGCGTATACCACCGCAAACCAGTGTAAACCAGTGTAAACCACTGTAAACCAGTGTATACCACCATAAACTAGTGTAAACCAGCGTATACCACTGCAAACCAGTGTAAACCAGTGTAAACCAGTGTATACCACCATAAACCAGTGTAAACCAGTGTATACCAGTGTAAACCAGCGTATACCAACGCAAACTAGTGTATACCAGTGTAAACCAGCGTATACCACCGCAAACCAGTGTATACCAGTCCATATCAGTGTAAACCAGCGTATACCACCGAAACCAGTGTATACCAGTGTATACCACCGTAAACCAGTGTAAACCAGCGTATACCAGTGTAAACCAGCGTATACCAGCACATACACACTATGTAGGCAGGCACGTATTCTCACACATACACACTATATAAGCAGGCACGTATTCTCACACATGCAAACACACATTAGCACAACGTTGTAAGCCAGCATTGCTATCTGTCCTTCCCTCTCTCTTTCTCTCCTTTTTCTCTCTCTCTCAAAAAGGAAGAAGGTTTTTGCATTAATTTGAGCGATTAAACAATCTGTGAAGTAGCAATTGTGCTGTACCCAAACGCCCCCCTATCTCACACCGTTTCCCCTCCCTCTGCCCACCTCCCTGCTCTTCCCTTTTTTCCTCCCCCCGCTCTTCCCTCTTTTTCTCCCCCCTGCCTCTTCCCTATCCTTCACTCCCCCTTGTCTAGACTCCACGAGGTCTTGATGGACCTTCAGAACCAGCAGTTAAAGCAGCTCACTGATTGGTTGGAGCTGACTGAGGGGCGGATCAAGAAGATGGGGGCTCAGCCAATGGGGCCCGACCTAGAGGATGTCAAACACCAAGTGGAGGAACACAAAGTAGGCTAGCTACCAGCAGGGCTTGATGAGTAATGTTCATACGAGCACGAGATAGCAGAATAATAAGTATTTCCCATATGATCAGTTTCGGCAATACATCATGCTTTGGAAACGGCACACTAGTAGGAGGAATGTTGACCACTATTAAAGGGCAGTTTAATTCAACCCCGTCACCCAGGGTCTTTTGCATGTACAGTATTTCTCTTTATTCTGAATCATTTTCTTATGTATTATACCTTTTATTGTGCAGTTGTCAAATGAGTTCAAACAATCAAATCAAATGTATTTCACACAGCCCTTTTTACATCAGCAGTTGTCACGACACGCTTATACAGGAAGTCATTGTATCTCCAACAGCTGTTGCAGGAAGACCTGGAGCTGGAGCAGGTGCGTGTGAACTCTCTGACTCACATGGTGGTTGTCGTGGATGAGAACAGTGAAGACAGTGCCACTGCTGACCTGGAGGAGAAACTACAGGTGAGACTGACACACGTATTGGGACATTTCAGTCATTTAACAGACAATCCAAGATTAAATGCATGTTGTGAATTCCACTTAAGTGGGCAGTGGTAATGTCCGTGCCTCGAAGTTATTGGGAGTCCGGGGTACGATTCCAGCTTGCTGATTAGCCCAGGGGTCCCTTGGAGGACGGTGCAGTTGTCCAGCACTATCTGGGTTTGGGACTTACTAATCTAATTTGCCTCCTTTGACTCGGTGCGCTTGGGCAGCTTGTTGTTTGTGGCTACGTCCCTTGTGAGCACAATTGGGGCAGAAGAGCGTGTGTGTTCCTTTTCGGCGCAGAGAGATTCTGGTGGACTTCCTTGTTAAAAAGGCAATGCAAGCATCTAACAGGTTGCTTTCAGAGTGTTTGGGTCCGGAAATTTGCTGCTGTAACTTGAATATAAAGCCATGTCAACTAATAGGGTGCCAAGAGAGAGAGAGAGGAGCTTTGACCGGGCGGAAAGGAAGCTACCCTACCGACTTGCATCCACAACATGGTCATTGTTTTTACCTACAGAACAGCAGGGGACTGGCTTCATCCTACATTCAGGCAATGTTCCTACCTCCCTGCCCAAGCACATCTTTCAGTCACTTCTGGTCTCTTTGTAATTGAATACTTGTCCCCAACTGGCTTAACTGGTTAAATAAAGGTTGTAAAGGCATTTGTTGTGCCAGTCCCTTTGGGGTTGGGTGACATTGGAGAAGTTTAGAAGGCTAAACGGCTACTGGGCTGTGCCATTTTGGATGAGTTGTAGGGGTTTGATGGCACGAGCAGGGAGCCCTAGGAACTCAGTAATTTGGTGTGGTCCAGACGAACGATGACACACTCGCGCAGGAAGTAATCATGTAAAAGTAGTTTGTCCCTGACTAATACACTGTCTGATGTTTTCCGTTAGTGGAGGAGAGGAAAAGAGACCCAGTCAGGTAGAAAGTAGTATTTGTCTGTAAATAGATTGTGTGGTATATAATTACTCTTCCTTGTTCCCTGGTAATTAACCACGTCTAGCAGTTATCGGTCCAGTATGTCATGATGCTGCGGTTTTGTCTCTTCACCGTATTGGAAACCATAAAGCAGAGAGGGAGAAATAGGTTCAGGTAGAGAGAGATAGAGAGGCAGGGTGAAGAGGGGTACAGACAGGAGAGAAAATGTGATGAAGGTAGAGAGAGAAAGAGAGGCAGGGAGAAGAGGGGTACAGACAGGAGAGGAAATGTGATGAAGGTAGAGAGAGAAAGAGAGGCAGGGTGAAGAGGGGTACAGACAGGAGAGAAAATGTGATGAAGGTAGAGAGAGAAAGAGAGGCAGGGAGAAGAGGGGTACAGACAGGAGAGGAAATGTGATGAAGGTAGAGAGAGAAAGAGAGGCAGGGTGAAGAGGGGTACAGACAGGAGAGAAAATGTGATGAAGGTAGAGAGAGAAAGAGAGGCAGGGAGAAGAGGGGTACAGACAGGAGAGGAAATGTGATGAAGGTAGAGACAGAAGGCGAGGGACAGAATGAGAGTGAGATACGGGCAATGAGATGGGGTGATGGGGGAGGCATTGACCAGACAGTGAACGGAGAGCGAAGAAAGAAAAGGAAATTGCTTTGTTTATTGGTCTCTTGTACAGTTTGGGATTGTTGGGAGGGAACGGAGTAGAAGCCTGTCTCGTCCTTCAGTATTAATAATAATGATTATAGAGAACCTGTCTAAACCAGATCTGCTGTGGACTCTTTATTTCCTACTTAGTTAGAGAGATACGACACACGGCAAGCAACACACGTGTGTTTTGAACCTGCCGTATTAAGGAGACATCAGAGTGTGTTTGCATGTTTTGACTGGTTTTATTGGTGATGTCTCAGTAAGGGACTCCACAGTCACACACCATCGACAGCACACGCCTCTGTTGACCATTAACTGTGGTGGCCTGCCCTGTGTGGCTACACCACCTGTCTGGCAGCACCATCTGTCTGGCTACACCACCTGTCCGGCAGCACCACCTGTCCGGCAACACCACCTGTCCGGCAACACCACCTGTCCGGCAACACCACCTGTCCGGCAACACCACCTGTCTGGCTACACCACCTGTCTGGCAGCACCACCTGTCTGGCTACACCACCTGTCTAGCTACACCACCTGTCTGGCAGCACCACCTGTCTGGCAGCACCCCTGTCTGGCTACACCACCTGTCTGGCTACACCACCTGTCTGGCTACACCACCTGTCTGGCAGCACCACCTGTCTGGCAGCACCACCTGTCTGGCTACACCACCTGTCTGGCAGCACCACCTGTCTGGCAGCACCCCCTGTCTGGCTACACCACCTGTCTGGCAGCACCCCTGTCTGGCTACACCACCTGTCTGGCAGCACCACCTGTCTGGCTACACCACCTGTCTGGCAGCACCACCTGTCTGGCTACACCACCTGTCTGGCAGCACCCCCTGTCTGGCTACACCACCTGTCTGGCTACACCACCTGTCTGGCAGCACCACCTGTCTGGCAGCACCCCCTGTCTGGCTACACCACCTGTCTGGCAGCACCACCTGTCTGGCTACACCACCTGTCTGGCAGCACCACCTATCTGGCTACACCACCTGTCTGGCAGCACCACCTGTCTGGCAGCACCACCTGTCTGGCTACACCACCTGTCTGGCAGCACCCCTGTCTGGCTACACCACCTGTCTGGCTACACCACCTGTCTGGCAGCACCCCCTGTCTGGCTACACCACCTGTCTGGCTACACCACCTGTCTGGCAGCACCCCCTGTCTGGCTACACCACCTGTCTGGCTACACCACCTGTCTGACTGCACCACCTGTCTGGCTACACCACCTGTCTGGCTACACCACCTGTCTGGCTGCACCACCTGTCCGGCTACACCCCCTCAGCCTATCTGGCATCATCACCTGTCTCTGACATGGAGCTTTGGATACCTGGGTTCTATGGCTATTACTCTGTTAAAATGACAGTAACAGTTTTCCATGACTTACAGTGAGGGCATGTGGTTTTACCAACGACTGGCTGATGGAGCACTTCCTGAATAAGGGACTTTTACTGTGTTGGAGACAGATGTGATGTAATCACTGCAGATATATTCATCCCATGGTGGTCTTGTATAGAATAGCACAGACAGTGACCCTGGAATTATTGGACTCTCTATAAAGATGAGCAAAGAAAATACATAAATGTAATTGTTTTTTTATCAGCTTGACCTTACCCTGAAAAAATATCCAGAAAAGTACATCATGAAAAAATAGGTCACCCCTGAATTTAAAAAAATGTAATATCAAATCTAGTAGCAGTATCTTCCCGTACATCGATTTCTTTCATTTGCAAGGCACTCTTAAATAGTCACCTCGACTTTCTGTACATAACATTGCGAAGCTATTTTGAACAGTGTCACAGTATTTCAGCCAGACGCCCTGCAGCAAATGTAATTGTCATAAAAACAATAAAAAAATATTCTTGTTATAAAGAAATATGATTCCAAACATGACAATCACCTTTACTCATCTACACTTTATGGTGTGTTTGGAAGGTTGTCTTCATGTCATTATAGCGGAGAGCATCTGCTAGCATCAGCTAGATGTAACTAAAAAGTTATATAAATGAAGGTGGAACAGGGAACACGCATATGAACTTAGACAAAAGGTCAATCTCCATAAATTAGCAATAAACTATAAAATATTGCCACACACCTGGCGATACTCATTTTTGCTATCGGGCAATAATAAAGACGTTTTAATCAACTTAGGCTGTGATGAACCTGCCTGGAACGGACTGATGTCTGTCGCCCCAAGGCCCAGTTTGTGATAAAGACGGAGCTAGAATCTCTTTCTGAAGAATCAGAGCGCCTGTGGAATCTCTGATGACAGGTGGCCAATGAAATAAACTGTCATGTTGTTAAATGGAACACTTCATTGGAGTGTGTCTGTGGAGGGAGTCACTTTAAACAGCAGCCACGCTGCCAGTCTGTTTAATGTCTGTTCTCCCCCCCGCAGCACCTGGGTGACCGTTGGGCTGCCATCTGTAAGTGGACAGAGGAGCGCTGGGTACTGTTACAGGAGATCCTGCTCAAATGGCAACACTTCACTGAGGAACAGGTAAGGATATGGGAACAGTCTCCCACGGGCCTTAGAGGCGTACAGGGTTCCTTCAGTGTACATATGTTTAAACGGAGGTACGAGCTCGGATGAATGTCTGAGTAAATCTGCTCCCCATCTCTCATGGGATCTCTCTAAAAGCTTTGTCAGGTTTTCACTGCGCGCCAGGGTTTGCTTTTGTCTCTCATATGGAGTTTGGTTGAATGTCAGTACTTCTTTATCAGTAATGAAAGATGTATTTTCTGTATGATTTCCAACAACATGTAATTCCGTTTCATTTTCATCTTTTCTAATATTTCATTTGAATTAGCAAAAAGTTCTAAAGTTCTATCTATGAGTTATAAGTTTGAAAGGCTACAGCAAATGTCTTTCTGTTGTGTGTGTGCGTGACTTGAGTAAAACACACACACACACACACCTTGACACTTGTTTGATTGTTTCAACTTGTTTGATTGAACTACTTGAAGTAATTGACAAATGACTTGTTCCTGGTGCCTATATCTCACGTGGAGAATAACAAAGAATATAATTAAAATTAAAATTCTGTTGATGTCATTGTTTTGACAAATATAAATCACTCCCGGTCCACAGTACAGGGGTTTAATACTTGTTTGCCTGTGTCCTCTTCAGGCATTGAAAAGAAACAACTCTGTTCAGCCACTGAAAGGCTTTCAGATCATCAGTGTGTAATGTGATACAGTTCAATAATAAACCTGTCCTGCAATGAAGTCACAATTCACTAAACAATACTAGGCCTCAGAGATACCTGGGGAAAAAGAACACAGTGATCAATCATATTTACTTCCAATTTTAGATGAAAACAGAAGATAATACACATGAAAAGGTTTTTTATTTTATTTTGGTTAGTTCTGATCCCAGTTCATCTCGTTCCAGTTCATTTAAATTTTTTCACAGTTATCTAATCAGTTATCTATCTTCTATATATGTGAGCAAATATGTTTTTTGTTAACGGTAATTAACTTGTCTCTCTCTTCTCCATCTTCTGTCTCTGTCTCCTCCCTGGCTCTCCATCATCACACACTCTTTAACCTTTTCTCACCCTCTTCCTCTTTCTTCCTCCCCCCCGCTGCTCAGTGTTCATTTGACTCATGGTTGACTCAGGAAGAGGAGTTGGTTGGCTCCATCCAGGGCAGTGGTTTCAAGGAGCAAAGCGATATGATGGCCAGCCTGAGAAGGCATGCGGTGAGTGGCTGCTCCTTTAGCGTCAAACTTTGTGTTGTGAAAATGTAGAAGTAGGGTATAATTATTTGACAATCCTTTCTTATTTTATTTGAGAAAGCATGTTGTAGCCCACACAGAGCATCTGTGAATAGGCCACACAGAGCATCTGTGAATAGGCCACACAGAGCATCTGTGAATAGGCCACAGAGCATCTGTGAATAGCGCACACAGAGCATCTGTGAATAGCGCACACAGAGCATCTGTGAATAGCGCACACAGAGCATCTGTGAATAGCCCACACAGAGCATCTGTGAATAGGCCACACAGAGCATCTGTGAATAGGCCACACAGAGCATCTGTGAATAGGCCACAGAGCATCTGTGAATAGCGCACACAGAGCATCTGTGAATAGGCTACACAGCGTTTTTTATTTTTATTAAAACGATCTTCCTTTCCCACTTTCACCCAATCTAAATCGGGCGTCTAAAATCATCTCCATTTAACTCAGAATGCATGTGACCAGTGAAAGCTGCCTAAGCCAATGGCTTTACGATGTTTACGATTATTGGCCGCTTATGGAGGCCAATCGGGGACTATTTAACCAAAACATTATTTAAGTTTGACACTGCTGGAATCTGTCAGTCAGCCAGTTTACCTTTTTAAAACCAAATGTTCATAGGCTTATCTTTTTAAATCTACCATGTGTGTGTATGTTTGTGTGCGTGTGTGTGTGTGTGTGTGTGTGTGTGTGTGTTTGTGTATGTGTCTCAGATGGTGAAGGCGGACCTGGAGATGAAGAGAAAGACCATGGACAAGCTGTGCTCTCTGTGCCAGGACCTCCTGTGCTCTGTGAAAAACAAGGAAGTGGCCCACAAGCTGGAGGCGCGGCTGGAGAGTTTCGCCCAGCGTTGGGACAAACTGGTCCAAAGTCTGGAAATGAGGAGCTCCCAGGTACCCCTGCTGCAATGGATGTCATACTCTTAAATGTCATTGAGCCTCTAACTGAGGGGTCAAACCGATTCTACGGAGTGCCTAGTGTATGCAGGTTTTAGTTCTTAAATTGGTCCTAAACAACCAGATAAGGGGAAGAACCTAACCAATTAATGACCTAATTAATAAATGAAGTACAGGTGCACCTGTCTGCACATGTCTGCACCTGTATACACCTGTCTGCACCTGTATACACCTGTCTGCACCTGTATACACCTGTATGCACCTGTATGCACCTGTCTGCACATGTCTGCACCTGTATACACCTGTCTGCACCTGTATACACCTTTCTGCACCTGTATGCACCTGTCTGCACCTGTATACACCTGTATACACCTGTCTGCACCTGTCTGCACATGTCTGCACCTGTATACACCTGTATACACCTGTATACACCTGTCTGCACCTGTCTGCACATGTCTGCACCTGTATACACCTGTATACACCTGTCTGCACCTGTATACACCTGTCTGCACCTGTCTGCACCTGTCTGCACCTGTCTGCATCTGTCTGCACCTGTCTGCACCTGTCTGCACCTGTATTCACCTGTCTGCACCTGTCTGCACCTGTATTCACCTGTCTGCACCTGTCTGCACCTGTCTGCACTTGTTTGCACCTGTCTGCACCTGTCTGCACTTGTCTGCACCTGCCTGCACCTGTCTGCACCTGTCTGCATCTGTATACACCTGCAACTTTTGCCTCTCCTCTTTCATGTTTCTCTGTTTCTCATTTGTCCTGTTATCTCTCTCATCTGTCATCGGACCTCCTATTGCTCTCATCCATCTTCCTCTCACTCCTTTTTTTCCATCTTCCTCTAATCCTTGGCTCTCATCGTCTCCACCTTTCCATCATTCAAATTTCTTTCTTGCATTCAAATGATTCTTTTCGTTCCAATTATGCCTTCATGCCTGTGACCTCCATCATTTCAGACCCATTGTAATCCTATTATTTCATCTGGGTTAAAGGTTGTGTCTTTATTAGCCCGCTGGTAATCTCAAGCAAACCTGTGTGTGACTAGTGTGCGGGCATGCCTGTGTGTGTGTGTTCATGTGTTCCAGCGAGTGTGCCGTGTCTTAATTTGCCAAGTGTTAATGATCAGGCACCTCGAGCATCAATCAGCTGTAGGCCAGCCGTTATCTTACTGTCGCATGACAGAACCTCAGTCCAGTATCACTGTCAGTCTAATCTATTAGCTGTCCATCACTGCTCTATCTTGTCCTTGGCTATAAGGAGAACAAACCTGGCTTCAACTACTTTTCAAATACTGTTACTATTTCTCAGTTTTTATACGCTACACGCTTTTGTCGCTCCTAGACGCTTCCACTTCACAATTGTAGGTAGCACTTACAGTTGACCGGGGCAGATGTAGAGTGGCAGAAATTACATAAACTGACTTGTGGCAAAGGTGGCATCCTGTTTACAGTCTCTGAGCTCTTCAATATGACCCATTGTACTGCCAATGTGTGTCTATCGAGATTTCATGGCAATCTGCATCCGTGCCCAATGGGTGTGGCCGAAACACCTGAACTCAGTAATTAGTATAAAAAGCGTGTTCAGTGTTTGGAGGACAGTCTTCCACAGAAACACCACTTGAGCTCAATTGAGCGCTCCTTTCTTTCGAGAGAACTGGAGTACTCGGTAAATGGCTAATCGCGTCGCTTTAGGCTTTTGGCTCGTAAGTAATAAACTATATATCAAGTCCATTGAAGGGGCCGTGTTTACCCCAGGTGTTCCCTCAGCCCGTGTGCCTGTGAATGCAGACGACGTGACGACGGATGTTATTTAGACAGATAGAAAAGGGTCTCGTTTAACATTCCCAGTGGCTGCACAGCATCTGTCGATCAGCGCGCCGGAAAGTCACCCAGACATATCTTTGTATGCGAACTAGAACGACTAATCTTCCGACAAGGACCCAAACTCACATCTTCAATCTGTGTGTGTGCGGATGCTCTGATTCTGTATTTACCTACTCTGACACGCGTGTGTTTCAGATCTCGCTGGCTGTCACCCCGGCACAGACTAAGCTGACTACCACGAGCGTATCCACCGTGACGACGGTACGCGAGAAGGTAGTGGTGAAGAATACTAAGGCGTCACTGCCCTCTCCGCCTCCTCATAAGAGACCCGTAGTTGTGGAATCAGAGCTGAGGAAAAGGTGAGGACGCGGACCAATTCCATTGTCTGCACAATCTGCTGGGGGGTGTTGCCGAGTGGGGGGCGTGATTGGACTGAAGGGGTGTGGCCAACACCTTTTAAACTCAGCCACTGTTTGTGATAGGGCCAGGGGGGTGCCTTACGTGCTACAAGTGAATTGAATAAAAACGGTCGCACCTACAAACTTGAATCTGTCAAAATGATCTACTATGTCTGACTCTCAGTGAACAGTGTATGGGCCTATATTTATTTCCTCTAAAGTGCAGAAATATAGTTACCTTTGTGTGAAATATTGTTAGATAAATCACTGTCTGGTCCTAGACCTAGAGTAGTCCTGGTGACTGTAATCGATCGCTGGAATTCAATCGTAGTTGAGTCTGAAAAGAAATCTGTAACGATTGAATTTCCGGCGTAAAGACTTTAGCCCTGGTCACCGCATATCTTTGTACATGTTCTAAATGACACACTAGCCCCTCCCTAGTGCACTCCTTCTCTGTGATACAGCACACCCTCTCCCTCTATCCCACTAAAGTTAGTCTCTCTCTTTTACCTGGCTAACCCGTGGTTAGACTAAGAAACAGGTAGGTTTATAAAGCAACATTGTCTGTAGATATTCAGTATAATATTTTGAATCCGTCAGTTTAAACAGTTGGTGATCTATTATTTAGCGACAATAGTTACTATGAATTCTATTTGACACTGTCATGTATCCGATCAGATACAAACACAAACTCTTTACACTGTTTTAAGCTATAAGCAGTTTGGTACCTCTCTGGTTTGTGGTATGTGGACACCATCCATCCATTGTTTGTTCCATTATGCCACAGAATCACTGTTAAACATTTTCTTCTCCAAGAATCACACCCCCTTGGGCCTTATTGCTTATTTCTAAACCAGGTCTTTGTCACCCTGCATGCTAATTGGCTGAAAGCCATGGTTCTCAAGTATGAAAAAACACCTCCTTGTTTACTCTTCTAATTACATTGGTATTCAGTTTATAACAGCAGTAAAGCATCTTGAGAGGTTTGTGGTATACGGGTATTGCCAATATACCATGACTAATGGCTGTAATTGAAAGACAGTCGACGTAGTGTTAGAGAGAGTTTTTCAATTAGAGGGAGTGTATTTTAGAATAGTATATGTGAGTTAGGTTAGAGTAGATGGAGTGTGTGTGTGTGCGTGTGTGATAGAGTTCTTGTTTTACTAATCATGTGAGGACCAAACAAGGAGAATCTAATGAAATGAGGATTCCTGGCTGGTGCAGTCTTACATAAACTGATATTTTAATCTTTGGTTTAGGTTTAGATTTTGGCTTATAACTTGGCTTTTAAGGAAAGTTTTGGGTTATGCATTTTGGGATTGTCATTATTTTAGTAATCTGTTGTTGGTCCTCATAAGTGTAAAAGAAGCTTGACACTGTGTGAGTGATACTGGCCAAAAACACTGGATTGGATATCGGCCAGTAAATCATAATAATCCGATACGATCCATTAATGTATGATGTAAATTTATTGAGCGACATGCCGTTAAAGAGACGTGTGTCGAGAGACAAGAAACACGTGTCAGGTGAACATAGCTAACTAGAGCGTGAGATTAGATGGTGAAGATAAGCAAAGGACATTGAAATAAATGTATTAGTGACAGTTTAGTGGTTTAGTGTCGCTCAATGCATTTACTTAATTTGTACACACACACATGACCTGTTGACATTCCCTGTCCTACATGTTTGAGTGTGTTGACTTCATTTGTACACACACACACACGACCTGTCCTACATGTTTGAGTGTGTTGTCTTCATTTGTACACACACAACCTGTCCTACAGCTGTCAGAATAAACTCGTTGTAATGTTGTGTTCAGGATTGACATGGACTTCACAGAGCTCCACAGTTTCATCACCCGTTCCAAGGCCATCTTGCAGCACCCAGAGTTCTCCATCTCCAGGAAGGAGGGAAGCATTCAGGAGCTCCATGATAAAGTCCTGGTAAGGTCATAGATCATACAGCTTTACCCAGAATGCACCTTAACACGCCGTGACCACAACTACACTGTGAGTTACTTTGGTCGCTGTGTTGAATGTTTTTATTATATTTTCTTATTGCATCTCCCACTTTGTTTTGTCTCTTTTTAATCCAAGTACAACGCATCTCTCTCTTCACTGTCTTCCTCTCATACTGTCTCTCTTCTTCTCTCTCTCTTCACTCTCTTCCTCATATACTGTCTCTCTTTCTTCACTTTCTTTCTCTCATACTGTCTCTCTTCTTCTCTCTTTCTTCACTTTTTTTCTCACATACTGTCTATTTTCTTCTCTGTGTCTATTTCTTTCCCTCTCGGTTTCCTCTTTTTATCCCTGTCTTTCTCAGGCAATAGATAGAGAGAGGCCAGAGAAGTTTCGAAAGCTTCAGGAAGCCACTCGTTCAGCCCAGGCTCTACTTGATCAGTTGGCAAGCGGTAAACAGAACACACACACACACACACACACACACATAGTAATGTACACACACACTGCCACACACACACTCACACACCGCCGGCTGTCCCCATGGCAACCATTCTACCTGTCGTCTGTCCCCACGTCGTAGTTTCCATAGCAACTAGTGTCTCTGCCCTTGTTATGCGATTCCAAAGCAAAGTCGAAGGCAATGTCCCGTCCTCCCTCTTTGTCTCCTCCCTCTTCCTCTCCTATGTCCTTGTATCATCGTTGACAAGGGATACAGTAAAACAGTCTACGCCCCAAACAACCTCAGAACACCACTCCATATGGCCCTAGTCATAAGTGATGGAGTGAGTAAATATGTCGTTGGAGATGGAGGCATTTCGCTAACACAAAGCCTCATGTACCCACTTCACCCTGCATCCGAGAAACAGAGGAAAAGCAGAATAGAAGAACGGTTGAGTTGAACCAGACAGGAGCGCAAAATACATATTTATTTTCTGCTGTGTGGACGGGTTTCTCTCTCTTCTGTGTAGAAAAGTTTCTCTTATTGCAGTGTGGAAGGGTTTGTCTTTTTTCAGTGTGGAAGGGTTTCTCTTTCTGCGGTGTAGAAGGGTTTCTCTTTTTACTGTGTAGAAGAGTTTCTGTTTCTGCGGTGTGGAAGGGTTTCTCTTTTTACTGTGTGGACGGGTTTCTCTTTCTGCGGTGTGGAAGGGTTTCTCTTTTTATTGTGTGGAAGGGTTTCTCTTTCTGCGGTGTGGAAGGGTTTCTCTTTTTACTGTGTGGAAGAGTTTCTGTTTCTGCTGTGTGGAAGGGTTTCTCTTTCTTCTACATGGAAGGGTTTCTGTTTCTGCTGTGTGAAAGGGTTTCTCTTCCCTTTTTTGCACTGAGCTCTGAATCGATCTGGATAGAACATTTTAATTACGTCCTGTTTAATGACAGAGTTTTCCCGACAACAGCATGATATAATATGTGCTGTTGTCTCATGACAAAGGGCCGGTTATACAAGTATTGATTTGATGCGATTGTTGGTATAAGCTGTGTAGTGCTGTGTAGTTTAGTGGTTCTAGTCTTCCTGTTTTAATATGGCCCCCGGTACTGCATCTCTTCGTTATTGATTGGCTAGTATGAAGTCTAATATCTTATTAATACCAGTTAATGGATGGACAGGACCAGCGGACGGACAAGACAAGACAAGACAGACATACTTGAAAATACAGAGATGGAGATTGACAGATAGGACTGATTACAGTTGGATTGATTGATTCACTGTAACCTGTAACCCTAGAGAAGGTGGTTGTGGCCGAATTGATTACTTCTGGATTGGTTGTCTGACTGTGACCTTTAACCCTGCAGAAGGTGGGAGTGGCAGGGTTGATTACATCCTGATTGGTTGTCTGACTGTAACCTTTAACCCTGCAGAAGGTGGGAGTTGCAGGGTTGATTACATCCTGATTGGTTCTCTAACTGTAACATTTAACCCTGCAGAAGGTGGGAGTGGCAGAGCTAATGACATCCAGACCGCGGCCGAGGAGCTCAACACTCGATGGGTTGGTTTCTGTGCCCTGCTGGTAGAGAGGCTGGACTGGTTGGCCTATCAGAGCAAGGTCCTGGCATTCTACAACCTCTGGCAGCAGCTGGAGCAGGCTGTGGTCAACTCTGAGAACTGGCTGAAGGTGCAGCAGCCTCCTGCCTCGGAACTGGAGCCCCTGAAGCATCAGTTGGAGCGCTGTAGAGTAAGTGTTGTGTTGGGGTGAGAGGAGAGGTGTGTTGGGGTGAGAGGAGTGTGTGGGGGTGAGAGGAGAGGTGTGTGGGGTGAGAGGAGTGTGTGTGATGGGGTGAGAGGAGAGGTGTATTTTGGGGTGAGAGGAGTGTGTGTGGGGGTGAGAGGAGAGGTGTGTGGGGTGAGAGGAGTGTGTGTGGGGGTGAGAGGAGAGGTGTGTGGGGTGAGAGGAGTGTCTGTGATGGGGTGAGAAGAGAGGAGTGTTGGGGTGAGAGGAGAGGTGTGTTGGGGTGAGAGGAGAGGTGTGTGGGTGTGAGAGGAGAGGTGTGTGGGTGTGAGAGGACAGGTGTGTGGAAGGTGAGAGGAGAGGTGTGTGGGTGTGAGAGGAGAGGTGTGTGGGTGTGAGAGGAGAGGTGTGTGGGGGTGAGAGGAGTGTGTGTGGAGGTGAGAGGAGAGGTGTGTGGAGGTGAGAGGAGAGGTGTGTGGGTGTGAGAGGAGTGTCTGTGATGGGGTGAGAAGAGAGGAGTGTTGGGGTGAGAGGAGAGGTGTGTGGGTGTGAGAGGAGAGGTGTGTGGTTGTGAGAGGACAGGCGTGTGGAAGATGAGAGGAGAGGTGTGTGGGTGTGAGAGGAGAGGTGTGTGGGTGTGAGAGGACAGGTGTGTGGAGGTGAGAGGAGAGGTGTGTGGGGGTGCGAGGAGTGTGTGTGGAGGTGAGAGGAGAGGTGTGTGGAGGTGAGAGGAGAGGTGTGTGGGTGTGAGAGGAGAGGTGTGATGAGGTGAGAGGAGAGGTGTGATGAGGTGAGAGGAGTGTGTGTGGGGGTGAGATGTGGTGGGATGAGAGGAGTGTGATGTGGTAGGTTATGGTGAGGTGAGTGTGTGTTACACTGAGGATGATGGGGTGTGTTCCATATGTTAATGTCAGATATTGTCTTTCTCTTCACATGTCTGCATGCAGTTCATGTATGCAAGTACTCATGTAAGTCTGTCTATGTGTGTGTCTGTGTATGTCTATCTGTGTATGTCTGGGTGTCTGCCTGTGTGTGTCTGCCCGTGTGTGTGTGTGTGTCTGTCTGTCTGTTGGTGTGTGTATGCCTGAATGTGTATGTCTGTCTGTGTGTATGTGTGTATGTCTGTGTGTATGTCTGTATGTATGTCTGTGTATGTCCGTCTGTCTGTGTATGTCTGTTTGTATGTGAGTATGTCTGCCTGTGAGTATGTCTGTCTTTTGTCTGGGTGTGTGTATGTCTGCGTGTATGTCTGTATGTCTGTCTGCGTGTATGTCTGTGTGTATGTCTGCGTGTATGTCTGTATATCTGTCTGCGTGTCTGTATGCTTGTCTGTGTATGTCTGTCTGTCTGTATGTGTATGTCTGTATGTATGTCTGTGTATGTCTGTCTGTCTGTGTATGTCTGTATCTGTGTATGTCTGTCTGTATGTGTATGTCTGTCTGCGTGTATGTCTGTGTATGTCTGTCTGTCTGTGTATGTCTGTTTGTATGTGAGTATGTCTGCCTGTGAGTATGTCTGTCTTTTGTCTGGGTGTGTGTATGTTTGTGTGTATGTCTGTATGTCTGTCTGTGTGTATGTCTGTGTGTATGTCTGCGTGTATGTCTGTATATTTGTCTGTATGTCTGTATGTTTGTCTGTGTATGTCTGTCTGTCTGTATGTGTATGTCTGTATGTATGTCTGTGTTTGTCTGTCTGTCTGTGTATGTCTGTATCTGTGTATGTCTGTCTGTATGTGTGTGTTTGTGTATGTTTGTCTGTGTATGTCTGTCTGTCTGTATGTGTATGTCTGTATGTATGTCTGTGTATGTCTGTCTGTCTGTGTATGTCTGTATCTGTGTATGTCTGTCTGTGTGTGTGTGTGTTTGTGTGTGCCCGACTGTGGGTATGTCTGTATCTGCACTGTTATAGCAAATAGTGTGCCATTTGGAACATATGTCTTGCCAACATTTCTTCACATACAGTGTCGTTCAGTATTCATTATTTAGTATTCATTGCGGGGAAACACTTTGCCATTGGGAAGGTTGCAATCAATGTTTGCCTAAATATTTAATTGCAGCAAACTCTCAATTTCTTCATTTTGTAAAACATGGCCAATGACGGCGACAGCGAAAGATTGTTAAAAGATGTAAACAGCCCAAAGCTGTAATGAAGCACTGATGTGGTGTATAGACACCGACAGATTAGATTCAGGAACTAAGACCCACTCCCCCCTCCCACCCGACAGTGCACTCAAAGTGTGTCCTCTACATAGGTGTTTGTGCACCCTTTTCTCTTCACTTTCTGCACATTGGTTTCCCATTCGTCTTCCCAGGAGGAGCTGGCCCGTCTCTCCTCCCTGGAGCCCCAGGTCAGCGTGTTAGGGAGGCAGCTGAAGGAGTTAAGGGAGCAGGAGAATGCCCCTGTCTTCTTCGACGCCGACATCGCTGACTTCACAGAGCAGTACCAGCAGGTCCTGGAGGAGCTCAGGGCCAGGGAGAGACTGCTTGTGCTCGGTGAGCAGTTAATACCAATACACAAAGCCATTGAAACACACACAGCCATTCACACACACACACACACACACACAACCATTGAAAAACACACACACAGCCACACGCACACAGGCACACACACACACACACACACACACACACACAACCATTGAAAAACACACACACAGCCACACGCACACAGGCACACACACACACACACACACACAGCCACACACAGCCATTCACACACACACAGGCACACACACACAGACATTCACACACAGCCACACACACACACACACACACACACACACACACACACACACAGCCACACACAGCCATGCCCAGGGAGTGAGGAGGCGTTGTCAGCAGGGATCCTGATCTCAATGATCTCTATTGACTTCCTCAGCTGGCTTAGGCTCCTGCAAATGTTAGGTTACTAGTTCACTATGTTTACACCTGTTGACCCCGTAATGTAAGGAAGACCTGTGGCAGACTGGACTGTTCCTCTGGTAGACTGGACTGTTCCTCTGGTAGACTGGACTGTTCCTCTGGTAGACTGGGCTGTTCCTCTGGTAGACAGGGCTGTTCCTGTGGTAGACAGGGCTGTTCCTGTGGTAGACAGGGCTGTTAAATTCAAGGAAATTGGTGAAGATTGTAAAAGCATGTTAAAAAAGAGAGGAAATAAGAAAGGAGACGAGAAATAAAAGGAAAAAGTCTGTGAAGACAGAAGGAGATGAGGTAGAAATAGAGAATGGTAGGGACATATAGAAGGGATGGCAGAATACAGCTGTAAGAGTTTGTTGAGTGGATGGCAGAATGGCCGAGGGAGAGATAAAGAGACGCTGAGAGAGAAAGAGAGAGATGAAAAAGTGGATAAAGCAGCGATATGAAGAGGTGGAGAGCTGGAGAAGTGGAGTGATAGAGAGGTAGAGAAGTGGAGAGGTGGAGTGATAGACAGATGGAGAGGTGGAGACTGCCTCTGTCTTAGTGTGTCTGTGTGCCTATGTGTGTGTGGCTGTGGATACATGGGTTTATCAGAGAGCAGTTAAACATGTGAGAGATTAGAACCAAGAAGGGTTAAATGACATGCTGCATATTAACACTTTACACTCGCTCCTCTCCTCACAGCACAGCCAATAGGAATTGACCTGGCGTTGGCCTGAGCATGAGTTTGTGTGTGTGCGTGTGTGTGTGTTTGTGACTGTATGAGTGTTTCAGAGTGGCAGGTTATGCGTTACTAGTTTCATTAAGAAATGTTTCATTGTTGCCTCTAGGGAATTGCCATTTCTGCTGTCATACCGTTTTAACTACCTCACACACACACACACACACACACACACACACACACACACACACACACACACACACACACACACACACACACACCCTTATATTTCAGTACTTTCACATGCATGTGGTAATTTGCGAGATGGTTGATCCTGTAGCTAGTGTTTTGTGACATACTCAGTCAAGGTATCATGTGCTTGGAGTTTGGGAAAAAGGGCCATTGTTGATGATCAATGGTGTTTTCATTCTTGATTTCAATACGCTTAATCAATTAATCAGTGTTCTGTCAAGAAAATCATGTTTCCCATTGAAATACATAATGCTTATATAAAGGCCCTGGGGCATTTTTCATAGGATCTTTCATTCTTGCGGTAAAATACTTTTTACTATCGCCGATTGTTCATATTTGATCATCAATAATAAACAGTATATATTTTGCATCATTTTGCCCAGTGTGTTCTAATTGTAGTACAGTACAGAATCCCCACCCTAAAGCCCCAGAATTATGGGACCACATTGGGATTCGAACCTACAACCGTGGTAGTGTTGTGCTGTAACAACTGAGAGTATGAAATACAGTACATGATTACAATCTGTCATTACATTGGAATCACAACATGTGGACATGTAAGAGAGGGTGTGAATGCCAAAGTCTTCTAGCATGGAGCGGGAAAGACAGCAAGGCAGATGATGACATCAGGGAGTCTCTGGACATCTCCACAGATGGGGTGGTTGGGCCTTCAGGGAGCCTCTGGACATCTCCACAGATGGGGTGCTAGGGCCTTCAGGGAGCCTCTGGACATCTCCTCAGATGGGGTGCTAGGGCCTTCAGGGAGCCTCTGGACATCTCCTCAGATGGGGTGCTAGGGCCTTCAGGGAGCCTCTGGACATCTCCTCAGATGGGGTGCTAGGGCCTTCAGGGAGCCTCTGGACATCTCCTCAGATGGGGTGCTAGGGCCTTCAGGGAGCCTCTGGACATCTCCTCAGATGGGGTGCTAGGGCCTTCAGGGAGCCTCTGGACATCTCCTCAGATGGGGTGCTAGGGCCTTCAGGGAGCCTCTGGACATCTCCTCAGATGGGGTGCTAGGGCCTTCAGGGAGCCTCTGGACATCTCCTCAGATGGGGTGCTAGGGCCTTCAGGGAGCCTCTGGACATCTCCTCAGATGGGGTGCTAGGGCCTTCAGGGAGCCTCTGGACATCTCCTCAGATGGGGTGCTAGGGCCTTCAGGGAGCCTCTGGACATCTCCTCAGATGGGGTGCTAGGGCCTTTTGTACACCACTCTTTGGGTCATAAATGCCGGGCTTCATATTTAATGGAGTTTCTCAACAGGCGTGTCCTGGATAATGTTAGGTTGGACCATTCACTGGTGATTGGCTAACAGCTTTGGTCCGATCCCTGACCCCTGACCATACACACGCCTCTGTAATCTGCTTTCCTCAACCCTACTGAATAATTATTATTTAACACGGAGTTGGAAGGTCAATGACCACCATCCCTGTGTGCATGTCACCTTCCTTCAGCTTAACGGTAATCCGTGTTATGACATCACCGGTGACCAATGCCATTAGTGAGCGTTATCTCGTGTTTTGCCTGACCTAACCAATGGCCACATTTACACATAAGAAACGTAGTGGTTGGATCAGTAATCTACGGGTCAAAGATGTTTACAATCCGAGTGAAAGCTCAGTCGGTAAGATTATCCACGATCAAGGAGAACTGTAAATGATGTTTTGTGTTGATGTGCCATTGAACACTATAGAACCACCCACATAGACACCACACAACCACTTAGGATGTATTGATTGCTACTTCCGGTCCAGACAATCTTACACATTATGTCATGTAGACTGGATATACTGTGACTCTGCTTGATGTTGGGCCCATTGTCATGTAGACTGGATATACTGTGACTCTGCTTGATGTTGGGCCCATTGTCATGTAGACTGGATATACTGTGACTCTGCTTGATGTTGGGCCCATTGTCATGTAGACTGGATATACTGTAACTCTGCTTGATGTTGGGCCCATTGTCATGTAGACTGGATATACTGTGACTCTGCTTGATGTTGGGCCCATTGTCATGTAGACTGGATATACTGTAACTCTGCTTGATGTTGGGCCCATTGTCATGTAGACTGGATATACTGTGACTCTGCTTGATGTTGGGCCCATTGTCATGTAGACTGGATATACTGTGACTCTGCTTGATGTTGGGCCCATTGTCATGTAGACTGGATATACTGTTACTCTGCTTGATGTTGGGCCCATTGTCATGTAGACTGGATATACTGTGACTCTGCTTGATGTTGGGCCCATTGTCATGTAGACTGGATATACTGTGACTCTGCTTGATGTTGGGCCCATTGTCATGTAGACTGGATATACTGTGACTCTGCTTGATGTTGGGCCCATTGTCATGTAGACTGGATATACTGTGACTCTGCTTGATGTTGGGCCCATTGTCATGTAGACTGGATATACTGTGACTCTGCTTGATGTTGGGCCCATTGTCATGTAGACTGGATATACTGTTACTCTGCTTGATGTTGGGCCCATTTCGAAGCAACAATCAAACACAGAGAGTTCAGCATTTTACATTTACTTGTAGTGACTTCTCAATGTGCACATAACTGCCGAAGTTATATTTAGGAGATGTTATAGTTTTATTTCAGTTTATTAGAGGTGGCATACATCGTTTTAGGTATAGCTCACCACTGGTCTGGTTCCGCCATCTTTCCCAAGCAATCAAAGCATTATCTGGTTGGAAGCAACATCTTCTGCCCAGTACTGTGGCAAAATGTGCAAAATTGCAAAATATGCTAAATGAGGAGAGCCCAAGGTAAGGTGGCTTGGCCACCAATGCTAAATAATATCCCAGGGGAAATACTGCCAATCTCCGCAGACAGAGACACTTCGCTCTCCCACTTAGCTTCTGCTAACTCCCTCGCCCAGAGTCCTGATATTTTTCTTTTAATTATGAAGGTGTTTCCCATAAGGTAGTATAACAATGGTGGCCCTTTACTACTACTCTATTTTACAGTCATGGATCGCTGCCAAACCCCCCGACTAAGAAAACAGCACGTAATGAACAGGCGATGGTAACAGGGAACGAACTGTTAACTAGCTCTCCATGCCGAGTCTGATGGATAATGACCTGTTGGCCTGAGCCAGAGCCTGCTGTTCTATAAAAAGACATACATGTGAAGGGATCCCAGTGTGGAAGGGCAGAGAGAAGGTTCGGAGGTAGTCAGAGAGAGAGAGAGAGAGAGGATGAGAGCACAGAGAGAGATTACATTAACCCAGCCAATATAGAGACAGATCATTCTCTGATGGATGTCAACAATGCCAGGCCTGGTTTATAGTCTGTAGTTGAAGGCTTGTAGCAAGTACATAGATCAGAAGTCCCTGGAGACCTTCTGTGGTTGGCCTCAGGCTGCAAGAGTCTAATGTCGAATGGGCAGGCAGCCAGATTCATCCCTGAGGGATTCTGGGTATTGTAGTGAAGTGCCGGAGTCTGCATGACAAACGTAAGCAGCTATTCCAGCTACACCCCCGTTTAGAGGTCCAGGGTCATTTAGAAATGTTCTTGGTTTTTAAAGAAAAGCAATATGTACGCAGGCGTCCAGAGGCCCATTATCAGCTACCATCAGTCCTGTGTTCCAATGGCACATTGTGTTCGCTAATCCAAGTTTATCATTTAAAAGACAAATTGATGATTAGAAAATAGCTTCTTACTATCTATCTGGTATAACTCCTCTATTACCACATCCATCCTGTATCACCACATCCATCCTCTATCATCACATCCATATTCTATCATCACATCCATCCTCTATCACACATCCATCCTCTATCACCACATCCATCCTCTATCACCACATCCATCCTCTACCATCACATCCATCCTCTATCACCACATCCATCCTCACATCCATCCTCTATCACCACATCCATCCTCTATAATCACATCCATATTCTATCATCACATCCATCCTCTATCACACATCCATCCTCTATCACCACATCCATCCTCTATCACCACATCCATCCTCTACCATCACATCCATCCTCTATCACCACATCCATCCTCACATCCATCCTCTATCACCACATCCATCCTCTATAATCACATCCATATTCTATCATCACATCCATCCTCTATCACACATCCATCCTCTATCACCACATCCATCCTCTATCATCACATCCATCCTCTATCACCACATCCATCCTCTATCACCACATCCATCCTCTACCATCACATCCATCCTCTATCACCACATCCATCCTGTATCACCACATCCATCCTCTATCATCACATCCATATTCTATCATCACATCCATCCTCTATCACACATCCATCCTCTATCACCACATCCATCCTCACATCCATCCTCTATCACCACATCCATCCTCTATAATCACATCCATATTCTATCATCACATCCATATTCTATCATCACATCCATCCTATATCACCACATCCATCCTCACATCCATCCTCTATCACCACATCCATCCTCTATAATCACATCCATATTCTATCATCACATCCATCCTATATCACCACATCCATCCTCTATCACCACATCCATCCTCTATCATCACATCCATCCTCTATCACCACATCCATCCTCTATCACCACATCCATCCTCTACCATCACATCCATCCTCTATCACCACATCCATCCTCTATCACCACATCCATCCTCTACCATCACATCCATCCTCTATCACCACATCCATCCTCTATCACCACATCCATCCTCACATCCATCCTCTATCACCACATCCATCCTCTATCACCACATCCATATTCTATCATAACATCCCTCCTCCATCACCACATCCATCATCACATCCATCCTCCATCCTCACATCCATATTCTATCATAACATCCATCCTCTTATCATTACATCCATCCTCTATCACCACATCCATCCTCCATCCTCACATCCATCCTCCATCAACCAATCCATTCATTATTCATCACATTCATTACATCTATATACCTCTTTCTATTGCATCCATCCATTACATCTATCGCATCCATCACATCCATCCACCATTCTGCTAATCCACCAAACACTCTAATGTGTACTGTATCTTACCCCATCCAGTCCAGGAGAGCCTCCCCCCGGCGCAATACAAGGAGACCGTATCCACCCTATTGGTGTGGCTGCATCAGTGTGAGGCCAAACTCTCCATCCCCTCCACAGCCGTGACTGAACACCCCATCATGGAGGGGCGGCTCAAGGATGTCAAGGTACTGAATGTTTGTCTGTCAGCCTGGTTTGTTGGCCGGCTGGCTGCTGGCTATCTGCTGGCTGGCTGGCTGGCTGCTGGCTGTTTTAATGACAGTGTAACCTGCATTTGAAGCAAACTGGCCGCCACTTACAGTAGAAATCAAACGTGAGCCAACTTAGCAGAGTCTTCTCCTGTATTTTACAAGTAGTTCCTAAGCAAACACGCAACAGCCCCCTATAAGTTTCTGGTGCGACGTGTCGGGATGAATTGCTTTTTATCTCCTGTTTTACATGCAGAGAGCACCAACAGAGCAGAGCAGCACGGCGCCTCACTGCAATTATGAAAAATTGAGAAATGTTATCGATGGTAGAGACCCAGAGGATTGAAATCAGTGTGTGCTTCTCTAGTTCTGTGTTCCAAACGCCACTCTGTTCCCTATGTAGGGGGCTACGTTTGGTATTTCTAATAGTGTACAATTGAATAGGGCGGACCCGTGTCAACACAAGTGCACCACGTGAAGAATACGTTTCAGTTTGGGACACAGCGCCTCCCTATTCAGGGGACATCACAGGGTCACAACAGCCCGGCACAGACTGAACAGCTCAGACACATTCTGACATGTCACCGTGACAACATTCATCACGTCGTAGGAAACAAACAGCAAGAAGCTCTTATTGCCTTGTTATTATTTTTACGAGGGTCGTGAAGAATGAAGTGGCGTGCTTTTGAATCCAAGGTCAGCCAGGGTGAGTCGGTTGGGATGTGTCCATGTTCTTTACCACAGGGCAACATGGGTCTGTCTACATGTTTATCAGCCTAATGATATCGAGATATCTTTATTATTACCAGTCGTTTAGTTCAGACCTGCCCTTGTATCAGAGCACAGTGATCTAATAAGAGTTATAGTATCGGTTCGTTATGATTCATTTCACACAGTGCTCTCAACTCAATAATAAGAAATGGTGTCCTTGCTCTTGAAAGAAAAGCAATTATTTGTCCACTAAAATAACATCAAATTAATCAAAAATACAGACATTGTTAATTTTGTAAATGACTACTGTGGAATCTCTACTGCACATAGGTGATCGGAGGCCCTTATCAGCATCCATCAGTCCTGTGTTCTAATGACATGTGTTTTCTTATCCAAGTTTTAAAAGTCCACATTTATCATTAGAAATCCCTATTGCGATTATGTTGGCACAGCTGAGCAACTGCTGTGGTGGTTATAGAAGCAATAATCCTTCCGACCTCGTTGAGTATTTGGAGCATTTGAGGGTTCGACCACAGGCTCAAAATGGCCAATAGCCTCTTGCAAAACGCTTTGTCTCAATTACCTTTTTTATGTCAATATTAAACAATTATTATCAATTCAAGAGAACTATCCATTATAAAGAATCAATTTAAGAACCGGGTGTAAAATTAGACTCTTGCTTATGCATATGACTCTTTAGAAAATCTGTAAATTGGCCAGTTAACTTGTGAACAGCCGAATAAACACACATGTAAGTTGTAACCACGTAACTATGTAATCATGTACCAAATGAATTGAACACACACAAACACCAGAAAGATTGGGCTAATTCAGTCTATGTTAGGCAATGGAGCGCACAGTGCTAGGTCCCTTGAGCCCCATATATACTGTATTGCTGCGCGCCTGTTTGTATGTAGCAGTAGCAATTCAAGATAAAAGTAGCAATGAATAGAGATACACTATGTACCTGTGTAAAATAAAGTTGTTTTATTGTACAAAAAAGATTTTATACACGACTCTTTAAAAACCTCTGTAAAACACTGATCTAATATAATATATTGTTTAAGCAGTGCCTGACTAGACTGAAATAGGTTTCTGTAGTGTTTATATTCAGATACTCAACAATACTTCTGAGCTAATGTTTGATAAGGGTCAACGTATTGGTTTAAGAGGAATATATAAGTTAATTTTGCTGTTTGGATGTGTTTGTCTGTGCAAGTTTTACTATTGTGATGGACCCAAGATATGTTTGTCTGTCTGTGTGTGTTGGTGTCTCTCCATGTGCGTGTTGGTCAATGTGCCTGCTTGACTTAGTGCGTTTTTCTTTCTTTCTCATATTGATAGTTTCTCACATTTGGCCCACTGCCACACACAGCACCATTACAAATGCTACCCAGTGTTTGTTAAAGCTGTCACGAAAAAGTATACCGTATGTAGTGTGAACTGTTGAAACCAGATGTAGGCAGGGTTTTACAAACAACGTACGGTCAAAAAAAAACATGTAAACTGGGAACCGAGGGAACATATATGCACTGACTAATTGGAAAATGGGCACCTGGTGTGAATGATTAGAACTAGGTAGTCTGGGGTGTGTTCATGGTAGAAATGAGACCAGTGTTAAACGGAAGGAAGCTGCGCACTCTGCCTGCTAGCCAGCAGAGTGCGCTGCTGTCACAAACACCCAAAGGGTACGTCCAGCCTCTCAGGTTGTCATGATATTATAGGTGACATGTCTTGGCCTTTTCCCAGACCGTTCTAAAGACTATATTTTGATTATTCACCTAACCTAAAATGCCTCCAGGATGGATTAACCTTATGGCCAACTCTGAATTTTCTCTAAGAAAATCTCCAATCCACCGTTCGAACTTCTCTATAAGGATTACTGGTCAAGGGTTTTTTTGAAGTTCAGCACTAGTCCTCAGAGCTAATCCTTTTCTGCCTCTGGAGGACTTGATATTTATATGTTTTTTACTTTCCGAATAAATGACGAAGAAACTTTTCCCCTGCCCTTCGTACTGACCCAGGGCGAATCCAAATGCAGAATCCAAACCTGATCTCTTTTAGTATTTCAATGTCTATGTCCCTTACCCCAGTTCCTGCAAGTGTTGCTGTAGGAGTGTCACAGTTATGTGGCCTCTTGTTAGCTTTAGCATCAATGGTGAAATCAAATAGTCCTCATAGTTTTGACTGGCGTCTTCACATCCTCTCCATCAGATAATGCAGGTGGCGCTGCAGGAACATCAGGGTGAAGTGGACTACCTGACGTCCACCGTGGACCAGGTGTTCCAGAAGACCTCTCCAGAGATCAGTCAGAAGTACCGGACAGAGATGGACGGCATCATGGACCGCTGGAGACGTCTGACCTCCACGCTGGCGGAGAGGGTCACCAGGCTAACAGAGCTGATGGCTAAACTAGTACAGTTCCAGGTACTGTAGCAAGGGTGTGTTACTGGTGAAATACACAGCAAGATGGAGAGAATGATGGAGAGAAAGGTGGAGAGAAAGGTGGAGAGAAAGTTGGAGAGAAAGTTGGAGGGAATGGTCTTTGAGAAAACAATCTTGAGCACATTATCTATCTGTAATGTCCATCTGAATGTTCCAGAATAACAAAGCTTAACAGACATAATAACATAATCACTGTGGTCTGGCCAGTCTGTCTGTCTCACTGTCTGTCTCACTGTCTGTCTCACTGTCTGTCTCACTGTCGGTCTCACTGTCTGTCTCACTGTCTGCCTCACTGTCTGTCTCACTGTCTGTCTCACTGTCTGTCTCACTGTCGGTCTCAATGTCTGTCTCACTGTCTGTATCACTGTCTGTCTTATGTCTGTCACACTATCCGTCTCACTATCCGTCTCACTGTCTGTCTCACTATCCGTCTCACTATCAATCTCACTATCTGTCTCACTGTCATCAGAATGATGTAAAGACCCTGAGGAAGTGGATGGCTGATGTTGATGTGTTCCTGAATGAGGAGTGGCCGGCGCTGGGAGACTCCGAGGCCCTGGAGAAACAGCTGGAGCAGTGCACTGTGAGTGTTGGCAACCTACTTCAAACACCTTCACACCTGGCCACCCAGAACTCCAAGACTACTTTACATTCCCCTCACGGCAGGTCGCTATAGTTATGGTAACCACCAGAGTTATTGGACCCGTGTGTAAAAACGGGCAGAACCGACAGTGTATAGTTCATGTGTGTTTGGCTGATGTTGACACATTGTTGAATGAAACATGAAGAACTCTGTGGTCATCCTTGTCTTCCTGTTTGACCTGTTTTACAGGTAAATTTACCCGTTTTAACATTTAACATAATATGAGGTAAACATGCCAAATACACATGCTAAAATCTCTTTTATTTTATCAACATGGAGAACGTCAGAGAAGACACAAATGAAGTTTTTTGTTCTTAAAATAAATGAGCTAGGGATTGGTTTAACCCGACTGGGCTGTGATAAACCTGTCTGGGTTGAGAATGAGTATTGGCAGAGGCTTTTAGAGGTAAAGAAAACAACCTCCAAGGACCAAAGAGATTTGCAGGCATTGGTTATATCCTGGGGTCACTAAGTCTAAAAAACAAACACCACCTCCATTCCAATAAGCTGTTTGGAAATCTTGCAAGAAGAAAGTATATTGCAGGTGTAAGCTAATAAACTCCAATAGCACTTACATTTTTTTGCTCATCTTTACCAAGGTGTCTTATAATTTGTAGAGGGCACTGTATACAGCTAGATATTTCAGGAATTGGATTGGATTAAATGCGAGAAGGAATGGAACGGATAGTCATAAAACTCACATTGAGTGATGTATCATAGTATTTCTACACATTCATCCCAGTCTACTTTATAATATTTCTATGCCTTTAGCCCATTTTTTAAAATAATACTTTATGCATTCATCCCATTCTATTTTACAATATTTCTATGCATTTAGCCCATTCTATTTTATAATATTTCTTCACATTCATCCCATTCTATTTTATAATATTTCTTCACATTCATCCCATTCTATTTTATCATATTTCTTCACATTCATCCCATTCTATTTTATCATATTTCTACACATTCATCCCATTCTATTTTATCATATTTCTACACATTCATCCCATTCTATTTTATCATATTTTTACACATTCATCCCATTCCATTTTAGAATATTTCTACACATTCATCCAATTCCATGCATTTAATTCAATCTAATTGGAAAAATCCAGATCTCTGTCCAAAGGATTATTAAAGGTTCCCAGGTTAAATACCTTATCTGTTTAAATGTATATTTAGTTACTTAGCAGACGCTTTCATCCAGAGCAACTTATAGTGGTGACATCTAACATCTATCTGGCTTTTTCGCATCTGTATGTTCTGTGATTGGCTAGGCCCTGGTGAATGACATACACACAATCCAACCGAGTCTGAATGGCATCAACGAGGTGGGCGTGTCTCTGAAGAGAGAGGCGGAGCCACCATTCGCCATACAGTTGCAAAAGGAGCTTGATGAGCTGAACGCTCTGTGGGACATCATCTGCAAACAGGTAGGGTGCACACACGATGAGGCAAACGCCCTTACACACCTTCTCACCTGGTCTGTAGTCCACCTGGTACTGAAGAAAGGGATCCCTAACAATGTCATGTCCATCTCTGTCCTGACATACCGTATCCGGATGTTATTGAATGTGTACTTGTCCCCCCAGGCATATGCTAAGAAATCAGCTCTGAAGGGGGGTCTGGACAAGACCATGAGCCTCCGGAAAGAGATGACGGAGATGCAGGAGTGGATCGCTCAAGCTGAGGAAGACTATCTGGAGAGAGACTTCACTTACAAGACCCCTGAGGAGCTACGGAAGGCTGTGGAGGAACTTAAGGTACGCACATGAGTGTGTGAGCGAGTGTGTGGGAGTGTGTGTGTGTGTGAGCGAGTGTTGGTGAGCGAGTGTGTGTGAACGTGTGTGAGTGTGTGTGTGTGTGAGCGAGCACAAGTGTGTGAGAGTGTGTGTGTGGCAGTGTGTGGGAGTGAGTGTGTGTGTGTGAGCGAGTGTGTGTGTGTGTGTGTGAGTGTGTGTGAACGTGTGTGTGTGTGAACGTGTGAGTGTGTGTGTGGTAGTGACTGTTTGTTTCATGGTCCTCCAAGCTGGATTTAAACTTCCAGATGTTATGAATGTGTGTGTTTCGTCGGCCCATCATCCATCCATCCCTGGGCCCCTCACTCGGCATCCACCCAAACCCACTCTGACCTTAATCTAAGTACTGACCTGCTGCCAGCTCTCTCTCTCTCTCTCTCCCTCTCTCTTCACCTCTCCCTCTCACATCTCTTTCTTATTCACTCCCCATCTTTTCATCCCTTTAATTCCAGCTCAATAACTTCGGGCAGTCATGCATTTCTAAAACAAATGCTGAAAGATAACCAACTCGTCTCTGTCTCTTTTCTTTCTTTCTTTCTCTCTCGTCTCCCTCTCTGACACACAATCCCCTGCCTCTCCCATCCTGGTGTCCATCGGTGTAGAAGGGTCAGGAGGAGGTCCACTCAAAAGAGTTGAAGGTGAAGCTTCTGACCGAATCTGTGAACAGTTTCATCTCTAAAGCCCCACCAGCTGCCCACGACGCCCTGAAGGCAGAGCTGGATGTGCTGACCACTAACTACCACAGACTCTGCAGCCGTCTGGACGGAAAGTGTAAAACACTGGAGGTACGCTACACACACACACACACACACACACACACTCACGTCGCTGATCCTGCCCCTTGCAGATCTTTCACATCACAAAATCAATCTTCCTGGTTAGAACTACAAACGTCTAGGACAATCTGTCGAAGAGACGGAATATCAATTGTCTTTCTCCCCTCGGTTTTCTCGGTTATCTATTCTCCGAGTTCACATTTGACCCACCTTCTATCGCACATACGTACAAACCCCATTGTCTCTCGCACACATCACTCTATCTACTGGTTGGTTCTCATCGTTGTCTCTCTCTCCCCTCATACCCCCCGTCACCCCTCCCTCTCTCCCCTCATACCCCCGTCACCCCTCCCTCTCTCCCCTCATACCCCCGTCACCTCTCCCTCTCTCCCCTCATTCCCCCGTCACCACTCCCTCACTCCCCTCATACCCCCGTCACCCCTCCCTCTCTCCCCTCATGCCCCCGTCACCCCTGCCTCTCTCTCCCCTCATGCCCCCGTCACCCCTCCCTCTCTCCCCTCATACCCCCGTCACCCCTCCCTCTCTCCCCTCATGCCCCCGTCACCCCTCCCTCCTCATACCCCCGTCACCCCTCCCTCTCTCTCCCCTCATACCCCCCGTCACCCCTCCCTCTCTCCCCTCATACCCCCGTCACCCCTCCCTCTCTCCCCTCATGCCCCCGTCACCCCTCCCTCTCTCTCCCCCTCATGCCCCCGTCACCCCTCCCTCTCTCCCCTCATGCCCCCGTCACCCCTCCCTCTCTCTCCTCATACCCCTGTCCCTCGCCCCCCTCTAACTCCACGACCCGCCGGGTCTTTAGGAGGTGTGGGCTTGTTGGTGTGAGCTGCTGTCCTATCTGAAGCAGGAGAACGGATGGCTCGACCAGCTGGAGCAGAAGCTGGACGAGACAGACAACATCCAGGGCGGGTCAGAGGGGCTCTGTGAAGCCCTGGATGTAAGATACCTGGAACCGTTCAACTCTGACCTTTACCCTCCTGTGTGTGTTGTGACGTCTCACCTCTCGTCACCACCTGGGGATTGGTTGCATATTGGTAGTGCTCACGCCTCGTGACAAAGACATAGCAAAGATTATCTGGGAGTGGTCTTAGAACTGAGAACTGTCTGTTATTGGTAGAGAGGCTCTTACTTATTGGTGTTGAGACCAATTAAAAGCCAGCCGAACGATGTTGCCGGGCAGGCTGACAGTTGTATCCTGCATGAACCGGCTCACATTTCGCTTTTCATTTTATTACAAAAAAGACACACAAGAGCATTGTCTTGATTTTATTACAATGCGCTGTGTTATTTCATTCTCCTATTGTCGGCCAGTATTAATTAAAACCGGGGAATCTTGGTCCTTTATTCCAGGAACATTCTCTTTTCCTTTCTTGTGTCCTCTTGTGCTTCAGTCTGGTGCTTCAGTTTTACCTACATTTACATGTTAGTAATTCAGGAGGCTCTTATCTAGAGGCACTCACGGTAAACGCATTCATCTTCGGCAAGCCAGATGGGACAACAACATATTGCTGCCTTAGTCTGCACATGTTCCCTTTGTATAAAAGTTATCAGCAAAGTCCGTGCTGCTAGGAAGACGATAGCCAAGGGGTTTATTTAGGATCGTTTATGGAACACAGACAGAGCCTTTGGTTTACCGACATTAGAAGAAAATCTGGTTCTACCATATAAGCATGTTTGTAGCTGGTCCTACTATAGAGGTATGTCTGTGGTTATGTAGGTACTGTATGTCTGTATTTGGTCTGTGGGACTAGAGTTATTTCATGTCTAGCTATACAAATAATACTCATGTAGTGAAAAGTGAGTATAATCGACACTGATTGGCTATACTGACTAAAGTGGGTGTGTCCAGGCGTTGGAGACGTTGCTGCGTCACCCAGAAGACGGTAGGAACCAGATCAGAGAGCTGGCCCAGACTCTGATGGATGGGGGAGTCCTGGATGAACTGATCGAGCACAAACTGGAGGCCTTCAACACACGCTGGGATGAACTGATGCAAAGGGTAAGGATGGATACACACACACATACACACACATCCACTCACATCCACATACACACACATCCACTCACATCCACACACACATACACACACATCCACTCACATCCACACACACATACACACACATCCACACACATTCACACACATTCACACACATCCACACACACATCCACACACATCCACACACACATACACACACATCCACTCACATTCACTCACATTCACACACATCCACACACACATCCACACACATCCACTCACATTCACTCACATTCACACACATCCACTCACATTCACTCACATTCACACACATCCACTCACATTCCCACACATCCACTCACATACACACACACATCCACTCACATCCACTCACATTCCCAGACACATCCACACACATCCACTCACATTCCCAGACACATCCACACACATTCACTCACATTCACTCACATTCACTCACACATCCACTCACACATTCACACACATCCACACACACTTTCACACACATTCACACTCACATGCAGACACATCCACACACACACACACACACACCCACTCACATCTTCTCACACACACACACACTCTCACACATACTCACATCCACTCAGATCTACTCACTCACACACACACACACACACATTCAAATCCTCACACTCACATCCACACACACCCACTCACACACACTTACATCCAATCACACACACACTCACATCCACACACACCCACCCACTCACACACACTCACATTGTCCCCCTCTGACACGGCAAAACTATTTACAGTTATATAATCTGACACAGTGACACAACGAAGAAAGAAAACATCGCGTCTTGACAAATGACAATCCCTGTATTATACAGTCATGTAATATTTTTGATCCTCTCTGAACAAACTGATTATTTCCGAGCTCATAAGCATTTCTCCGTTGTGTCACTGTCACAATCTCTGCATCTTGTCAGGAAGTCTTTCAGCCGCTGTTCTGTTAGAGTCTGTAGAGGGACGGCGCTGGAGGCATGAGGGTCAGAGAGCCTGCCCCGTGTCTAATTGTAATCTATAAAGGAAAGGAGATAGTGAACCTATCTGATGGTACCCCCCAGTGTTTGTGAGTACGGAAGATGAAAAGGACGAGAGACAGGCAGGCAGGCAGACCGTGGGGAAGGATGTCACACAGACAGGCAGGCAGACAGGCCAGGGGTAAGGATGTCACACAGACAGACAGGCAGGCAGACCGTGGGGAAGGATGTCACACAGACAGGCAGGCAGGCAGACCAGGGGGAAGGATGTCACACAGACAGACAGGCAGGCAGACCGTGGGGAAGGATGTCACACAGACAGACAGGCAGGCAGACCGTGGGGAAGGATGTCACACAGACAGGCAGGCAGGCAGACCAGGGGTAAGGATGTCACACAGACAGGCAGGCAGGCAGACCAGGGGTAAGGATGTCACACAGACAGACAGGCAGGCAGACCAGGGGTAAGGATGTCACACAGACAGACAGGCAGGCAGACCAGGGGGAAGGATGAGAATGAAAGATGGACATGAAAAAAAAGCAGACACATAGACGGTCAGGCAGAGAGAAAAGCAGGCAGAAAGGCAGTCAGACAGACAGACAGGCAGATGGCTTGACAGAAACTCAGGCAGATGTGTTGGAGTCAATTCTCTCCCGGATTGACTGAATTGTCCCTAAACCCTGAACAGACTGTGTGGACTCCAAATAACTGTAATTAAATCTGTGCATTAATGCAACCTCTTTATGGGATTTATAGGTCTTGTTCTGCTCTGGTTAAATACGTTACGGCGGAACTGCAGCTGAGGAGACATCAGTGTGATGCATTACAAACGCTGCTGTATTCGCAGTCTGTTGTTGTCTGTTGCCGTGGCACCGCCGGTAACCTTGCTGTGCCCACAGTCTGCCCTTGAGCATGGCCCTCAACTGAAGTGAATGTCAGAAATGTCCTATCTGCAGGTTGTGACCCCCCCAGTTGACTGACAACTCCATCCACATACAAGCACACCGTATTTGACCTTTATATCTGTTCCTGTCAGTTACCGTGTGTTAATATCTGTTCATATAGTTTCTGTTTCAGAACAGATTACTATGACTATACATAGACGGTTATCCTCTTGGGATTAGAGAGATTCACCTACACACACACACACACACACGTGCATACACACACACGCACACACACATGCACGTTGGGATAATGATGAGGGGCAGGGAAAATACGTTTCAGCTTCTTAAACCCGAGAGAGAGAGAGGGTTTAGAGGGCACTATATTCTGAGAATGAGTGTGTTTACAATACCTCCCGAATGGTAGTGAGTACAGAGCCAATCCCCCAGAGAAGTGTCTGTTGGTGTTGTTTGCTCTGAGATAATAATTTTACTGATGTGTTTTTGCTAATTGTGTGTTTCTGGGCCTGTGTGTGTCTGCGTGTGTGTATGTGTTTCTCTGTGTGTCTGCGTGTGTGTATCTGTTTCTGTGTGTGCCTGTGTGTCTGCCTGTGTGTTTCCGTGTGTGTGTGTGTGTGTGTTTCTGTGTGTGTCTGCATGTGTCTATGTGTGTGTGTGTGTGTGTGTGCCTGTCTCTCTCTATCAGGCGTTGAGTCGGCAGCAGCAGCTGGAGAGGAATGTGCAGAGTGCCCAGGAGAAGGACAAGACTCTACATACCATCAACGACTCCCTAGATGCCACTGACCGTCACCTATCTTCCTACATCGCTGACCACATTGACGCAGCGCAGATACCACAGGAAGCCCAGGTTAGACCAGGGGGCAGGGTCAATGACAAATACCACAGGAAGCCCAGGTTAGACCAGGGGGCAGGGTCAATGACAAATACCACAGGAAGCCCAGGTTAGACCAGAGGGCGGGGTCAATGACAAATACCACAGGAAGCCCAGGTTAGACCAGAGGGCGGGGTCAATGACTAATACCACAGGAAGCCCAGGTTAGACCAGGGGGCGGGGTCAATGACAAATACCACAGGAAGCCCAGGTTAGACCAGGGGCGGGGTCAATGACAAATACCACAGGAAGCCCAGGTTAGACCAGGGGGCGGGGTCAATGACAAATACCACAGGAAGCCCAGGTTAGACCAGGGGCGGGGTCAATGACAAATACCACAGGAAGCCCAGGTTAGACCAGGGGGCGGGGTCAATGACAAATACCACAGGAAGCCCAGGTTAGACCAGGGGCGGGGTCAATGACAAATACCACAGGAAGCCCAGGTTAGACCAGAGGGCGGGGTCAATGACTAATACCACAGGAAGCCCAGGTTAGACCAGGGGGCGGGGTCAATGACAAATACCACAGGAAGCCCAGGTTAGACCAGGGGGCGGGGTCAATGACAAATACCACAGGAAGCCCAGGTTAGACCAGGGGGCGGGGTCAATGACAAATACCACAGGAAGCCCAGGTTAGACCAGGGGGCGGGGTCAATTACAAATACCACAGGAAGCCCAGGTTAGACCAGGGGGCGGGGTCAATTACAGTTTTTACAGTAATGTTTTACTGTGGCCAGCTCAACATTACAGCTCTATGTATCCCAGAAGTTATCTTGAGCCGGACAAAAACAAACCATCTAAAATGCAAGTTATACACACCTGCATGTGAACGTCTCATTGTACAGAACATGATATAACCATTATTTTACGTCAGACCTATATTCTGGTACAGCCGAAGCACCTGCCTGTCACAAAGATCACCTGTTTAAAGAAAACAGAAAAGCATCAGAATTTCTATGACTATTTGTAGCCTATTTCATGGTTTCAGCTCTGTGTCTACAAGCTACTGTTTCGTTTGGAATTACAGTCTGCGATAAAGACACACAGTGACACAACAATAACTATGTTTTATAGCTCTTGATTCATCCACTAACAATTCACCTTTTCCTTTCTTTCCGCCATGCTTTATATTAACGGGGTGGCCTTTTTTATGTTTTCACTGGCTCCATCTGGACATTTTATCTCAACATTTAATTTAAAACATGAGTTTGATGATTATTTTGTCCACGTCCATGGACCTTGAGCCAACTGACAAAACGTGCTGTGGTTTCGGCTGTCAAAATGAATTTGTTCATATTTCTGCGATCAGTTTCACACAAATACAGACACACACACACACACACAAACATACACAGAGCAAAACACACAGTTGATTTCCCACTCTCTCGTCTACATGTGGAGTGAAGCTCAGCCAGTTGCTGCCAAGTCTCTGTCTAGTGGTCAGGCTGGAACCAGAGGAAGTGTAAGAGCGTAAGGACATTTTAGGTTCCTCTGAGTTAGTTTGAGACAGATTGACGACACGAACACTCTTGGTACACACGGCATGAATGGGATTTGACGTTGGCACGCTGCTGGCACAGTGGCACAGTGAAGACTGAGCAGAGAATTGATGGCATTTCAAATGAATGACTGCTGGAGTTTCTCCTTTTATCCTCCTCCGTTTCATTCTCCGTTTCATGCTTGAGGCTGTCTGCCCCCATGTGGTACGGCGTCTGAGGTGCAGGGGAATGTGTGTGTGTGTGTGTGTGTGTGTGTGTGTGTAAGAAGAAGATGGAGTGTTGTAATAAATTTGTCATTTCAATGACAGAAAATCCAGACGGAACTGAACACACACGAGGGGACTCTGGAGGAGATGCTGAAGAAGAATAAAGAAAACGGTCAATCAGAGAGAGTTGCAGCACAGATCGGCATGACACAGGTAACACACACACTCACACACACACACACCAACTTCACACGCACACACACACACACACTCACTCACACACACACACACACACCAACACCAACTTCACACAGTCGACAGATATATTGGTTGTGTCTCTGCATTTTTTTAGACCAGCCAATATCAACCAGCATGTGTCACGGCAAATCAATATTGTGTCATCCAGGTTTCTGTGTGTCTCAACCTGTGTGTGTGTGTGTGTGTGTGCCGCTCTCACTCTCCTATTCCGTCCCCCGCAGAAGAAACTCCAGGAGGTGTTTGCGAAGTTCAGGCTCTTCCAGAAGCCGGCGAAGTTTGATCAGCGCCTTTCGGAGTGCGAACGTGTCCTGTGGGATGTCAAGGCCCAGCTGGGGGTGCTGGATATACGGAGCGTGGAGCAGGACGTGGTGCAGTCACAGTTGGAACAATGCATGGTGGGTAATCAGTAATCAAACACACCGCCAGTGAAAAAAAACGGACCTCCTAGTGATGTGCTGGTAATTGTTTTTGCAATAGAACAGTGGGTTCACAGTCCAGGTTGCTATAGTGACCAAGAACGATGCATGATTGGTTTGATGCATTATTAAGTGAGCATGTCTCTCTTCCTGTCGCCTCCTCATTTCCTCTCCCTGTTACTCCCCCTCCTCTGCCACCCTCCTCTCCTCTCCACTCCCCCCGTGCAGAAGTTTTATAAGAGTTTGAGTGAGGTGAAGTCGGAAGTGGAGACGGTGATAAAGGCAGGGAGGCAGATCGTCCAGCGACAACAGACAGCGCAGCCTAAAGAGATGGACGACAGACTGACTGCCCTCAAGCTGCTCTACAACCAGCTGGGCGCTCAGGTTAGCGCCGTGAGCCAATAGCGTGGCTCCGATCACCGCAGCCCCGCACACATGTCCACTGATTTGTACAATCAATCAAATATTTATTTTATAAACCCATTTTCTACATCAGAAGTTGTCACAAAGTGCTTTACAGATACCCCAAGCTACAACAACAGTTGGGGGGAAAACTGAGGACACTGGGAAATGAAGTTGGATGTGTTGTGTGTTTTCGGGGGACCCGTGCGTGTTTTTCAGGTGACTGAGGGAAAGCAGGAACTAGAGAAAAGTCTGAAGTTGTCAAGGAAACTGCGTAAGGAGCTGAACAGCCTAACAGAGTGGTTGGCCTTGACTGATGCTGAGCTCACCAAGAGGTCTGCTGTGGAGGGAATGCCCAGTGACCTGAAGGCTGAGGTGGAGTGGGCCCAGGTAGGGTGGTGAACTCACACACACGCACACGCACACACACACACACACACATCGGGTCATGATCTCAATAGGAAGCCAGAATGTCAAGGGTTAGTTTTCTCCCCCATCTCTCGCCCAATGCTATCTCTCTGTCTCTAGTCCCCTTCTGACTGGTCCTCTCTTTATCTCCCTCTCTCTCTCTCCCTCTCTCTTCACAGCCTTTTGCCTCTGTCTGTCTCCTTCTCTGCTCTCTCTGCTCCTGAGGATGGTTGTCTGGGACAAATGGCACACTATTCCCTACGCTGGTCCACAATAGGCCCTGGTCAGAAGCAGTGCCTCTTAACAGGAGTGCCATTAGGGACGCCTCCTCAGTTTTCCTAGACCGCCGACTTGGTTGCATAGCAACGCAATCGCTGTCTGCAAACAAATGTCTGTTTGTCTCGGAAATTTACAACGTTTCTATTTCCATCAGGCCATCAATAAACACACTGACATCCGTTTCATGCTGGTCTCTCTGCTTCTTCAGTCCGCCGGAGATAAGGCGGACGTGATCCTCTTCCTAGATATGGATCTGAAATCTTTCGACAAAGAAACACGCCTTTCACCACGCTTGTGTTTTGTGGGGAAAACTGACCCGAAAGACCATACGCCTTGTCTCACTTTCTGCCGCGTACTAACTCTAGACCAGGGGTCTCCAACCCTGCTCCTGGAGAGCTACTGTCCTGGGTGTTTTCATTCCAACTTCATGTATATGCAGCCTCATTCAGTAATGATCTATCTAATTATTCCAGTCAGCTGTGCTGAATTAGGGTTGGAGTGAAAACCACCGGGACAGTAGCTCTCCAGGAGCCGGGTTGGAGACCCCTGCTCTAGACCCTATTCCCCTGTTGTCGTTCGCTAATTTGCCATCTCTCCGGGAGCTAATGCCGTGTCTCCCTCCCTCCCCAGGAGACCCAGAAGGAGACAGAGAAGCGTGCTCCCCAGCTGAAAGCCATCCTGGAGCTGGCAGATGCTCTAAAGGCTGTGCTGCGAGGTCATGAGGGTCTGGTCGATGACAAGGTCCTACTGCTCAACTGCAACTGGATTGCTGTCACCTCTAGGAGTGAAGAGTGGCTCAACCTGCTGCTGGTGGGTCACAGTGTAGGGGCCTGGGAAACAGATACTTTATTGTTCTTTTATTTCTCTTCACTTCCTTCTGTATGCTTCGGTGGCAGGGTCCCCACCCGCTATGACGAGTCCCTTGTCCACTCTGCAGTCTGGGACATGTTAATATGAATGAGCCCACAGGGCTCTCTCTGGCTGGAGCCTGTCTGTGGGCCGGTCTGGAGCCTGTCTGTGGGCCGGTCTGGAGCCTGTCTGTGGGCCGGTCTGGAGCCTGTCTGTGGGCCGGTCTGGGGCCTGTCTGTGGGCCGGTCTGGGGCCTGTCTGTGGGCCGGTCTGGGGCCTAACTGAGGCCTGTGTTTGGGGTCTTTCTGGAGTGTTTCTGGGGTCTATCTGGGGTCTATCTGGGGCATGTCTGGGGCCTGTCTGGGGCATGTTTGGGTCCTGTCTGGAGTCTATCTTGGGCATGTCTGGGTCCTGTCTGGGGGCCTGTCTGGAGTCTATCTGGGTCCTGTCTGGAGTCTATCTGGGGCCTTTCTGAAACCTGTCTGGGCCAACATGAAACACACTGTTTCTGGGCCAGGACTCCCTGTTTCTCACCTAATGTCTGGCTGTCAGCAGACTGTGGTAACAGGATGGTGTCACAGTTGCACTCAGTACTACTGGCCTGCTAACAAAACTGTCTCTCTCTTTCTCACACACACACACCACAGGACTACCAGAGACAGATGGAAACACTGGATGTGAATATGAAGGAGATCAATGAGTGGATGGAGGGTGCAGAGAAAGAGATGGACAAGATGGAGATGGACGGGCCGGACGACCACGTACTCAAGGTCTTCATATGTTCCTTCTTTTATTCCAAATTCTGAAGTCCATTGAGGTGTCTATAGCTTTTGGTTTTCATATGACTGCTTGTGGTCGTCGTCGGTTGATTAACCTCCCAGTACATTCCTGTTATAGCGGCTGGCTCAGTGTATTGATCAGGGGGTTTCTGCTGCCGTCCTTCTGGTTGTTATTTTCAGTTCAGTTGCTGTAGTGAGTGTGTGTGGGGTAATATATGCCCTGTGTGTGTGTGTGTGTGTGTGTGTGTGTTTGACAGGGTCTGCGTGGGGACTTGGTGGTAATGCATGGTAAGGTGGAGGCGGTTGGAGCACTGGGCCAGGACCTGATGAGGACCCGGGGAGAACATTGCCAGGCGAAGCTAGGGTCTAAACTAGAGCAGCTAAACACACGCTTTGAGACCATAGCACAGCGAATCACAGCCGGACAGGTACACTGCTGAACTTTAACCTCTCGTGTTTTTACAAGGAGCAAGGTGAAAGGGTCAATACAGTATGATACAGATGTATGTGTGTGTGGTGTGTGTGTGTAGCTGGCTGCCTCGGCGGTGGAGGTGGAGCAGTACCACAGCGAGGCTAAGATCTGGCTGGACCTGCTGGATGAAGAAGAGAAACAGGGAGAGAACCTCAAGGAAGAGGACTTCACAGTACAGGACGGGGTAAAAGGGCATATTTTATTTATTTATTTTCTATATATTCTGTATGTTTCTATATATATGTTTTCTCCATCCCTGTCTCTCTATATCTAGTTATCAATCCCTCCATCTCTCTGTCTCTATATCTATTTCTTCATCCCTCTGTCTTTATATGTATCTATTTCTCCATTCCTCCATCCCTGTTTTTATATATCTATTTCTCCATCCCTCTGTGTCTATATATCTATTTCTCCACCCCTCTGTATCTCTCTGTGGTAGGACTGTGAAGAGGGAGCAGTGAAGGATCTGCTGCTGAAAGGAGAAAACTTACAAAGGAGAGTCCCAGACCCGGAAAAGAAAGAACAGATTAGAATCAAACACAACCAGCTCAACACCAAATACAACACTGTTATGGTACACTATTGACTCCTGAATCATTTATAACACTGTTATGCCACACTGTTGACTCTTGAATCATTTACAACACTGTTATGCTACACTATTGACTCTTGAATCATTTACAACACTGTTATGCTACACTATTGACTCCTGAATCATTTACAATATAAAATCCTAAAACAATAACAACTCTGTTATTGTACAATATTCACTCCCTAAACAAAGTCATCGTTACCATTTAATCAGCAGTTCAATTTGCCCATGTGTGTGTTTATCTACTGATATCTACAGTACCAGTGGAAGGTTTGGGCCCACTTACCCATGTACGTGTGTCCAACCTTTTGACTGCTACTGAATGTGTGTAGGACTTGCGCGGCGTGAGAAAGAGGAAGGCGCTGGCTATAGCTCCACAGTGGTACCAGTACCGTAGGAAGTCTGACGACCTTCTCCAGTGGCTGGACGACATACAGAGGACTGTGGCCCAACTTCCTGACCCCCCAGAGGAGCTGAGAGTTAAGGTGAAATCTTACCACTGTCTGTGTGTTGGCCTGTATTTGTGACTGTCTCTGTGTGTCTGGAAAAATTGTGTGTAACTCTGTTTCTCACACACACACAGACACACACACACACACACACTAATCTGTTTCTCTCATTTCCTGCCTCTTTCAATTTCTGTATTTCTTTTCAATCTCTGCCTATCTTTCTATGTAATGACTTTTGCTGAGTGTTTACTGATGTTGTGTGTGTTTTTGTTCCAGGTGATTAAAATGACATTCCGCTAAACTGAACTCCTTTTGAGAGTCATTGGTCATCCCTTCTGACATGTACCTGCTACTATTAGCTCCATCTGTCTGTCTCTTAGTCTGTCTGTCTCGCTGTTTGTTTTTTAGTCTGTCTTTCTCTCTGTTTGTCTGTTTCTCTGTTTGTCTGTCTCTCAGTCTGTCTGACTCTCTGTTTGTCTGTCCCTCTGTCTTTCTGTTTGTCTGTCTCTCAGTCTGTCTGTCTCTCTGGCTGTCTGTCTCTCTGGCTGTCTGTCTCTCTGGCTGTCTGTCTGTCTGTCTCACCGTTTGTCTGTCTGTCTCTCTGTCTGTTTGTCTCTTGGTCAGTCTGTCTGTCTCTCAGTCGCTCTGTTCGCTCATTTCACAGCTTATTTTCTGCCCTTCCCTCCTCTCAGGGAAATGGTTTAATACTGATAAAACCCATGAAAGCCTATAGTTAAACCCGACCGTCACTGTTGATACTACTGACCCAATAAAACAGGCCTCTTATCGTGACTCATCTCTCTCTTCATTTCCCTGTTCTAACTGGAACGACTAGATGGTTCCACTTGAATAATCACTGCCCTAGAAGACTGGAATAGCAGTGTCCTCCTGTGTGTGTGTGTTTTCTCCCTGGATGTGACTCTGGCTGGTTCTGTCCGTCTACCAGGAGATTGGCTCAGAGTTCCATGTGAAGAGTGAGGATCTGAAAGAGGTGCAGGGATTGGCCAAAGAGCTGTCGGATGCAGGGGCGGCCTCCCTGGTCCAGCCCCGCCTCCTCCAGCTCAACACGCGCTGGCAGGAGGCGCAGACTAAATTCACCCCCTACCGCCAACAAAGTGTGAGTCCCCCCCCCCACTGCCCCTGTTTTGCCCTCATCAACTTACCCCTGCCCGCTGGCTACTAAGTACTAACTACAGCCTGCCGTATAACCATGTTAATCATGTGATCACTCACCTGACCAATCAGCCGGAGATAGTTCTTAGTCCCTCTTCTTGAACCTCCTCGTCAAGAAATGGTTTGAATGAGTGGATGGAAAGCTAGACCAAGTGGTGATGAGGTATTGGCAAATGGACCCTGAGAGTGGGAATAGAGCTTTAATCTTTAAGAATATGATATGCACACGTGACCCACTGTAGAACCAGAATGTGTTTGGATTCACTATCAGTCTCTCCGGATAAGATGCGGCTAAATGACTTAAGCGCTTTCTGTGAACTGACATCGACAGACAGTTTTACTGGGGGATAATCAGATTTATTCGCCAAGTCTGTTTACACACACAAGGACTTTTGTTCTGACCCCTAGCTGCAGCATTTAGGACACACATTTTAAGACGTACACAAACAGTACAAACAGAGCAAAACACACCACATGAACAGTCAAGAGACCCTGCCTAGTTGGCATATGTACTGGGTAAATATAAAAAGTGAAATATGGATCTGAATAGTGCAAAGGAGCAGTGTCTAGATGTGTGTGTAGATTGCAGAAAAAGAAACAGCAATGTCCATGTTCAAGTACCAAAATGTGCAAAAGAGCAACATCTAGTTATATATACAATATCTAGTTATATATACAATATCTAGTTATATTACAGTTGTGCACAAAAGAAGAGCAATGTTCAGTTCTAGTACAGGATGTCCAGTTCTAGTACATGATGTCCAGTTATAGTACAGGATGTCCAGTTATAGTACACAATGTCCAGTTATAGTACAGGATGTCCAGTTATAGTACAGGATGTCCAGTTATAGTACAGGATGTCCAGTTATAGTACAGTATGTCCAGTTATAGTACAGGATGTCCAGTTATAGTACAGGATGTCCAGTTATAGTACAGGATGTCCAGTTATAGTACAGGATGTCCAGTTATAGTACAGGATGTCCAGTTATAGTACAGGATGTCCAGTTATAGTACAGGATGTCCAGTTATAGTACAGGATGTCCAGTTATAGTACAGGATGTCCAGTTATAGTACAGGATGTCCAGTTATAGTACAGGATGTCCAGTTATAGTACAGGATGTCCAGTTATAGTACAGGATGTCCAGTTATAGTACAGGATGTCCAGTTATAGTACAGGATGTCAGTTATAGTACAGGATGTCCAGTTATAGTACAGGATGTCCAGTTATAGTACACAATGTCCAGTTATAGTACAGGATGTCCAGTTATAGTACAGGATGTCCAGTTATAGTACCGGATGTCCACCATGATGATTCGTGTCAGAGGCGATAGTGTCCAATGTGGGTAATGGGGGGGGTATGGGGCGAACGGCAGTCTTGTGCTAGAGGCATATTCCTCAGACTCACCGCCGTGGGGTAGAAGCTGTTTTTGTGGTAGGATGTTTTGGTCTTGATAGCCGTCTGCCAGAGGGGAGAGTTCTGAATAGTCTGCCTGCCTCAGTGACCTTCCTTTGAACAGATCATTGACGGACGGCAGCTTACAACCAATGGTCCGCTTTGCTGAGTGGATGATGCGTTGCAGTCTGTCTTTGCACTTGACAGGATCTGCAGCGTACCAGACGGTGATGGAGGGTGTGTAGGCATTAATCATCATGAACGTTGGAAGTTTGTACTTTCTGAGCTGCCGCAGGCAGTACAGTCTTTGTTGAGAGATGTAATGTTCAGCTTCCACTTGAGGTACTGGGCGATGGTGTTGCCCAGGAAGCGAAAGGACACCATTGTGCTGACAGGGGAGCCCTCCAGGACAATGGGACGAAGGTCAGCTAGGCTTTTCCTATAGTCCACTCTCATCTCCACTGTCTCCAAAGTCGTTGAGACTGTACCAGGACACCAGCCGGTCGATTTCCCTCAGAGATTAGACCAATGAGGGTGGTGTCACCTGCTAAGTTTGACATAGTGGTGATTGGATGTGCAGTTCTTGGTGTACAGAGAGAAGAGAAGAGGGGACAGGACGCAACCTTGAGGAGAGCCAGTGCTGATACATTGATATTTTGGCGGCATGTTATAATTATGGAAAACAAATCAGCAGAGATTTAAAGTTAACAACTTTCTGTACAAAGCGCTGACCAATAATGGCTGTTGTGGTTCTATTCTCATGACTGAACTCACAGATGTGCATTTGCTCTACGGCCAATGTTTAGACCTTCATAAAGTACGACGCACGTCGTCCTGCCTCTGATTTTGCAACATGACGGATTTATGAATGATCTTTAAGAAAAGTGGTCTCAAATAATTGCTGCGGTTGCCCGATCATGTCGACACGCGGGCCAAAGGTAAGTAATTACTGAGTTCTTTTAAGAGTAACACACAACGCGGAATACGTGCACATACAGGAACACACACACACAGCTAAGCAGTCGGTTACCAGCCAGAGAGCTCTGGTGATTCACTGACTGTCTCGTGCTCCCAGATGAATGACTTCAACACAACAGTAGTGCATTTGATATGGATATTGAGGCCATTGGAAATGCAGTGTTGGTATGACAATGTTCTCACTACCTAACTGAAGTAACGTTTTATTTGTGAGACACAAATCAATATGGACTCATGGTTACCAGTACCCTTAATCACCAAGCACTTTTGCAATATATCAAGTTTTCCATCTTTCTCGTACTCTATTTCAAACCTTCCTTTGATAGTTTCTCACAGTTCTTGAGCCGACATTTGTATCGAGATTCAATACTCCAAGCTCGGCATTTGATCCCACATCTATTTCTGCAACCTTCCCCAAACACTTCCAAATAGCTGAATCAATATCAGGACAAGGGGGTGAATCTCATTAGGAAAGTTGTGTAGCTGCCGTAGAACTTTTTCAACCGAGAGAAAATCATTAAAGACTTTAAAAAATTCCTGTGTATCTAAGACAATATAACATTGGAAGAACAATTGTACCATTGACCAAGGACAGTAAAGATGGGGAATGCACCAGATCCCACTACAGGAAAGACAGGAAAAGCACCAGATCCTACGACAGGAAAGACAGGAAAAGTACCACATCCCACTACAGGAAAGACGAAAAATGTACCATATCCCACGACAGGAAAGACAGGAAAAGTACCAGATCCCACGACAGGAAAGACAGGAAAAGTACCACATCCCACAACAGGAAAGACAGGAAAAGTACCAGATCCCACGACAGGAAAGACAGGAAAAGTACCAGATCCCACGACAGGAAAGACAGGAAAAGTACCACATCCCACAACAGGAAAGACAGGAAAAGTACCACATCCCACAACAGGAAAGATAGGAAAAGTACCACATCCCACGACAGGAAAGACAGGACAAGCACCACATCCCACTACAGGAAAGACAAGATAAGTACCACATCCCATGAGAAGATAGACAGGAAGTGCATCACATCCCACGACAAGATATACAGGAAGTGCATCACATCCCACGACAAGATAGACAGGAATTGCATCACATCCCACGACAGGAATTGCATCACATCCCACGACAGGAAGTGCATCACATCCCACGACAAGATGGACAGGAATTGCATCACATCCCACGACAAGATAGACAGGAATTGCATCACATCCCACGACAGGAATTGCATCACATCCCACGACAGGAAGTGCATCACATCCCACGACAAGATGGACAGGAATTGCATCACATCCCATGACAGGGAAGACAGGAAAAGTCCTACATCGCACAACAACAAAATACAGGAAGAGCATCACATTCCACAACAGGAAAGACAGGAAGTGCACCACAGAAAAGTACTAAAGGAACTCTGGATAAAACGTACTGCACTAATGTTCTACTAACGTGTCTGGTTATGGAATGAAATTGGAATGAAAGTCGATTTATTAATGGTCTATGATAATATGGTACATATAAGTATTTAATAGTTCTAAACACATTTAGTGTTTTGTTTGGTTAAAAATGAGTTAAATCCTGTTTTTGAATCAGATAAAGACAGGGATAATCGAGCATAGTAATTCATTTGGCCTTTCCTTACGTTAACAACAAACTTTCTCTGACTTGGGGGTCAAATTTAGGGCTAGTATTAGAATCATGTTAGGTTTAAGGTTAAAGGTTAGGCAAAATAGTTATTTTCCACAGAAGACAATTGGCAGTCCTCACCTTGTTAGTAAAGGCTATATGTGTGTGTTTGTGTGTGTAGGATTACCTGGCAGAGCTGCAGACCCTGTTGCGTTCCGTTTCAGAGACAGAGTTCCAGCTGAACTCTCCCGAGTACTGGCAAGCTGTTTTCTACAACCTACCACAGCAGGGACAGTGTCTTCAGGTGAGTCAGTGAGTGTTTGTGTGTGTGTTTCTGTAAATGTGGTTGTACATGTTTGTGTGTCAATGTATTGTTATTGTGTTTACTCACTACATGAACGCGTGTCCCTTTCCAGGAGGTGAAGTTGAGCCTGCACAACCTCCGCCCACCTGTAGAGGGAGCACTTGCCAGGAAAGGTGAGGTGCTGGCCATGGCCAGCCCAGGAGGAATCCCCAGGGTCAAGGAGACAGCTGTCCTGCTCAACAACAACTGGGAGAAAATCAACAAGCTCTACCTGGACAGGCTCACGTATGTCCATGACAACCATGGTGGCCGTTGTTATTGACCACTTACATTCTAGGAACACTGGGAAAGTACAGGGAAGGACTCCGGACCAGACCGACCGGGACAACACAATTCTCTCTCTGAATAATCACACCATCAACCTTTCACATTGACTGTTCACAGTCTAATAGTTGTTCCTGGGGTGTGTGTGTGTGTGTTTGTGTGTGTGTGTAATCAGGCGCTGGGAGGCGTCCAATGCTAAGTGGCTTAAATTGGTGGCGGACCAGAAGGCTGTGGGTGATTGGTTGAGTAATGCCGAGACCACTCTGAAACAGGCAGAGACCGACCCAGACGGAGCCAGGCCACACTTAAAGGTAACTGCCGTTCATGACGTAACACGAGCACTTACACACAAAATGCAAGGAAATCCAACAAGGCTTCAGATACACAAACTGACTTAATCACCCCTGAACTAAAACAAATGAGGGCAGTGCTTCTCAAATCACCCCTGGGGGACCGCCAGACCTTCCACAATGCTGATTTAGCCCTGAACCAGCACACCAGTTTCCCTGTGTCAGGGGCTTGATGATTAGTAGACGTGTTAAACCAATTGTAGTAGAGCTTGAATACATCAGATACATGAATTGGCTTCCAGAGGGAACATGATCAGAAATGACTCCAGGTTTCCGGGACACAAAGAGCTCTTGGTGAAACTTAATTCAAAAGTAAAAAGAGAGAAAAGCTAGCTGTTGGTGTGTGTGTGTGTGTGTTCACCACAGTTCGTCCCTCCGTCTCCATAGCAACGCAGTGGTCCCAGCATCCTGAATATGTCAGTTAGATTAGCACACTCCCCTCACACCACTGCAGCATTTCAATGAAGGGCACGGCAGTGGATGGGATTATGGGATTACACTGATGCACTCTAGAGAGTCCTGTGGTTGAACCAATCAGAACAGTTGTGGGTTCAGAGGTCCTTGTGGTCCACCAATTAGAGCATCTCTGGGTCCAGAGTTCTCGCCCTGTCCTTATCATATCGCTTAAAGCAGTATTGTCTGTGTGAGTGCATGTGTGTGTGTTTGTAGTTCAGTACCTCCGTGTGTGTGTGTGATCAAACGTAGCCCTGTCCCATCAACTTTTAACTCCCAGTGATCAACACAGGGCGCCTGTCTGTCTGGGGAGACAGGGCTGTTGGTATCATCTGTGCCAGTCACATCTGTGCCAGTCACATGCCGTTTTATGGACCTGTGGGTCTAACTGGTCTTGACGGACGGGACTAAAGGAACAGCCGTTGTGTGTCTGAAGCAGCTTGTCTTTGAAGACACCAGCTGTGTGTGTGTGTTTATTGCAGACACACTCAGCAGGGGCGGAGCCAGAGGGGTGTCCGGGGCACTGGACACCCCAGTCATCTGATTGGCCACCCCGGGTGCCACCCCAAAAATTGTATTCCATATTGGAAGTTTGATGATGATTGACATCTCATTTGACCGCTTGTTGTAAGAAACATTTATTTCGATACGTTGCGGAAGTTTTTTTTAAATCGAGGACAAAGAGAGATCATTTCCACATTTTCGCGATTGAAAAATCATATATTTTAAGTATTGTAGTGACCTGGGACCTGTTTATGTGTTAACGTTCCAAGTGTTTAAGTTGATAGTTCTGTGTTTGAAATCTCGCGGGGTTTGGGGGGTATAAGAGGAGGTGACAGGAGTAGTTCGCTCTATATCCTTAGTGAAATGCCTGCTTGTCTGGGACTTGTGATGAGACGCTAGCAGCATTTGTATTGTTGAAATGGAGCCTACGTAGTTTAATATCAGAAATGGTGTAAACAAATAATATGTTTAATAACACCTACATTGTTACCTGGGGACATGTGGAGAGAAACATTTGCAGACAAAAATAAGTATGTAGTACCTCCCGTTTGACTTTGATGGCAATGGTGTTTGTGATGCATATTGTAGCGACCCGTAATTAATATCCCTATATGGAGCAGTGGGTAGTGCACTGGTTCGAGTCCCCGCAGGACCGCACAGTATCTTGATTTTGTCCAGATTAAATAGTGTAAAATTTATGTTACTGAGTCTTCAAATGTATTATTAATCATAATGATTTATTATACTTGACTAACCAATAATGTCAAATTATTCACATTGCTAACACGTTTTTGTAGCACATGTGCCTAGCAATGCAATGACAGTCCTTCATTAAACTGGTCACTACCACTGCTATTTTGATTGAAAAAGATCTGTATGTCCCCTTTTTTGGGTGGCATAGCTGACCTACAAAGCACAAAAAGGGGCAAACATGTATACGCTGAAGGGCAAAGGGAATGTTAAAAAGTTTTACTCTTTTATGGGGTATGTATTAACCATCTGCTACATTGAAGAAATGTGGGTTGAGGGAATTATTACTTCTACCTCTAATCATCAATCATAGGATTTATTCATTCTACTTTTATGCCAGGTTATAGCTTTAAGTACTAACTTTCTGTCATTGTCTATGGACCCCCTGAAATCGCCTCGGACACCCCATGGCCACCCCATGTATAAAAGTCTAGTTGCGCCACTGACACTCAGGGTGGATGCAAACACACATGCAACACACCAACGGCACATGCTAAAGGCACCCGCTAACGGCACGCGCTAACGGCACATGCTAACACCCCGGCACATCTGTATGTTCTTTTGATGGTCTATGAGCCCTTTTTCAGGTTTTAGAAGTTACCTGTGGTTTCTATGTTTCAGCCAATTAGGGTTTATTTGCTCTGGGGTAACAGTATCATGGTTCTGTTCATGGTTCCAGTCAGATGTGAGTTTTGTTTTTCGGCGCTCCCTAGTTGTGAACGAGCTGGCAAGATCACCTGAAAACACTGGACATTTTATATCCGAATCCTGTAGGTTGAGACGGGAAACTGCCGACTTCCATTGGTTCTGACTAGGGGTGTGCAAAGCAGCCGGTATTTGTGTCTGTATTTGTTGAGGGGAAAAATATTTGTATTCAAGTAAAATTCAAAATAGGCGTAAAAATCTATTTTTTTTGCGTTACACTTCTAATTTACGTTATAGTGTAAATATTCTTTATTTATATCCATTATAATAATTATGGATATGCAATATTGGTCGATGTATTTCCATAAATCCAGCAATGAACATGTAACAAGGAACGTCATTGAAAAGTAAATACAATAACAGCCATTACCTCATCCATGGTTAAACCAACAACTAATAAAATACCATTGTGAACATTATTAACCCCACCACCTTGTTGGAGGACGCTGAAGCAAGCATTTACCGTTACTCTGTCAACAGCCTATATTGTCTAAATGACCGAGCTAACAGAACTAGATACGTAAACAGAGCGAACATGAGAGCACCCGACTGCACACGGCAATAATGCAGCGTAATGAAATAATCTCCCCATCAAACGCCGCTTCCCGAAAGTTAGAAACTGCCTCCGGAACGTCACTCACTCACTCATCCGGTCACTGCGGTCTCATGAGGGAATTTTTTTGTGTTCCCGAATACAAATATTTTTTAAAGTATTTGTTCGAAATAAGTATTCGTAAAAACCACGTTATTTGTGCCTTTCCGAATACCGTATTCTGGTTCGGCTCCGCCCCTAGTTCTGAATATGTATATGTATATAATATGTATGCATGTTGAAAAGAGTGGGGCTCAAGCTGCATACCTGTTTAGCCCTCTGCCCAGAGGAAAATATCTATGTCCTGGTTTGGTCTGGCTCTGTCTATCTCTCTATTTCTGTCTTAGAGAGCTAACTAACTCCTTTCTGTTCACTTCTCTACTGACTATGCTAAGAATCACAGATGTCTTGTTAATGTAATGCCTGTTTTCATATTGTCAATGTGCGTTTTTTGTGTGTCTGTGTCTATGTGTGTCTAAGTGGGATTGTGTGTGTGTGTGTGCGTGCGCGTGTGCGTGTGTCTGGGGAAAAGGCCAAGGCACCAGGACATGATGAGTCATTGTGCCTGGTGATTTGTTGACCTGGAACTTTTTTTGCTGTTCAATTGAACCCAATTTATGGTGTTTTAATAATACCTGATTTATTCCAACAGGGGAAATTATACAGGCGGGCAACAAGACAGCCACTGTACCTAGAACCAATTAGACATACAGCACATAGCTTCCATTTACTGGCTGTTTGGAATCAAGAAGGAGACTTGTAAGACAAGAGAAGACGTAGTTAGAAAACCATACATATTTAAGATTAAACCGTTTCTGCAAACACATCCTGTGCCCAGTTAGGTTAAAGGGGACAATAGGTTGAAGGGCTTTTAAACTTCTATACCTGCAAGCATGTGGACTTGTAGTCATTGCTACACACACTACACTTACCAATGAGAAACGCAGGTTAATAAAGTGAGAGAATGTGATCAACACTGTCTAAGCTCAATCCTTTATTAAAATTATAAAAAATGTGTATGATGGTTAGGGTTAGAGGTATATGTTAAAGACGGGACAGAAAGGAATTATTATTATTATTTCTTTATTTAGCGCCCTGCAAATTGACCAAAACTAAGAAAATAACGGTATCGAATTAGAAAATAATGAAATCCGTTGTATGCCCTGATTACATTCAGACAGTGAATTGGTACCTGTTGCCTATACTGTAAAGCATCATCAAATGATCCCGGGTCTCGTTTTGTGTCAGGAGCTGCAGACGAGCGTGTTGACCCAGGAGGGTGTGTTGGCCCGGATAAACACTGCGGCGGACGACATCATCGGTCAGAGTACCCAGGACGACGGGGCCCGGATCAATCTCCAGCTCAACTTGCTCCGCACACGCTGGGCAAATGTCACGGGGAAGCTCGCCGACAGGAAGAGAAGGTGTGTGTCGTGTGTTTGGGTGTGTGTGTGTGCGCGCGCGCGTGTGTGTGTTTTTGCTTCTATTGACCCTCCTCTCGTGTGTCAGGTCTGCAGAGGCGCGTTCTGCCGCGTCTGAGCTGCAAGAGGACATGGGGGAGCTTCAGTCCTGGCTGGGTGAGGCTGAGGAGGTGGCTGCTCTCCCTGTGACACCTGGAGATCGCCAACAGATGAACGTCACACTGGAGAAAGTCACGGTAGCTTCTGCCCAAACACCTTTACCTGTCCCGTCTTACTGTAGGACCGGTCCATTAGATTACTTCCGTTTAGGCATTTTATGGGTCGTTTGTGTGTTTCTCATACATGTGTGTGTTTCTCAGTCACCTGTGTGTGTTTCTCAGGCCTGTGTGTGTGTGTGTGTGTGTTTCTCAGTCACCTGTGTGTGTTTCTCAGGGCCGTTAGTATTTTTCTCATACATGTGTGTGTTTCTCAGGCCCGTGTGTTGGTGCTCCCAGCCAGGAAGAAGAATGTGGACGACATCAACATGAGGACAAAAACCACACCCCTTCCAGCTGACAAACACAAAGACATCAAGATCATCAACACTCGCTGGGCGCAGGTGAGTTTGGCCAATGACCAAAAGGTTGTTGGTTTGAATACCGAGTTGACAAGCTAAACATTTTGGTTGTAGTGCCCTGTTGCACCTACAGAATGTCCTGGTTAAAAAGCCTTAGCTCAATTACTCTAATATATATCATTTTTCCAAATATTGCTGAGTTTCTTCTCCCCACCGTTGGGCATTGGCCAACCCTAGTGAACTGTATCATAGATCAATTGTTGCTGGCTGACTGACAGATCTACAAATCCTATTCAGTAGTTATTTATAGTGCCTAGCGATTTATTGATCAGTTGGTCTTTAAAGTCAATTGCAATGTTGAACGCCCCAATTGACAACTCTCTGGGATTTTTCCTCTCCACAGGTGTCCAAAGACTTGCCTGAAAAGCAGCGTCAGATTGAGGACCTGTTGAAGGAGCTGTCACACTTCCAGGGTCAGCTGACAACTCTTTCATCTTGGGCCTCTACTACCAGGACTAGCCTAGAAGAACAACCTGAGACTGCAGAACCTGAACCAAAGGTGATGAAAATACAAGCAATAAGTCAGTGTGTCAATCAATAAGTCAGTGTGTCAATCAATTAGTCAGTGTGTCAATCAATTAGTCAGTGTGTCAATCAATTAGTCAGTGTGTCAGTCAATTAGTCAGTGTGTCAATCAAATAGTCAGTGTGTCAGTCAATTAGTCAGTGTGTCAATCAATTAGTCAGTGTGTCAGTCAATTAGTCAGTGTGTCAGTCAATTAGTCAGTGTGTCAGTCAATTAGTCAGTGTGTCAGTCAATTAGTCAGTGTGTCAATCAATTAGTCAGTGTGTCAGTCAATTAGTCAGTGTGTCAGTCAATTAGTCAGTGTGTCAATCAATTAGTCAGTGTGTCAGTCAATTAGTCGGTGTTTCAGTCAATTAGTCGGTGTGTCAGTCAATTAGTCGGTGTGTCAGTCAATTAGTCGGTGTGTCAGTCAATTAGTCGGTGTGTCAGTCAATTAGTCGGTGTGTCAGTCAATTAGTCGGTGTGTCAGTCAATTAGTCGGTGTGTCAGTCAATTAGTCGGTGTGTCAGTCAATTAGTCGGTGTGTCAGTCAATTAGTCGGTGTGTCAGTCAATTAGTCGGTGTGTCAGTCATTTAGTCGGTGTGTCAGTCAATTAGTCGGTGTGTCAGTCAATTAGTCGGTGTGTCAGTCAATTAGTCAGTGTGTCAATCAATTAGTCAGTGTGTCAATCAATTAGTCAGTGTGTCAGTCAATTAGTCAGTGTGTCAGTCAATTAGTCAGTGTGTCAGTCAATTAGTCAGTGTGTCAGTCAATTTGTCAGTGTGTCAGTCAATTTGTCAGTGTGTCAATCAATTAGTCGGTGTGTCAGTCAATTAGTCGGTGTGTCAGTCAATTAGTCGGTGTGTCAGTCAATTAGTCGGTGTGTCAGTCAATTAGTCGGTGTGTCAGTCATTTAGTCGGTGTGTCAGTCAATTAGTCGGTGTGTCAGTCATTTAGTCGGTGTGTCAGTCATTTAGTCGGTGTGTCAGTCAATTAGTCGGTGTGTCAGTCAATTAGTCGGTGTGTCAGTCAATTAGTCGGTGTGTCAGTCAATTAGTCGGTGTGTCAGTCAATTAGTCGGTGTGTCAGTCAATTAGTCGGTGTGTCAGTCAATTAGTCGGTGTTCAGTCGGTGTGTCAGTCAATTAGTCGGTGTGTCAGTCATTTAGTCGGTGTGTCAGTCAATTAGTCGGTGTGTCAGTCAATTAGTCGGTGTGTCAGTCAATTAGTCGGTGTGTCAGTCAATTAGTCGGTGTGTCAGTCAATTAGTCGGTGTGTCTGTCAATTAGTCGGTGTGTCAGTCAATTAGTCGGTGTGTCAGTCAATTAGTCGGTGTGTCAGTCAATTAGTCAGTGTGTCAATCAATTAGTCAGTGTGTCAATCAATTAGTCAGTGTGTCAGTCAATTAGTCAGTGTGTCAATCAATTAGTCGGTGTGTCAGTCAATTAGTCGGTGTGTCAGTCAATTAGTCGGTGTGTCAGTCAATTAGTCGGTGTGTCAGTCAATTAGTCGGTGTGTCAGTCAATTAGTCGGTGTGTCAGTCAATTAGTCGGTGTGTCAATCAATTAGTCAGTGTTTCAGTCAATTAGTCAGTGTGTCAATCAATTAGTCAGTGTGTCAGTCAATTAGTCAGTGTGTCAATCAATTAGTCAGTGTGTCAACCGATCCATCCATCCAACATCCCTCAATCCACCCACCCACTTCCAGTTATCCATCTATTTATCCACCACACATCTATTCATGTCGACTAGGAACCTGAATGTCAGGCCTCAGTTAAGCGCAGCATTTATGTGTCCCTAATTGCCAAATTGAGTTTTTCAGATTCTAGATGTTTAGTGATTTACAGTTTGTGAGGTTTCAGAGCCCAAACGAAGTCCAAGGATTAACCAGGGATTGTTATTGTTTCAGATTCTACGTGAAGTCCAAGACAAGAAACCAGAGGTGGAGGGTGTATTGTCTAAGGGGGAGGAGTTGTACAAGGACACGCCTCCTAGCCAACCAGAGAAAGAAAAGTATAACAGTCTGAGTGATGATTGGATGGCCATTCAAGGACAGATGATACTTTACAGGGAGAGGCTGGCTGCTCTACAGGTTCCTAAAACTGGTGAGGCAATTTGTGCGAGAGATTAGAGAAAGAAATAGAGATGGGTTTAACAGCACATGTATTGGCCAAAAGAAACATAGTAAAACCTTACAAATCACATCCCACAAGAGTGTTATTTGGTCCCTATTATGACAATTATATTTCCGGTTAGGGGTTACAGAATTGGGATGCCTTTTTGTTTTCGGCTTATCGGTTAGGTTTAGGGGCTTAGTGCCAGGTTACATTTAGGCATAAGTTAGGGTTTGTTGATGTTTAAAGGATGGGGAACATCGACCTCAGATTTTATAATGTGTTTTCTAACTCGCCATCGGTTCAGTGTAAATGTACAATTGGTCATAGTGTTAGAATGGTATTTTAGGCGTTACAGGTTCAGGGTTATATAGGTGTTCTGGCTAGGTTCACTTTAGGCTTTTAGGTTACCTTATTGAGGTTAAGGTTAGGTTTAGAATTACGGTTGGAGCATTGGGATGATGGATTTCTGGGCCTCACAAGGATAGTAAAACAAACGTGTGTGTGTGTGTGACTATGGCTACTGATCGGTGACGTCTGTGTTGTCTTTCAGCTGAAAGCCTCCAGGGTGACACCTCAGCGCTGGCTTATTTCAACAAGGCCTGGTCTGAGCTCTCTGATTGGCTGGCCGGGCTGGATCAGATGGTTCAGACTCAGAGGGTCGTTGTGGCCGACCTGGACCAGATCAACAACATGATCGCCAAGACTAAGGTCACAGTATAAGCATCTCTGTGGGGGCTTCTGGTCAACTTATATACACACTCAAATGTCAGCCGAATAAAACACACCATAATCAGTGTCCTAATGACAGAATCAAACATTAGCAGTTACCTAAAAACATAATAAAACATTACCAATGTCACGTATATCAGTAACAACAAAGGATCACCATAACACAATAAAAGATGAATAAGGCATCTAATAATAGAATTAAACAGAAACAAAGTTTCATATAATAGCAACGGGATCTATCGCCTAGTAAACCAGACTGATTGCAGCATTAATGAAAGTCGTAGTTAAAGATATTCTTCCAGATTTAGGGGGTTATAACAAATCATGTCTGTGTGCAGGGGGCCCTGAGGGAGATGGAGCAGCGGCGCCCCCAGCTGGAGAGTCAGGTCACTGCAGCCCAGAACCTTAAGAACAAAACTAACAGTCAAGAGACCAGAGCTGTCATCACCGACCGCAGTAAGACAATGCCACAAACTGACCAAAATCTCACAAATGACACACAGAATAAACATGCAACTATTGACCACAAACTGACCACAACCTCACAAATAACACACAGAATAAACCTGCAACTATTGACCACAAACTGACCACAACCTCACAAATAACACACAGCATAAACATGCAACTATTGACCACAAACTGACCACAACCTCACAAATAACACACAGAATAAACCTGCAACTATTGACCACAAACTGACCACAACCTCACAAATAACACACAGCATAAACATGCAACTATTGCCCACAAACTGACCACAACCTCACAAATAACACACAGAATAAACCTGCAACTATTGACCACAAACTGACCACAACCTCACAAATAACACACAGAATAAACCTGCAACTATTGACCACAAACTGACCACAACCTCACAAATAACACACAGAATAAACCTGCAACTATTGACCACAAACTGACCACAACCTCACAAATAACACACAGAATAAACCTGCAACTATTGACCACAAACTGACCACAACCTCACAAATAACACACAGAATAAACCTGCAACTATTGACCACAAACTGACCACAACCTCACAAATAATACACAGACACTCTTTCTAACCTGTGTGGTAATCTCTTCATAGTTGACAGGTTGCAGACACAATGGGAGGAATCACAGGACAGACTTACTGAGAGACATCAACAACTCCAGAACATGCTGCGTGACTCCTCTGATTGGTTGGAAGCCAGGAAGCAGGTGGAACCTCTCATCAAAGGAGCCAGTGATAAGCTTGAGTCATGGCAGGAGCTTTCTTACACTGTGGATGCTTTGAAAAAGCAAAACACTGACCTCAAGGTAACACGTATAGTCATTTTAACTCGTGCAGAGACACACACACACACACACAAGACACAATGACACAAACACACAGAAACAGGAGTTTGTGAAGCACTGAGTATAGATAAGAGGAGGCCCACTGATAAGAGCTAGAAGAGGAGACGTCGTCATCAGTGCATTAGTGTAGGGCAGGGATGAGATGGGAATACTGAAGACCTAGTGTAGGGCAGGGATGAGATGGGAATACTGAAGACCTAGTGTAGGGCAGAGATGAGATGGGAATACTGAAGACCTAGTGTAGGGCAGGGATGAGATGGGAATACTGAAGACCTAGTGTAGGGCAGGGATGGGATGGGAATACTGAAGACCTAGTGTAGGGCAGAGATGAGATGGGAATACTGAAGACCTAGTGTAGGGCAGGGATGAGATGGGAATACTGAAGACCTAGTCTAGGGCAGGGATGAGATGGGAATACTGAAGACCTAGTGTAGGGCAGAGATGAGATGGGAATACTGAAGACCTAGTGTAGGGCAGAGATGAGATGGGAATACTGAACACTGAAGACCTAGTGTAGGGCAGGGATGAGATGGGAATACTGAAGAACTAGTGTAGGACAGGGATGAGATGGGAATACTGAAGACCTAGTGTAGGGCAGGGATGAGATGGGAATACTGAAGACCTAGTGTAGGACAGGGATGAGATGGGAATACTGAAGACCTAGTGTAGGGCAGGGATGAGATGGGAATACTGAAGACCTAGTGTAGGGCAGGGATGAGATGGGAATACTGAAGACCTAGTGTAGGGCAGAGATGAGATGGGAATACTGAAGACCTAGTGTAGGGCAGGGATGAGATGGGAATACTGAAGACCTAGTGTAGGGCAGAGATGAGATGGGAATACTGAAGACCTACTGTAGGGCAGAGATGAGATGGGAATACTGAAGACCTAGTGTAGGGCAGAGATGAGATGGGAATACTGAAGACCTAGTGTAGGGCAGAGATGAGATGGGAATACTGAAGACCTAGTGTAGGGCAGAGATGAGATGGGAATACTGAAGACCTAGTGTAGGGCAGAAATGAGATGGGAATACTGAAGACCTACTGTAGGGCAGAGATGAGATGGGAATACTGAAGACCTAGTGTAGGGCAGAGATGAGATGGGAATACTGAAGACCTAGTGTAGGGCAGGGATGAGATGGGAATACTGAAGACCTAGTGTAGGGCAGAGATGAGATGGGAATACTGAAGACCTAGTGTAGGGCAGAAATGAGATGGGAATACTGAAGACCTAGTGTAGGGCAGAGATGAGATGAGAATACTGAACACTAAAGACCTAGTGTAGGACAGGGATGAGATGGGAATACTGAAGACCTAGTGTAGGGTAGGGATGAGATGGGAATACTGAACACTGAAGACCTAGTGTAGGGTAGGGATGAGATGGGAATACTGAACAATGAAGTGCTGTGATGGAACTAAACTTCTAGTTAGGGACCTCCCAATTGACCAGTAAAAGCTGTGTGTTCGGACGCTGATGTTCTGTTTTTCGATTAGATAACCGTATATATATATATATATATAATATATATATATAATGGCTGTTTGTTTCGTTTTCTGTTATCCTGGTAGATCTTCGTGAGGGAGCTGCGCCAGTGGCAGAGCCAAGCGGGCGTGGCCAATGACCTGGCCAGGAAGCTGTTAACCCTTTACAGCGCCGATGATGTGGAAGTACCTCATTACGCTGTGTGTGTGCGTGTGTGTGCGCGTGTGTGTATGTGTGGGTGGGTGTGTGTGTGTGTGTGTGTAGTGTTGGGGAACGTGAAGCTGCACTGGCAGCAGCTCTGAGGCTGTTGCAGCAGTTCTACCTTGACCTGGAGAAGTTCCTCAACTGGCTGACCGAGGCAGAGACCACCTGCAATGTCCTCCTGGATGCGTCACACAAAGAAAGGATCCTGAAAGACCCGAAGGCCGTAAGACATCTACTGGGCCAGTTTCAGGTACTGACCCAAACACTTACTGACCCAAACACTTACTGACCCAAACACTTACTGACCCAAACACTTAAACCCAACACTACTGACCTAAAACACTCACTGACCTAAACACACAGACTACTGACCTAAACACACAGACTACTGACCTAAACACACACACTACTGACCTAAACACACAGACTACTGACCTAAACACACAGACTACTGACCTAAACACACAGACTACTGACCTAAACACACAGACTACTGACCTAAACACACAGACTACTGACCTAAACACACAGACTACTGACCTAAACACACAGACTACTGACCTAAACACACAGCTACTGACCTAAACACACAGACTACTGACCCAAACACTTACTGATCCAAACACCTACTGACCCTAAACAACAGTCTACAAACACTAAACACACAAACTACTTACTAAACACAAACACTATCTGACCCAAACACTTACTGACCCAAACACTTACTGACCCAAACACTTACTGACCCAAACAGCTTACTGACCCAAACACTTACTGACCCAAACACTTACTGACACGAACACCTACTGACCCGAAACAATTTGTCTCACAAACACTTCCTCACATAAATGCTTCCTGACACAAATAATTCCTGACCCAAACACTCAGTCACACAATCACCTTCACACACAAACACTTCCTAGAGTCAACTCCCAAAATCACCTCGAAGACACAGTTTGAGGATGGATTTTTCAGTCAGTCAAACAGTGAAGTCATAGAGCGAATTTATGAACTTGGTTTGAAATCTGCCAAAAGATGAACCTCATCATGTCAGCAGCACACATGCAGGGTTGAAATCCTGCCATTGTCACTTGGGTCCAGAGCCCAGAGAGCCAGTGCTCTGACCTACGAAACAGCTAGCATAGCAACCTAATCCCATGTCCTCTGTACCTGCCCTGTCTGCCCCTTAATGCCCTGTCTAAAATGACCGGAATGTATGGCAGGAATTCCAGACTCCAAGGAGCAGACAATGACAGGATCCCCCTACTCACACTGCATTGTGGGTCATGAAGAGAAAGGTCTGTTCTGAGCTCGGAGAGAGGGAACATATCTAACCCTCTGTGCTACGATAGTCGCCCACTCTTCACTCTTCACTCCCTTAGCCAACAACAGGGCCTGTGTGTCAGACATCAACCAGTCGTCTGTACTTCTTTATATTCAGTCTTTCCGTCTTCCATGGGCACACACACACACACACATATACACACATGTAGGCAGGAGATTTTTGTAGCCCTCGAGTTCGCAGCCATACACAGAAAGCATGAGCGTTTGATTGGGCTTGGCAACAGAAGACACGTATTTTAAGTTGCGTGGAGATTTTTATTGAGTGGATAATATGCTACGCCGGAAAACCTACCGTGTTCAGGTCAGAGGTCACAAATCGCTGCTCATTGTGAAGTCTGCATGACCACTGTATGGGTCTTAGGTGATTGACTGGGCTGTTTATCTGTGTGTCATTTAACTGTCCTTACTTGAATAAACCACGGTCAGATTGTACAGTAAGCTATATTGTTGATGCATATTTACAGGCAATATGAAATCATTCTGAGTGATGTCATGATCCCGGTGAGGAAACAGATGGTGTTGTTGTGGCACGTGTGTGAGATTCACTGTGTTTATACGAAGGGATTCTACGACTTGTCGTTATGTGGTCTTATATACTCTATGATGTTGCTCTGTTCGTTTCTATGCAGTTGGATGTCGATCTAGTAGCTTCTATTTAGTTCAATGTCATTCTGTTTTAGCTTTATGTAGTCTGATGTCATTCTGTTAGCTTCTATACAGTCTGATGTCATTCTGTTAGCTTCTATACAGTTTCAAGTCATTCTGTTTTAGCTTTATGTAGTCTGATGTCATTCTGTTAGCTTCTATACAGTTTGATGTCATTCTGTTTGCTTCTATACAGTTTGATGTCATTCTGTTAGCTTCTATACAGTTTGATATCATTCTGTTAGCTTCTATACAGTTTGATGTCATTTTGTTAGCTTCTATACAGTTTGATGTCAGTATGTTAGCTTCTATACAGTTTGATGTCATTCTGTTAGCTTCTATACAGTTTCATGTCATTCTGTTAGCTAAACCTTCCATACACAGCACTTGCTGTATTCATTTAACCTCCCACAGTGACAGTCGGAAACAGGAAGTGATGTAATGACTGGAGCTTAGATGGTTATTGAATGTTTGCTTGGGCGAGTAGTGGTTGTACATTCTCGGTCATGATTGGAATTGTGTACCCAGACAGCTCATCGTTATCTAATGGGCAAGTCATAATAATTGGGACATCATGTTACCATGCGCTAATTGGGACAAATGAATAGCATTTATTCAGAGAGAAGAAGCGTTTGCACTGGAACATTTTATTTCTACGGTATGCCTTAATGATTTGTGTATGTGTGTGTGTGTGCCTGAATATGTGCGCGTGTGTCTATCTGGTTTAATATTTCTATATTTATTTCTATATATATTTTTTTTTAGGACTTACAGGGAGAGATCGATGGCCACACAGAGCTCTATCACTCACTGGACGATAACGGTCAGCGTGTCCTCACCTCCCTGACCGGCTCGGACGACGCCAACCTTCTGAGGAGACGACTGGACAATATGGGGCAGCGATGGGACGAGCTCCGCAGCAAAACCATGAGCATGAGGTCTGAAGGGCCCTGTCACTCACCTCATTTATTCACCCACTGAGAAATAGTCTCAGGACCATTTCAGTCATTCCTCCGTGGAGAAAGAGAGTGCAGGTTTTGACTCCGTCACTGTTGTGACAAACCCTGACCCAGGGTTATTGGCTAACGTGCTCCAGAATCTATTGCTATCATTCAAAGCAATCTTGGTATTGGTTTGGTAGTTTTTTAAGCGCATTCATTTCCAACTTTTTTGTTGTAGCAAATAACTGCTTTAGCCAATAAGCTGTAGCCAATAACTGCTTTAGCCAATAAGCTGTGGCCAAAGACTTCTTTAGCCAATAAGCTGTGGCCAATAACTGCTTTAGCCAATAAGCTGTGGCCAATGACTGAAATGAACAGGTAAAGAAGGTTTACATTTCATCTTAGGTCAGTCCTCCAAACTAAACTGGCTTTTTGTTATAAATGCCTTTGACAGTTTGTTCTTAATGGACTTAGCTGGTTAAATAACGATAAAGATTTAATATGAAAACAAGGGATGGATTAGGCAACCATGGTCTACAGTTAATTCTCTCACTTTGCTGATTTATTTGCTTTGTGTGTGTGTGTGTGTGTGTATGTGTGTGTGTTTAGGTCCCATTTGGAAGGGGAGATGGCTCCCTGGAAGCGAATGCACATGACTCTACAGGAGTTAATAGCCTGGCTGCAGATGAAGAATGAGCTGCTGGAGCAGGAACCGCCTGTAGGGGGCGATGTCCCTGCTGTGCAGCAACAGTTGGACACACACAGGGTGAGAGAGAGAGAGACTGAACGGGGGGCCTGTCTGACCTTCTTTAAACTCTGCTGTGGCACCTCCCCATGCATTTGTTATTTTAGTTGTTTTCTACGCTGTCGCACCTGATTCAATTAGTCGCCTAATCATTAAGCCTTTAATTGACTGGATCAGTGACAGTAAATACAGAATGTGAAACATCTGGGAAGGCCAGGGGAGAAGTGTAGGTAAAACCCTGCTGTAGAAACAAAAGGTTCCTCCAGGATCCGTTTGGATGGTTTCTGATGTGCGGGGGGCAACCATCCTTTTTCTGAACCTATTTTAAATGGTTCCTGAAACAACAGGCTTGGAGCTCCGTATTAATGAGAACAATCAGCATGACAGAAGTAACACAGTAATTAAATGTCTGTGTTTGCTGGGATTTAAGTGGCGAAGCAGAAGTAAGGAAATCCAGTTATGCACTAAGACTCCTCACAGGCCTAGAAGGAATGCATATAAACTTGACACATACTTCCAAAGCATTATCACGGAACAGGTTTCCTGTTTTATTTTATCAGTGGTTTATAATTGATGTCTGTAAACACCAATGAAATCATTAACTCACATCTTTGTGCATATCTTGGATTGTGAGGGAAATTAACACATTTCATAAAACCTCAGTTTAGTTCACCGAGCTTGTGTTTTTTTAAAGGGTGAAGGACTGCTGCAGACTTTGTTTGTCAACGTTTTACAAAAGCCGTCATGTGAAATTAATTTGTAGATCTGTAAGAATGACATTTCTGATGCAAACCAACACTAATAGTTTTTATTTTTAAAATGCATATTATAACTAACGTGAAATAATAATGAGTGTGACAATGACTCTGAACCAGAACTGATGTCCTGATTCTAGTTCATACAAACTGGAGGTCACAGTCACCTCAACACCTGAAAATGTGAAACTTCTAAATGACATGTAACGCAAAAATTAATCCAAAGTAGATTTAAGAGTCCAGTATTGTTTCCAAACAGATCATAACATTACAGAATATCCACTTTGTCAGGGCAGATGACCTCTTTACCACATCGATGCAACATCATTAAAAACGAATTACTAACATGAATGTAAAGAATGAATGAGCTTTTCTGAGTATGTAGTCAGTCCAATTATTCTGGGTATTATAATGATTGGACTGGGATTCCTTTTATGTGTTGTGTGCTGTTTAGACGGTCGTTGAGCTTGCGTTTGATGATCTGTGTGTGTGTGTGTGCGCGCGTGTCTGTGTGTGTGTGTGTGTGTGTGTGTGCGCGTCTGTGTGTGTGTGCGCGTGTCTGTGTGTATGTGCGCGTGTCTGTGTTGGCAGGGTTTCAGGAGAGATCTCAGAACCAAGGAGCCTGTAGTTAATGATTCGTTGGACCAGGTCCAGGTCTTCCTATCTGAACTACCTGCCGATGGAGATGTACAGCCTGACCAGAGACGTGAGTGAAACCACTTGGTTAGCCCGACGAGCTAAAGCCTAGGCATTAGGTCAGGGACCTGACGGAGGTTTTTTGGAACCGCACAACGTCGCCCGTCACGCTTGGGAGAGACCAATAATGACTCTCTTACTAATGCACACATAGCACACGTTCACACACTTTACATATTGCGTTGAGTGTTTCTGTGGTGTGCTAGTGCCGTCCTTTATCTTATTAGGTCAGATCCTAGTTCTTGAAGCCAGCTGACTCGACTGCGGGTTCAGTTCTCTAATTGGCTCATGAGGCTGTGTTTATGAAAAAGAAAAACAGCAAGCCAAGGAGTTTTCCCCTGCACTGTTTTGATGTTGTTGAGGCTAAGTTTGAGACGCGCATATCAAGGTAGAAAAATGAGACGTGAAAGCAGGAGAAGACAGATACGATGCCCCGCTGTTTTAATTCTGTCCTGCTCTAAACCCTTGGCTGGGAATAGCCTGCTCCTGTTTGGTCCCAGGCATGCTGACAGCATCATCTCTTTACTGGAGAAACTGCTGGGCAACCACTTCTGCTGCTCATTCATTGTGTTGATTGTGTTCATTTATTACCAAGAGCGCCATGAACCCTAAATAACTGTCTGCTCATATTGTGACTGTTACCCGGAATGTTTCCCGGAATGTTACCCGGAATGTTACCCGGAATGTTACCCGGAATGTTACCGCGACTGTTACCCGGAATGTTACCCTGAGTGTTACCGCGACTGTTAACGTAACCACCTTTATTGTCTTATTAAATAAATGCCGTGTTGAGGATTGGCTATACGTCTTAGTCCTTTAATCTCTCCTCTCACCTGTCAGACATTAGTCCGGAGGAGCGTGCACAGAACGTGGGCCGTGTACTGCGAAAGGAGGCGGAGGATGTTTCTTCCAGGTGGAAGCGACTTAACGAGGAGGCTGCTGATTGGCAGAGAAGGCTTGAGCTGGCTCTGGATAGGCTGTTGGAGCTGCAGGAGGCACAGGACCAGCTGGAACTGAGACTGAGCCAGGCGGAGATGGTGAAGGAGGCCTGGGAACCTGTAGGAGATCTGCTTATAGACTCACTGCCTCAACACATCGACAGGGTGAAGGTGAGGAGAGATAAACACGCCCACACACACACATGCCAACACACACACACACGCACGCCCTAACTGAACACCTCGTCACGAAAGAGGGACACACTATACACACAACATACCGTATAGACACACACAGACAAACATGAATACACAGCATGCACAATTGGAAACACACACACACTAGCTGAACACGTTCATAGTCACAATGAACTTGCAGAAAATATATTCGTTATTTATATCCCGATTAGATGAAGCCTTAGTAACCTGGAGTAAAATGTGCAAACACACACCTACACACTCTCTAACAGACATACATACACACAGATCTGTTCCTAGCTTATGATTTCGAGGGAACAGTGTGTTCTCCCTGAGGAGCGGATGATGGGTGAATAATTGCTGGGTGAATTCAGCGCCGCCATTTCTTAGTGTGTGTGTGCGTTTCCGTCCCCACAGGGCTTCCAGGAGGAGATAGCTCCTATCAAAGATGACGTAAGTCACGCCAACAACCTGGCCTCCACCTTCGGCCCCCCTGACCTCCTCCTCTCACAGCCCAACATGGACAGACTGAACCACCTTAACACACGCTGGAGGATGCTGCAGGTTTGCAAGCACACACACACACACACTTGATACCACGTTTTATATCCGATACTGATATCGATACTAATCCGATACATCTATTCCCCTCGTATAAACAACTAAACTGTCACTAATACATTTATTTTAATGTCCTTTGCTTATCTTCACCATCTAATCTCACATTCTAGTTTGCTATGTTCACCTGACACGTGTTGTTTGTCTAACGACACACCTCTCTTTAATGACATGTCGCTCAATGCATTTACATCATAGACTAATGGATCGTATTGGATCATTATTATCTTTGGGGCGAAATCCGATCCAGCATTTGTTGCCAGTATCGGACCACTCAGTGCATCCCTAGTTCGTACACACACAAACAAAAACACACACACACACACGGTCATACACAGACACACCCACACACACAGACACACACACACAGTCATACACAGACAGACAGACACACACACACACACAGTCATACACACACACACTCATACACACACACACACACACACACACACACACACAGTCATACACACACACACACACACAAACACACACAGTCATACACACACACACAGTCATATACACACACACACACACACAGTCATACACACACACACACACAGTCATACACACACACACACACACACAGTCATACACACACACACACACAGTCATACACACACACACACACACACAGTCATACACACACACACACACACACACACACAGTCATACACACACACACACTCAACATAAGACATCTTAAACAGCTGTACAGACGTACAACAACACATGTCACATCCATCCGGGAGGCCCTGGGAGTTAACCCATCCAGAATGCACTTCACCAGCGTGACATTCAGGTGCTGTAGAGACACAAAGATAACAAACCACCACCAGGGATGATGATGTTACTTATGGTGTGTGCGGGTGCGTGCGTGTGTGTGCGTGTGCGTGTGTGTGTGCGTGTGCGTGTGCGCGTGCGTGTGTGTGTGTGTGCGCGTGCGTGTGTGTGTGCATGTTATTGTCCTCACACCCAATAATCAACCTGACTAACGCTTTTCCTCCCCTATTGAGTACCCCTCCCCCCCACATTCCCCCAGAACCCTCTGCCGTGCTGCAGACATTGTGACAGCTGAGATGAAAGCATTGAGAGATGGGAGGAGAGAGATTGAGAGAGTGAGGAGAGAGGGAACAAAGAGAGGGGCGGTGATAGGGATGGAGAAAGCAGAGGAGAAAGGGATGGATAGAGAACAGACGAAGGATAAAGAGTGTAAAGGAGATGGCCACCTGGAGACAAGACCATACGGCCCCTCACACACACACACACACACACCACCCCAGCATGCCAGCTGTTCCTGCTGACATCCATCACCTTCGTTGAAAGGCGTTTGAGGTGACTGAGTCCTCGCTGACACGTCATGGAAACAGGGTCGTTAGTATTACTCCATCGCCGAGGGCAACTGTCCCGTTCGCTTAACTGTACCCCTTTTTGAAGACCCGGCCACTGAATCACAGGGCTGATTGGGCTGCAAACGGTTCTGTGTCCCTGATGCCATGAGGATCTGCTGCCGTGAGACCGTCTCAAAACCATTCTGCTCTCTTGTTTGTTGTGTGACCCAAACCCCCCCATCACAATCATCATCAGGTTTCCATGGAAACGTGTAAAAACTCAAGGGGCCACGTGATGGTGGATGAGTTGGGGGATGTATCTCAGGTAATGGTAGAGCCGGGGTATCCCTGGTCATCCGCTATGGGGTCGCAGCATTGACATCCCATTCCTCCAGACACATCCGTGCCACTATACATCTCGCCGTACACCTGAGTGAAATCCCTTCATATCGTCAAACGCCGTGCTACTACACAGATGCTCACATGTACCCAGCTACCACACCTAGCAACACACACACACACACACATACACACACAATAACACTGTGCATGGCATCATCTTGTCATTGGTTTCTTTAAGATATCCATCTCTGTGAGTCCTCGTCAGCCTCCACCCATAAGGAGGACATAGAGTAGGACCGGCCTTATGTCTTCTAGTCTGACGTTTGATAACTGGCATGTTTAGACACTGTCACCGCTTGGTTCTGCTTCTCCATGGTCACCATACTACATCATATGACATCATGCAGCTTTAATCACACCCTATCGTGTTTTATTTGTTGCGTCTGGTTTGTCTCTCTCTGTTCCTGTCTGTCATCTATGTCCCTGTTTGTTCCTGTCTGTCATCTATGTCCCTGTCAGTCATCTATGTCCCTGTCTGTTCCTGTCTGTCATCTATGTCCCTGTTTGTTCCTGTCAGTCATCTATGTCCCTGTCAGTCATCTATGTCCCTGTTTGTTCCTGTCTGTCATCTATGTCCCTGTCTGTCCCTGTCTGTTCCTGTCAGTCATCTGAGTTCCTGTTTGTTCCTGTCTGAATCTTTTTGTTCCTTTTTTGTCTCTGTCCTCTATGTCTCTGTCTTTGCATGTTCCTGCCTATTTTCTGGTTCTCTTTCTCTCTCTGATGTTAGCAAATCTGTGTTCCTTCCTACAACTTTAATCTTCCCCTCCAGTCCCATCTCTCCTCTTCTCCTTTCTCCTCCTATTCCTCCCATCTCTCCTCTTCTCATTCTTTATTCTTTTCCCTCTTATCTTTACTCGTCATTTCTCCACTTTTTCCCGCTGCGTCTACATTTTCTCTGCTCCTCCTCTGACATCCTTTCTCTCTGCTCCTCCTCTGACATCCTTTCTCTCTGCTCCTCCTCTGACATCCTTTCTCTCTGCTCCTCCTCTGACATCCTTTCTCTCTGCTCCTCCTCTGACATCCTTTCTCTCTGCTCCTCCTCTGACATCCTTTCTCTCTGCTCCTCCTCTGACATCCTTTCTCTCTGCTCCTCCTCTGACATCCTTTCTCTCTGCTCCTCCTCTGACATCCTTTCTCTCTGCTCCTCCTCTGACATCCTTTCTCTCTGCTCCTCCTCTGACATCCTTTCTCTCTGCTCCTCCTCTGACATCCTTTCTCTCTGCTCCTCCTCTGACATCCTTTCTCTCTGCTCCTCCTCTGACATCCTTTCTCTCTGCTCCTCCTCTGACATCCTTTCTCTCTGCTCCTCCTCTGACATCCTTTCTCTCTGCTCCTCCTCTGACATCCTTTCTCTCTGCTCCTCCTCTGACATCCTTTCTCTCTGCTCCTCCTCTGACTTCCTTTCTCTCTGCTCCTCCTCTGACTTCCTTTCTCTCTGCTCCTCCTCTGACATCCTTTTTCTGCTCCTCCTCTGACATCCTTTCTTTCTGCTCCTCCTCTGACATCCTTTCTCTCTGCTCCTCCTCTGACATCCTTTCTCTCTGCTCCTCCTCTGACATCCTTTCTCCTCCTCTGCTCCTCCTCCTGACATCCTTTCTCTCTGCTCCTCCTCTGACATCCTTTCTCTCTGCTCCTCCTCTGACATCCTTTCTCTCTGCTCCTCCTCTGACATCCCTCTGCTCCTCCTCTGACATCCCTCCTCTGCTCCTCCTCTGACATCCTTTCTTTCTGCTCCTCCTCTGACATCCTTTCTCTCTGCTCCTCCTCTGACATCCTTTCTCTCTGCTCCTCCTCTGACATCCTTTCTCTCTGCTCCTCCTCTGACATCCTTTCTCTCTGCTCCTCTCTGCTCCTCCTCTTGACATCCTTTCTCTCTGCTCCTCCTCTGACATCCTTTCTTTCTCCTCCTCCTATCCTTTCTCTCTGCTCCTCCTCTGACATCCTTTCTTTCTGCTCCTCCTCTGACATCCTTTCTCTCTGCTCCTCCTCTGACATCCTTTCTCTCTGCTCCTCCTCTGACATCCTTTCTCTCTGCTCCTCCTCTGACATCCTTTCCTTTCTCTCTGCTCCTCCTCTGACATCCTTTCTCTCTGCTCCTCCTCTGACATCCTTTCTCTCTGCTCCTCCTCTGACATCCTTTCTCTCTGCTCCTCCTCTGACATCCTTTCTCTCTGCTCCTCCTCTGACATCCTTTCTCTCTGCTCCTCCTCTTACATCCTTTCTCTCTGCTCCTCCTCTGACTTCCTTTCTCTCTGCTCCTCCTCTGACATCCTTTCTCTCTGCTCCTCCTCTGACATCCTTTCTCTCTGCTCCTCCTCTGACATCCTTTCTTTCTGCTCCTACTCTTACATCCTTTCTTTCTGCTCCTCCTCTGACATCCTTTCTCTCTGCTCCTCCTCTGACATCCTTTCTCTCTGCTCCTCCTCTGACTTCCTTTCTCTCTGCTCCTCCTCTGACTTCCTTTCTCTCTGCTCCTCCTCTGACATCCTTTCTCTCTGCTCTTCCTCTGACATCCTTTCTCTCTGCTCCTCCTCTGACATCCTTTCTTTCTGCTCCTCCTCTGACTTCCTTTCTTTCTGCTCCTCCTCTGACTTCCTTTCTTTCTGCTCCTCCTCTGACTTCCTTTCTTTCTGCTCCTCCTCTGACTTCCTTTCTTTCTGCTCCTCCTATGTTCTCAGATCTCCATCAAAGATCATCTGAAGCAGCTGACAGATGCTCAGAGGGACTTTGGCTCTGTTCAGGGTGAGTTTCTGTTCGTTCTAGCAGCTGGGTTAAATAGACACATTCACAGTCCAGCCATGGTGACAGCTTGTGTCCTTATGATCCAAAACACTTTACATGTACATACTTATCATAAAAAAAGAAGTAACAAAATATTAACATTAGACATAAGCTAAAGACATACTTGTCTACCGACTGAATTCTTGCTGGGTGCATTTTGACAAGCAAGTCGTATAAGACCAAGGAACGACCATAGAATATAGTGTATATAACTACTGGACTGTTCCTTACTTCTTGGTCTGGCCGCAGGTTCGGTCCAAGGTCCCTTTGAGCAGGCTGTGTCCCCTAACAACGTACCCTACTATATCAAGTGAGTATGTCCCATCCAGACGGAGGTTTTATGCTGTTTGTTCTGACTTTATTAACTCAACCTAACCACACCGTTGAGTGGGCATGTTTCATTTAAAATACATGACACACAATTGAGTCTAGTTAGTTCTAACTTGACCCTGTCGTCTTGCCACTAACATGCCTCGCTGGTGCTCTTTAATCAATAGATGAATAGATTGTTGCCAACTCATGGGACACATTTACTTCTGAAAACTGTTGTGATCCTTTAATAACACAATTACACAGTCACTCTCGTCCTCTATTCATAATCTACACGGCAGTTAGTAAAAACGTCAGAAAGGAGAATTTCTGCTGGTTTAACCTGCTTTTCTCTCTAACATAGCTCCAGTCGATTTCTGCGTTTGTAAGTTCATAATCCTTTGTAGCAGACTTGTAATATCCAGATATTTTAATCGGTAGTTCTTTCTTGATATCTGGTTCATTCTGCCTTTCGGAATTCCCCCTGCTGTGGCTTTAGTCCGTTCCCATTGTCCGTGATAAGTGTGTGTGTGTGTGTGTGTGTGTGTGTGTGTGTGTGCGTGTGCGTGTGCGTGTGTGTGTCTGCAGCTTGCATTTCTGTTCACGCAACTTGGTTGGAAAGGAGGGCAGCTTGAGTTCTTGTGCGCTTATTATCCAGTGCAGACGGATTTGGCTCAAAATGTCACAGGTTGTAAAGCACCGTGGTGGAGATAAGGCTTTGTGACATTGAGTTCCTGATTGTGCGTGTGTGTATATATGTGTGTTTATCGCTTCAAGTCCAAGTGTAAACGGATGTATTAACACAGTATCGCTGCTTGACATTAACAACAAAGCATGTCCAGTGGCGCAGTCGCTTTTATAACGTGTGTTTGAGAAAAAGAGAAAGCGTATGAGTGAGAGTATACAGGCATGAGTGGGAGAGAATATGAGAAAGTCGGAGAGATGGGGTGAGAGAGAGAGAAGAGTGAGAGAATACAGGCATAAGGGGGAGGGAATATGAGAAAGAGTGGGAGATGGGGGGAGAGAGAGAGAATACAGGCATGAGGGGGAGAGAATATGAAAAAGAGTGGGAGATGGAGAGAGAGGAGAGTGAGAGGAGAGTGAGAGAATACAGGCATGAGGGGTAGAGAATATGAAAAAGAGTGGGAGATGGAGAGAGAGGAGAGTGAGAGAATACAGGCATGAGGGGTAGAGAATATGAAAGATGGGGAGGGAGAGAGAGGAGTGAGAGAATACAGGCGTGAGAATAAGAGAATATGTGAAAGAGGGAGAGATGGGGTGAGAGAGAGAGAGGGGTAAGAGGGGAGTGAGAGAATACAGGCATGAGTGGGAGAGAATATAAGAAAGATGGATAGATGTGGAGAAAGAGAGGGGAGTGACAGCTGTTCCTCTCCATACACAGAGAGAAAACACCAGAAGACCTGACCCAGACCCTCTACGAGTGAGTGACAGCACAGTGCAGAGCACTGTGACTCACACACACACACACACACACATACACATACACCACAGTAACTATAATATTACACAGTTGTTACTCACTAGTTATTTGGCATAACTACACCAACATACTGTACAACTCCGTATTTATTAAGCTTGCTGGTATTAGCTAATATGTTGTTTATGTTGTATCAAACTGGAATTATATACTGTTATTTTAATTACTAACACACACACAGGCTCTTTTACCTGGTTCGTCCTCAGAGGTTATATACACAGGAGTGTGTGTGTGTGTGTGTGTGTGTGTGTCTGTTCCTGTTGAAAAGTGTGCGTAGCTGGGGCAGTGTGAGCGGTCAGCTGAGAATGAAGGTACCTCATGTGGTTATTCTAATGAAGGTTTCACCGTTCTTCAGACTGGAAAAACCAGGCATGTGAATTGTCGTTCCGGATCATAACAGTTCTTCTTTTGGCTAATGGGGCAAACGGGCTTATTTGAGGTGTTCAGGGCAGATCCCTGGTGTGCATTCAGACAACACGATTGGTTCCTTACAGCCACCCCAATATGTTCACTGTAAATGGTACTGTATTATACATTGGCAGTACAGATAGAGGAACTGATCTAAGACTATGTTCAATGTTTAACTTAGGTTCTTCCAGAGATAATAAACATGGCAGAGAGACTGATTGAGAACCTGTCAGGGGAACTGACCCCTGACCTGATAGGGTCTCTGAACTCTGACCTGCTGACTGTGGCTTCACAACAGGAGATAACTAGGATGTGTTGGGGCTCTGGCTGGGGGAGAGTAGATTCTGGTGTTGTGGACTGTAAACAATCTGCCAATTTGATGGGGAGCTCGACCTGAGGGCAGAACCGACCTGAGGGCAGAACCGACCTGAGGGCAGAACCGACCTGAGGGTTCAACATGGACATCATGGGTGATTTGGGTCTGTCTACTATATTGCTGCCCAGTAAGAACGCAGTGTTGAAGCCCATGACTGGACCAGTCCACTAGATCACCAAGTCCCATAAGCACACAGGGACCAGCTAATTCCATTTGAAGGGTATTTCTGTTTGTTGTGTGTTCATTTTCCATGGTGGGTAAAATGTTTGTCAAAATCTCAATTTTATTGAGATGGCTTTCCAAGTGCAAGTGTGTTACATCACCCCGATTGGCTGCGTTGGCGGGTGGCTGACTTGCTAAAACGCCAATTGGCCTCAAGTGAACAACATGTAGCTAAACAAGTATTTTCATTTCAATTCATTTCATTTTGCATTAGGTGGTAGAAATAGTAAAGGGAGATGGGTTTTCAGGAGTTAACGTTTTTCCTGTGCTGTCATCAGAACACTGTTTTCTGAGCAAAATTCATGTAAAAGTGGGTGAAATCATTTGAATCGTTTGGGCATCCCACTCGACCAACTCCCTTGATACAGTTTTTGTTTTTTTAATACCCCAAATTACACATTTTGACAAACTAGGTCCAAAGTGATATGTCTCATGTTTCGGGTTAATAGGATAATACATCGGATGGTTGTTAAGTTATCTGTGTCAAGTAATTGATAGTTTGAAAATGTGTGGTGCAGTATATTTAAACATGGGAACTGCAGAAAACGATTTGGTGGAGGTGAACTTTAGAAAGTCTTTATCAAAGTCATTGACCTGAAGAAACCTCTTTCTCCTATCCTCATTTAGGAGGGTAAAACATTTCTCCCCTCAGCTGAGCAAGGAGAGAGAGAGAGAGCTCCTTATTGAATAGGATGGGGGAAGGGAGGAAGCAGAAAGCATAGCTCCTCCTAGTCTGGCCAGTACAGCCAGCCCCTGCGAAAGGCTTGCGGGAACGGAACACAGCTAGATCGGACGTTTTCTCGAACAGAGGACGGTTCGAGGATTATCGCCCGGTTCGGAATCCGCCGTTGTTTTGGTGGGCTTTTCTGAATATATCATTTGGATCTGCGGTCAAAACGGCCAAGCGATATGAGGGAGCAGCTACGAAAGTAAGTGCGGCGCAATGCATCTGCTGAACGAATGCGGTAGGATAGATTCGCCTGGTTCGGTGTGAATATGTGTCGGCGTGCCTGGCAAGGAGAGGGCGAAGGGAAAGGAGGCAGGTGGGCTGCTGGTGTTCTGATCGCCTCTATAGAGCCCGTAGCAGCAGCTCACAGATGTGCTGCTGGGGGTTAGCTTGCAGCTAAGCTATAGTCCAGCCCAGCAGGTGTTCGGGAGGACCACGAAGCGTTCAGTCCCCCCACCAGGGCGGCAGGATTAGGGGTGTGCATGGCCCATTCGGTCGGTATCTACACATGATTCCCTGAATCTCTGGGATAATGGAGGGGTGTGAGGTGTCGGCATCATGCAGCTCGATTCGCATCCGTTTATTTAATTATTTCCTAGGATTTAATTATAATTGGTGTGTGTTTTTATTTTAGAGGAGATGTTTAGGCACGGTGAGTACGTCCGTGGAGCATTCCTACACACACACACACACACACACACACACACACACACACACACACAGAGGGTAAACATCACCTTGGTGCGATAACCATGGGGCTTGATGGCGAGATTTAACGCCTATCGTATTCCGCTATTTTTGTATTCTCAACACGAGATGGGCCGTTGATTTTATATATAAATATATATATATATTTGTTAATCTAACGGTCTCAAAAGGGTACTGATCTGAGCAGCGGTAGACATTTCCAGTCGACCTGTATGTGCTCAATCATGAGGATATTGGCTTTATCAGCAATGCATGAACAACTGGATGGTGCTTTGTTATATTGTATATACATGTAACGGTAACTGTCCTGTTGGCATCATTGCAGATTACATGGTATTGTATTCGCGAAGTAAAGCAGCAATTATTTGGGGTCCGGGCAGATTTTTTGCACAGAAATGTAACTGCAGGTTTTGGTGCGTGTAATGTGTGTGGGCGCGCGTGCGTGCGTGCTGGTTCTTACCAAATAGAGCTCGAGTGTGAGATCTGAAACACATCTTGCTTTTCTATTCTTTCACCTCGGCTTGGAAGGCAATGATGTGCCCCAGCACGTTTGAGTATTCATCGGTGAGTGTGTATGTGTTTAGGAGCATATATCAAGTGTGTGTGCTTGTAAAGGTTTATGAGTCAAAGAAATAGGTTAAAAATGCACTTATTATTGTTAGTAAAACATTTTTACGGTGCAATGTGCCATATATTATGCAGTCGATGGTAGCACAAATGGGGTAGAGGATTAACTACAGTTATAGTATTTATGCAAAATGCATTAATTATGCACAGGCCATCTCAAATTTCTATATATTTTTGAGCATTCTGTTCATAAAAGCCCTGATGGAAATTCCATGATTTAATGTTAGTAATTAAGCATTTCGAAAACTTCGATGGGAGGGTTGGTTTTGCAAACTGTGGCTTGTGTGTGTGCGGCTAGGTGTGTGTGTGTGTGTGCGGCTAGGTGTGTGTGTCTGTGTGCGCGGCTAGGTGTGTGTGTGTGCGGCTAGGTGTGTGTGTGTGTGTGTGTGCGGCTAGGTGTGTGTGTCTGTGTGCGCGGCTAGGTGTGTGTGTGTGTGCGGCTAGGTGTGTGTGTGTGTGCGGCTAGGTGTGTGTGTGTGCGGCTAGGTGTGTGTGTGTGTGTGTGCGGCTAGGTGTGTGTGTGTGTGTGCGGCTAGGTGTGTGTGTGTGTGTACGGCTAGGTGTGTGTGTGTGTGTGCGGCTAGGTGTGTGTGTGTGTGTGCGGCTAGGTGTGTGTGTGTGTGTGCGGCTAGGTGTGTGTGTGTGTGTGCGGCTAGGTGTGTGTGTGTGCGGCTAGGTGTGTGTGTGTGCGGCTAGGTGTGTGTGTGTGCGGCTAGGTGTGTGTGTGTGCGGCTAGGTGTGTGTGTGTGCGGCTCGATGCAGGCTTTACCATTATGCACATGATGTATCCCGCTCATTTTCCACCATTCATAAATGACCATTGAATATGTTACTGAGTTACCAACTATATAGACATGGGTGTGGTCTTCGGTGGGGCAGACTCACCAGTACCCTGTAACCGGGCCCGCCAGGACGGCTCACCAGATGTTTGGTTAGACTCACCCTCGGGCTATGCCTTTAGTTGTTGTACACAGTTGCTCTAAAACGTCTCTGTGAATTGGTTATTCTGTGGGAACTACTCAACAAATACGTATTCTCGTTAATTCCGTCAGGGTTCATTGGCACGGCCCATCAGGAGACGCTATATAATTAATTAAATAATTAGCAGGTAAATGGTAGATTGCTTGACCCGGCAGAGACACAGAACACAAAGCCTTCACAACACGGGCCACATGATAATGTGGGACCTGGTGATGCTGAACTTGGTTACAACCGGCGCTGTACAGTGACCTTGAGCTTTACCAAGTGGTTTACCAGGAGCCTTACCAGGCGGTTGACCAGGAGGTTGACCAGGACCTCAGCATCAGCACTGCCAACCGGCTCTGTACAGTGACCAGGAGGAGAAGCTCTTGTATCTGGGCAGAGAACATGCGGGATAGACTGACAGAGAGAAAGAGAGACAGACTGGCAGAGACAGAAAGGCTGGCAGATAGAGACAGTCTTGCTGACAGACAGGTTGGCTAGACAGATAAAAGAAAGGGATGCAGGGGGGACAGGTCTTTCTAAAAATGGTTGCCATCTTTTTATGAGACACAGATTACTGGTCACAGAAAGGACACAAACTGAATAATAAATGTTTTTCTCTGGCCCAGTGTGCCACACACACGTACGCACACACTAGGCCATATTGCTCTAGTCGCACAGTAGCTACAGTTTGCATAACAGGGTTATTTAGATCATTGCACTGCTGTTTTTTAAATTTTGACAGAGCAGCTGGTTAACTGTCTTGGTGGGAGAGAGTGTGAGGGGCAGAGAGAGAGAGTGTGAGGGGCAGAGAGAGAGTGTGAGGGGCAGAGAGAGAGTGTGAGGGGCAGAGAGAGAGTGTGAGGGGCAGAGAGAGAGTGTGTGGGGGGCAGAGAGAGGGAGTGTGCGGGGCCGAGAGAGAGAGTGTGCGGGGCCGAGAGAGAGAGTGTGCGGGGCCGAGAGAGAGAGTGTGCGGGGCCGAGAGAGAGAGTGTGCGGGGCCGAGAGAGAGAGTGTGCGGGGCCGAGAGAGAGAGTGTGAGGGGCAGAGAGAGAGGGAGTGAGGGGCAGAGGGAGAGAGTGTGCGGGGCCGAGAGAGAGTGCGTGCGGGCAGAGAGAGAGAGTGTGCGGGGCCGAGAGAGAGAGTGTGAGGGGCCGAGAGAGAGAGTGTGAGGGGCCGAGAGAGTGTGTGCGGGGCAGAGAGAGATTGAGAAAGAGAGCGAGAGGAGAGATAAAGAAACATAGATGGTCTTTATTATCATCATGTTCTAACATCTATCTTAGTTTAAGGTGGAACTGAAACCGGGGTTGAAGCCAAAGGGGCCAGTTTAAGAATAAAGGCTTTACTAAGTCCAACAGTATTATTAAAAGTAAACACAGTGTTAATAATCACACCGGGGATTATTATTATGTAAAACCAGCCCTCCTCACACTCTGTTGAACCTTTTATCTTGGAATGACAATGAAAACAAATATACCTCCTTAAAACGGATAAATGGTTTTTAAATAGAAATGAGAACCAGTGTTTTCCTGGGAATGTCTGATGGGATTATTACACTCATGTACTTCATCATGTTTCCCTCAGCGTTTTATGAGGACTCGTGTAAGCTTTGTGTCGGCTACAATGGCGTAGCTAAGTAGGGTCCGCTGGCCTCATTTTACCTCAATAAGATGAGAATGAACGGGGAGCAGCGCATAAAAGGGCTATTTATATTTATGAGATGGCCATAACATGACAATGCTTACACTAAAATGCTAAATCAAGGGTAGTGTTCTATTACATAACGTGCATGCAAATCCTGGCAATATATTAGCATGTCATAGCCAGGCTGGGCCAGTCCCAGTGTGTCCCAGTGTCAATCCACAGCCTGGTCTGACTCAGCATAAAATGGGGGAAAACTGACAGGACATTCTGCCTGAACACTTTGACACATCTCATGTCTACATACACTTAGTCATACACTCACACACACTTACTCATACACACATACGCATACTTACTCATGCACACTTGTACCCACTCATACACTATCTTTGTCACAACGACACTTATTATTGCGAGGAGGTGTGAGGCGGTGTGAGGCATGCATGACACAGCAGAAGAAGAGGAGAGGTGGAGAAGGGGAGGGGCAAGAGATGGGAGGAGGAAAGGTAGAGGTGGAGGAGTGCTGGTGGAAAGGTGAAGGGGAGGTGGTAGCTAGTTTTACACACACACACACACACACACACACACACTACAGTGACGGCAGCAGGATGACCTCCCCTCTTTGCCAAGGTGAGAGGATCATACTGTGAGTTTTAGTTATTAGGGCAGTTGGGAAAGCAGCAAACATCAGTGCCAGTTATGTACTGGTCTCCTGAAGGCCATTATACACTACACACACACACACACACACACACACACACACTTCACACACACACAGGCACATAAACGTTTACTTACACAAGTCCCAAACACACACACACATGCACATTAACTAACACACGTCCCAAACACACAGACACATACACGTTACAAACATACACAAACACACACACACACATTAACTAAAAGATTTGACACTTCCAAAGCAATGTAAAGTCTGAGGTCCTGCTACGCTTTGTCTTGCTTCATCACACACATACACATTAACCAACACACTCACATACATACACATTAACCAATACACCACACACACACACACACAAATAAATTGACACACCTGGCTGCATTCTTTTGTTTACAGTGTGCAGGCTTCTCTGTGATGTGTGTAGACAATGTACACATTGTATTGACTGTATCCTATCTGCTTCCAGCCACCAGACACAGACAACATGCTGGGACCATCCCAAGATGGCAGAGCTGTACCAGTCCCTTGGTAAGAACTAATGGCGTCTCCCTAGACCCGACCTGGGGGCTGCTGCGTTCATTATAACCTGTGGTTCAGACACTCAGGTCTGCAGTGGCGGCTGTCAACCAAGGGCGTCCCCAGACTCTCTTCAAGTTTGTCTCTTCGTCTATCTCACCAACACCTAATGGAACTGTGTCCGGCAGCAATTATGAAGTAGACAAAACCCAAACCAGTGACCAAGTGCGCACTAAATGTAGTACGTGTTTGGTCGCACCGAGCCGTCGAACAGGTTACAAATGCCCGACACGCGCATGCTTTTAAGTGCAATGTCATGTGCAAGTGGTATTCTGTCATAGTACAGAGCTGATCCAATCAGCCGTCAGCACGAGCAACGGTCAGCCAATACCCGACGGCGGACGGGGGTCGTTTCCTGTTGAACGTGTCACGGTGACTCCAGTCGTATTATGCTGCACCTACAGTCCTTTGTTAAATTGAAAGTAGCATCTATTGTATTTCCGATGCACTTGATTATATTCGCCCCGTGCGGGGGAGTGCGCGGGAGTGTGAACGCCAAGGAAAGCTTGAATTAAGCGCACCTCAAGTAGTGGGCTAAATCTGATAATGGCTGTGGATCGGCTGGCGGTGTTCACGGGTGAATTCTAAGCGACTATCTCCCGTCTGTCTCTGCAGCCGACCTCAACAACGTACGTTTCTCCGCCTATCGGACGGCCATGAAGCTGAGACGCCTGCAGAAAGCTCTCTGTCGTAAGTGCCCCCCCCTCGCCGATTGCTGTGTCGCGGCTGGATTCTCTACCTCTTTCGTCGTCCGCTCTCTCTCTTCATCAACCATGTCCTCTTCATCCTCTTATAATCTCCTTACACTTTCTCCATTCCGTACTCTATCTCAACCATGTATTTTACCCCGCCCAACCATTGGGTTAACACCTCCCCTCTTCCCAGTGGACCTCCTGGGCATGCCAGCGGCGTGTGAGGCGTTTGAGCAGCACGGCCTGAAGCAGAACGACCAGTTAATGGACATCCTTCAGGTCGGTGCGTGCCTGACCAGTCTCTACCAGAAGCTGGACCAGCAGCATGGCAACCTGGTCAACGTACCGCTGTGTGTCGACATGTGCCTCAACTGGTTGCTGAACGTATACGACACGTACGTACACACACACGCACACATATACACACACACATACACACACACACACACACACACACATAAATACACACATACACGCACAGCCACACACACATACACGCACAGCCACACACACATACACGCACAGCCACACACACATACATGCACAGCCACACACACATACACACACAGCCACACACACATACACACACAGCCACACACACATACACACACAGGCACACACACGCACACATACACCCACACACATACATGCACACACATACATGCACACACACATAAATACACACATACACACACAGCCACTAACCCACAAACATAAAAGTTAATTGTCGGGACCCTCTGTTAATTTATTAAATTTGATCTTGATTTTACAGTGGAAGAAGTGGCAAAATCCGTACTCTGTCCTTTAAAACTGGCATCATCTCTCTCTGTAAAGCGCACCTGGAGGACAAGTACAGATGTGAGTCCTGAGTTTTCTGTTTGTCCTAACAAGCTGTGACATGAGCGCACAATAGAGGACAAACACAACATTATGTGTAAACAGCCATGTCCAGATTAGTTAACTGACTAATGTTGAAACGTGTAGGTCTGTGTTCTGTGTGCCGGTCGAGCAGTTCAATCTCTGTTCAGTCAATGAATTAAGATCAAGCTTAAATCTGTCAATTCATGTTTCCTTTGTGTCTCTCTCTCTCCCTCTGTATTTCTTTCACCTTGTTTCGCCCTCCCACTTTTCACCTCATCGTCTTCCCCTCCTCCAGTCATGTTCAGACAGGTAGCCAGTGCTACGGGCTTCTGTGACCAGCGCAGGCTGGGTCTTCTCCTCCACGACTCCATCCAGATCCCCCGCCAGCTGGGGGAGGTGGCCTCGTTCGGAGGCTCCAACATCGAGCCCAGCGTCCGCTCCTGCTTCCAGTTTGTACGTGAAACTCGAGCTTCATCCAGATGGATAAAAACCCCATACACATTATATTCCACACTTATACAGACGTAGAAATGACCTGACATTGCAACCCCGGTACTGTGGTCACACGGTGGACATGCATTTATTACCACGCTTATACGTGCAGGCGTGGTCGATCCGGGCATCAGCGGTACTTTGTGAACATCCCATAAATAAAAGTAGCCCGGGTGTCAGTGGGCCTGTGGACTGCTGGGAAGAGTTAGAATTCGACCTGATTAATAATGTGTGGGCCCCGCAAGGTGTAGTGAATGTGTTAGCCCCAGCAGATCGGCCCCTCTAAGGTTATCTGTAACGCGCGGTCCATCTGTCAGACGCAGGAAATCACTTCTCCGCTCCCTCCATGGCATCTGTTTCCAGCACTAAATATGTTCACAGGGAATATATGTAGAGTGGGACAGAATATCCTCTTGGTTCTGTCCAGGAGAGAACAATGTTTAAGATGCATATCACACAAAGAGTGTATAGATGCTGCATGCTATTCATAATTTATATAGGCTCTACAGGGTCTTTGGAAAGCATTCAGACTCCTTCACTTTCTCAGCTTTCTGTTATAAATTAGAACCCACTGGCCAGTCTCACAAAGCTTCAGAGTGTCTCTGCAGAGATAAAAAGAACATGCCAGACGGATAAAAAAAAGTCTGCAGCACCAAATCAATCACATCTCTACTGTAATGTGTGTGGAGGGAAGCCACTCATTAGTAAAATACATATGACATGCCGCCTGACAGACTCTATAGTATGAGATAAAATGTCATTTGGTTTGATGAGACCAAAATCGAGCAATTTGGCCTAAATGCAAAGAGCTTGTATCTGGTGAAAACAAGGTGCCCGAGGACCCTTGATGGTGCTTCATGTCTCATAACCTGACTAATAGCAATCCTAGGGTGAAGCATTGTGGTGGGAGCCTCACGCTATGGGGATGCTTTTCAGCAACAACAGCTAGTTAGAATATAGCAAAAGTGGACCTCGCAATATTATTTGATTTGCCTTGTCGTTATCATGTATTGTGTGTAGATTGATGGCAAAAAAAGTCATAGAAAAATCTACTAATAATTCAAAATATGGAGAAGGGGCTGGGCGTGGGGGGGTCTAGAAACCTTCCAAAGAAACTGTTCATACTGAATATACCATATTTGCACCCACACACACACTCGGTAGGCAGTACAGACTATGCATTGCCTTGGCCCGTTGTGTTAGTCAATTCTTTCCTCTTGCGATTGCTCTTCCATTATTATCTAAGAAACCAGAGCCTGAGGTGGCAATGTTCCTGATTTGGCTGGTTATTTATTTATTTCCTGTTCAGCTGGCCAATAAAAAGCCAGAGCCGGAGGCTGCTATGTTCCTGGTTGGTTTATTATTCATTTATTTCCTGTCTAACAGGCCAATAACAAGCCAGAACTTGAGGCTGCAATGTTCTTGGACTGGATGCGTCTGGAGCCTCAGTCGATGGTATGGCTGCCCGTTCTGCATCGGGTGGCGGCCGCAGAGACGGCCAAACATCAGGCCAAATGTAACATCTGCAAGGAGTGTCCCATTATTGGCTTCAGGTACACATCTGGTTCTCTGTTCGGTTCCGAGGTCTCCTCTTTCCCTCTCTGTTTCTCCTCTCTGTCTCTGTTTCTCCTCTCTGTCTCTCTGTTTCTCCTCTCTGTCTCTGTTTCTCCTCTCTGTCTCTCTGTTTCTCCTCTCGGTCCGTCTGTCTCCTTGTTGTTTTTTTTGTGTCCCTCCGTTAGTTTTTTCGTTGCTCCGTCTTCATTTACATCAATCCAGTAAATATTACACCACTCTCATGACCGTTCATTCAACCCCAACACCTCCAGTCAGAGAAACACTTGGCTGCAGCCGCCAACACAACTTCCATCTCTTTCTACCGTCGTTGTCCCTGTCTTCCCATTTCCACAGGTACCGGAGTTTAAAGCACTTTAACTACGACATCTGCCAGAGCTGCTTTTTCTCCGGCCGTGTCGCCAAAGGACATAAGATGCAGTACCCGATGGTGGAATACTGTACCCCGGTGTGTAACCCCATTACCTTCTATGTCCTTTTCCATTTCCTTTACACTCCGTGCAGACCAAACCATAGTCAACTACACTCACAGGCTCAAGACAGTCAGACACCATGAGTACTGAGGACAGAAGACCTATTCAGAGTGACTATATTAAAACATCTCATGTATACTTTTTAAGTGTTTCTATATATTTTTTGATTGAGAGCTCAGGAGTCAGGAAGGGGGGGGGGGTGGTTGAGTGTGGGACACATTTTATTTTAAATGACTGTTTATGTAACATGAGATAAAAGAAAAACTGAAACAGTAAATCTGTTTTTTTTCTGACTGTCTGAAGTGGTTGTTACTATGTAAACAGTATTTAACAACAGTCGCATAAACTTGAATCACTAGTTCCCCTGATATAAGTGTGTCAGGGTGTGTGTGTGTGTGTGTGTGTGTGTGTGTTTGGGTGGAGTGGGCTTGTACATTCAGCATGTGAACAACACTGTCTTTGTGTCGTGCTTTAGACTACGTCTGGGGAGGATGTGAGGGACTTTGCCAAGGTGCTGAAGAACAAATTCAGGACGAAGAGATACTTCGCTAAGCACCCCCGTATGGGCTACCTTCCTGTTCAGACTATACTGGAAGGAGACAATATGGAGACGTGAGTCCACACACACACACACACCCGTATGGGCTACCTTCCTGTTCAGACTATACTGGAAGGAGACAATATGGAGACGTGAGTCCACACACACACACACACCCGTATGGGCTACCTTCCTGTTCAGACTATACTGGAAGGAGCTACCTTCCTGTTCAGACTATACTGGAAGGAGACAATATGGAGACGTGAGTCCAAACACACACACCCATATGGGCTACCTTCCTGTTCAGACTATACTGGAAGGAGACAATATGGAGACGTGAGTCCACACACACACACCCGTATGGGCTACCTTCCTGTTCAGACTATACTGGAAGGAGACAATATGGAGACGTGAGTCCACACACACACACACACACCCGTATGGGCTACCTTCCTGTTCAGACTATACTGGAAGGAGACAATATGGAGACGTGAGTCCACACACACACACCCGTATGGGCTACCTTCCTGTTCAGACTATACTGGAAGGAGACAATATGGAGACGTGAGTCCACACACACACACACACCCGTATGGGCTACCTTCCTGTTCAGACTATACTGGAAGGAGACAATATGGAGACGTGAGTCCACACACACACACACACCCGTATGGGCTACCTTCCTGTTCAGACTATACTGGAAGGAGACAATATGGAGACGTGAGTCCACACACACACACACGCCCGTATGGGCTACCTTCCTGTTCAGACTATACTGGAAGGAGACAATATGGAGACGTGAGTCCACACACACACACCCGTATGGGCTACCTTCCTGTTCAGACTATACTGGAAGGAGACAATATGGAGACGTGAGTCCACACACACACACACGCCCGTATGGGCCACCTTCCTGTTCAGACTATACTGGAAGGAGACAATTTGGAGACGTGAGTCCACACACACACACACGCCCGTATGGGCTACCTTCCTGTTCAGACTATACTGGAAGGAGACAATATGGAGACGTGAGTCCACACACACACTCACAGTCTAAACATTGATGTAGTTTAGGCCTGCAGACACACATTCCTCCCTCTCTTCACCTACTATCTCTTAAATACACACAGCTCACACTGGCTGTTTGAAGAACCTTAGAAATAATGGAGAAATCCTCAGCCAGCTGAGCTAGCTGCTATGTACACTAAAACAATGGCTGTATCTTATATGAAGCCTGTGTGTATTTACGTGTGTGCGTGTACGTGTGTGCGTGTTCGTGTGCACCGTGGGAAGACTTCTGTCTACTTCTGTCAGCAGCAGGTGGAACATATTGGTCATTATGTTTTGGTTCATTACAGCATATGCATATGTCGTGTGTGTTTGTATTCATGGTGTGTGTGTGTCTGTCTACCAGGTCTTGGCCTTGTTTCTTTACTGGGTAAATTCAATGTGTGTGTGATTTTGTTTGTTTTCTCTGATATATTCAGTGGGGCTTTTTGTGTTAGAACACACACGTCTGTCGGCGTGTGTGTGTGTGTGTGTGTGTTCAAACATGCACGAACAAGAAGACAAGTCTGGTTTATTCCTTTTCAGAGTTCAGTGCTAGATTGTCTTCTATCAACACAGGCAGAGGTGGCAGGGTGTGCTACATGGCTAATATACCACAGCTGTGGGTGGTTCTCAGGCACCACACAGCCCTTATTGCTGTTTTAAAACAGCTACCAGTCATGTTGTCTCATAAACCCAGCTTTCAGCCAATCAGAAATCAGGGTGTTTCTGAAACCCATTCTACCACCTTCCATATGTTGGAATGCACATGTATGACTAATTCCTGATCCGTGGACATATGTTAGTTCATACACACGCTAGCGGGGCGATAGCTTCTCTACCAAACCTGGAACAGACTGTGTGGCTGAGAGCAAAGATGGATCCGTGAAGTGTGTGTGTGGGAGTGATAGTGATGTAGATGTGAAGTGTGTGTGTCTGGGGGAGTTGACAGCGAAGCTGTATCTATATGGTGTGTGTGTGTGGCTGTTGGGCTTCAGGTGACTCCGCCTCCCTGGTCATGTGGGTGTCGCCCTTTTACTACAGCTGCCCTGTCCTCATCACACCTCTCTTGTCTTTCAGTCCTGTTACTCTGATCAACTTCTGGCCTGTAGAGCATGAGTGAGTACCACACACACACACACACACACACACCCCTAGGGAACATCCCCCCAACCCCCCAACCCATATAAGAATGTCCAGGAATTTATAACCCACATAACAATTTAGGTTTCATGTAGCTGCAGGAACATTTCCTTTCTGTGTGGATTTGGCACACATAGATACGCCATCTGTGCACACACACACACACACACGCAAGCACACAAACACACACGCAAGTACACACACACATTGTGTTTGTCAGTGTTGATGTCTCTTTAGTGTTGTTCAACCATCAAGTCTGCGAACACACCTCCCACCCTGTCATCCATTGTCCTGTGGCCTGCCCTCATCCTCCCACCCTGTCATCCATTGTCCTGTGGCCTGCCCTCATCCTCCCACCCTGTCATCCATTGTCCTGTGGCCTGCCCTCATCCTCCCACCCTGTCATCCATTGTCCTGTGGCCTGCCCTCATCCTCCCACCCTGTCATCCATTGTCCTGTGGCCTGCCCTCATCCTCCCACCCTGTCATCCATTGTCCTGTGGCCTGCCCTCATCCTCCCACCCTGTCATCCATTGTCCTGTGGCGTCCCCTCACCCTCTCACCTTGTCATCCATTGTCCTGTGGCCTGCCCTCATCCTCCCACCCTGTCATCCATTGTCCTGTGGCCTGCCCTCATCCTCCCACCCTGTCATCCATTGTCCTGTGGCCTGCCCTCATCCTCCCACCATGTCATCCATTGTCCTGTGGCCTGCCCTCATCCTCCCACCCTGTCATCCATTGTCCTGTGGCCTGCCCTCATCCTCTTACCCTGTCATCCATTGTCCTGTGGCCTGCCCTCATCCTCCCACCATGTCATCCATTGTCCTGTGGCGTCCCCTCACCCTCTCACCTTGTCATCCATTGTCCTGTGGCCTGCCCTCATCCTCTTACCCTGTCATCCATTGTCCTGTGGCCTGCCCTCATCCTCCCACCCTGTCATCCATTGTCCTGTGGCGTCCCCTCACCCTCTCACCTTGTCATCCATTGTCCTGTGGCCTGCCCTCATCCTCTTACCCTGTCATCCATTGTCCTGTGGCGTGCCCTCACCCTGTCATCCATTGTCCTGTGCCCTCACTCTTTCATCCTGTCAACCCTTTCACAGTGAATGAATAACTCTACAGGAATACGTGCCATTATGTTGACGTGTGTTTATGGACGATAACATCTGACATGTTTTGGGTTTTGTGTCTCTCTGTCTCCCTGTATCTCTCTCTGGTCTTTTCTTCTGTCTCCCTGTATCTCTCTCTGGTCTTTTCCTCTGTCTTCCTGTATCTCTCTCCGGTCTTTTCCTCTGTCTCCCTGTATCTCTCTCTGGTCTTTTCCTCTGTCTTCCTGTATCTCTCTCTGGTCTTTTCCTCTGTCTTCCTGTATCTCTCTCTGGTCTTTTCCTCTGTCTTCCTGTATCTCTCTCTGTTTTTTCCTCTGTCTTCCTGTATCTCTCTCTGTTTTTTCCTCTGTCTTCCTGTATCTCTCTCTGGTCTTTTCTTATGTCTCCCTGTATCTCTCTCCGGTCTTTTCCACTGTTCCTGTATCTCTCTGGTCTTTTCCTCTGTCTTCCTGTATCTCTCTCTGTTTTTTCCTCTCTCTCCCTGTATCTCTCTCCGGTCTTTTCCACTGTCTTCCTGTATCTCTCTGGTCTTTTCCTCTGGTTTTCCTGTCTCTCTTTGGTCTTTTCCTCTGTCTTCCTGTATCTCTCTGGTCTTTTCCTCTGTCTTCCTGTATCTCTCTCTGGTCTTTTCTTATGTCTCCCTGTATCTCTCTCCGGTCTTTTCCTCTGTCTTCCTGTATCTCTCTCTGTTTTTTCCTCTGTCTTCCTGTATCTCTCTCTGGTCTTTTCTTATGTCTCCCTGTATCTCTCTCCGGTGTTTTTCGTCTGTCTCCCTGTATCTCTCTCTGGTCTTTTCCTCTGTCTTCCTGTATCTCTCTCTCTGGTCTTTTCCTCTGTCTTCCTGTATCTCTCTCTGTTTTTTCCTCTGTCTTCCTGTATCTCTCTCTGGTCTTTTCTTATGTCTCCCTGTATCTCTCTCCGGTCTTTTCCTCTGTCTTCCTGTATCTCTCTCTGGTCTTTTCCTCTGTCTTCCTGTATCTCTCTCTGGTCTTTTCCTCTGTCTCCCTGTATCTCTCTCTGGTCTTTTCCTCTGTCTTCCTGTATCTCTCTCTGGTCTTTTCCTTTGTCTCCCTGTATCTCTCTCTGGTCTTTTCCTCTGTCTTCCTGTATCTCTCTCTGTTTTTTCCTCTGTCTTCCTGTATCTCTCTCTGGTCTTTTCTTATGTCTCCCTGTATCTCTCTCCGGTCTTTTCCTCTGTCTCCCTGTATCTCTCTCTGGTCATTTTCTCTGTCTTCCTGTATCTCTCTCTGGTCTTTTCCTCTGTCTTCCTGTATCTCTCTCTGGTCTTTTCCTCTGTCTCCCTGTATCTCTCTCTGGTCTTTTCCTCTGTCTTCCTGTATCTCTCTCTGTTTTTTCCTCTGTCTTCCTGTATCTCTCTCTGGTCTTTTCCTCTGTCTCCCTGTATTTATCTCTGGTCTTCCTCTGTCTTCCTGTATCTCTCTCTGGTCTTTTCTTATGTCTCCCTGTATCTCCGGTCTTTTCCTCTGTCTTCCTGTCCCCAGGCCAGCATCCTCCCCCCAACTTTCTCACGATGACACCCATTCACGCATCGAGCATTACGCAAGTCGGTAAGCTGAAGAACCACTAGTAGACCTAAAACTACTTAGACGGGGTAACATAGTCAGCATCTGTCAGCATCTGTCAGGTCTCTGAACTGACTGAACGATGACCTTTAGACCTGGTTACAACCAGGTGTTCGTAGGAATTCCCACACAATGGCCACTTTTCTTTTCCCATTTATTTACTGAGATCACTGTGGTTGTGTGTGGCCCTGGGGCCCTGTAACAAGGTATTCTGTCCGGGGTCATGTGGCTAGCAGTGAATTACCCGCTAACAATAAAGCCAGCGCTGCTCCTTCTGTGCAAACGGCAATAAACCGGGTGGAATGTGTCTCCTTATACGTCTCCATAATCCCCCCACAATGCATCAGGGCTCGTGTTTCTCTGGTCAAAAGCCACGCGAAGAGACCTGGGGTGCGTATTAGCCCCGGTGAAATTGGGCGGGGGGGTTGCCGAGAGGTTTCTGTTACCGTGGGAGGTTTGTGGGAGCCCCGGTGGAGGTCACTACGGCAACCAGTTATTCAGTGGTGAATTTGATTAAAAAAAATATAGGAAATCTGTTCTGAAGCCACTGAAAAAATACATTGTCATCTTGTCTTAATAATTAAGGTATAAAAGTATATTATTCTGAAGTTATTCTTTTTGGGCATAGTTGTGTTACATTTGCCGTTGGGCTCAATTCATTATCGTATTCAAATGATCTAATTATTATTAACGAGTGCACTGCCTATCATTGATTTAGGCTGCAAAATCACATTTGTCGCATTATTCACACAAGACTTGCCTGCTGAAATTCATCACTTATTAATTTGTCTCCTCTTCAGATGTGTGTGTGCGCGTGCGTGCGTGCGTGCGTGTGTGAGAGTCTGCGTGTGTGGAAGATGTGATGTTGACTGTAGCAGGTGTGTTACGAGGGTGAGGTGGCCATAGTATGTAAAAAAAACATTACTTTTTCTAATCGATGAAAAAACACAGATGCATTTAAGTTGGCTCCTTGCACGTTATTTCTGTTTTAACAGGTTAGTGATTTATTTATGTTTCATACTTTTTCTACTTACTGTGTCATGCTCTACCAGATAAATCACATGGGACTGATAGAAAAATAAATTAATTTCACCTTTATTTACACAGGTTAGTCTATTTAAGTGTGATAATTAATGTATATAGAGCAAAATGACAGAGGTGATTGATACAGCACAAGTTTAGTTTCATTAGATTACTGTATATTTTTAACAGTAATATTGTAAAACGTTCTCAGTGAATACAGTGCAAAACAATTTGTGAAACAACAAAGAGTCTTAACGTTGCACACGGCTACAAGAAAAAACTGATGAAAATATTTAATTATAGGGTTATATAATTACTTAGAATTAATCGTGTGCTGTAGGCTATAGGGCTATAAAAGCATTTGAAAAAGCATTGCTTCGTTGTGTACAGCGTATATCGACTAACCTGGGTGGTCTAAACCCTGAATACTGATTGGCTGAAAGCCAGGGTAAATGAGACCGTATTCCTAAATGTTTCCTAACTACGTTAGCAACCGAGTTGAAAATAGCAGGGAGACACAGGGGGGCCGGAAGACCCTGATGTCCTATTGTTTAAATAGCCAACTGAGAGTGAGAACTGCATTCAAATATGTTTAATAATTACGTGTGTGTGTGTTTTACAGATGTGTCATGCCATGGCTTTGAATCTGAACCATGCCTGCAGGCTAACTGTCTGTAGGGTGTTTGTGTGGCTGAGCCAATTACAATTGCATTTTTTTCAAGGGAAAAAACGTTATTCCTATATCATGTGTATTACAATATGTTCATGCATTAAGTTTAAAAAAGTTTCTTGTCCATTCTTAATGTCATCTAGGCGGTGTTGGTGGGATTGAATTGATACTTCACACCACCTAATTAACAGTGGTTTCAATCGTCTTGCAGTTTACTTGAGATGTATGTTGTTTATGGCAAGTGTCAGACAATTAGACAACTGGTGCGTTCTAAAATGATCAACAACACACAGATGTTTCGTTCTAAAATGATCAACAACACACAGATGTTTCGCTCTAAAATAATCAACAACACACAGATGGTGCGTTTCTAAAATAATCAACACACAGATGTTTCGTTCTAAAATGATCAACAACACACAGATGTTTAGTTTTAAAATGATCAACAACACACAGATGTTTCGTTCTAAAATAATCAACAAAACACAGATGAGTTATTCTAAAATAATCAACACACAGATGTTTCGTTCTAAAATAATCAACACGCAGATGATGCGTTCTAAAGAGATCAACACACAGATGTTGCGTTCTAAAGGTAAAACTGTAAGGCTTAACCAGGATTCTAACTACATTGATTAATCTAAACAACAACCTGCATGGAATTGGCTAAACCAAATGTCCGGACTGTGGTAGATTACGGGACCAGTTCCTGTGGGAGGAGCGGGCGTGGTCATTTGGAGAACCCCCACTTTTCCAGACACCGCTACATGACTGGGTGGGGGCAGGTTCTTCACAGGCCTATAAATGTGACTAGCTGTCTGAAATGAATGTGTCTCCCTCCCACAGGTTAGCTGAAATGGAGAACCGTAATGGATCTTATCTGAATGACAGTATCTCACCCAATGAGAGCATGTGAGCCCACCTCCTTCTTTACATTTTGCTGTTTGATTGGCTTGGTTGTCAACAATTTGGCAAAAAGTGTTACCTTGTAATTTGCTGGCTGTCTGTCATTGGTTACTTATTAAGTAACGCTGTCTCTAGATGTTTGTGTGTACAACAGATTCGGACCGAAAACCCAGAAATAGTTGTCTTCAAATGGTTTAGTCTACAAAACTATTTTAAGTCAATGACAGGAAATCTATAAAAACAGCTAATTGTATTGGCCAATGAAAGTTCCTCTAAAGCAGAGACACAACAATGGGATCCTGTTATTTATCTGACTGTAGGGAAGTAGGCAAAACTCTTAACAGTCAACTAACTAGACAGTAGTTTAAAAGTTAACCCTGACAAACTGTTGGCATGTTGACATAGTTGCTGAATTTGTTATTTGTTACAAGGTTGGTCTTCGGTAGACCAGGAATAATGTACAATCCAAATCAAGTTGCCCACTACTTTCTAAATCAGGCAGAATTGGTGTAGTTTGTGAACAATCTATCTAATCAATATATAACAAAATGCTTTCAAAATCTTCCCCCAATCCCATATTGTGCCTAGTTCTTGCTCCATATGAAAGAGAGAGAGAGAGTGAGAAATTATACTCCTCAGCACTCCATGAAAAATCTCTGAAAAGTAGCTGGATATGTTGAATTTCAACGTTCCCATTACAGTCTCCATTTCGCTAGCCGTCCTGAGTCCAGTTGATTCATGATAACCCCTGAGTGAATAAATCAACACACATCTGTGGTAGATGGCACCTACCTAACTACTGCTTGGGTCTATGTCCCTCCCTCAATCCCTCTCTCACTCCGTCCATCTCTCCCTCTCTCCGCCCCCTCCCCCTACCTACCTCCCCACCCTCAATCCCTCTATCCCTCCCTCTCACCCTCTGTCCCTCCCCCTCTATCTCCCCCTCTCTCCCTCCCATCCTCTCTCCCTCCTTCCATCCCTCCCTCTCTCCCCCCTACCTCCCTCTCTCTCCCATCCTCCCTCCCTCTCCCATCCTCCCTCCCTCCCTTCCTCTCACTTCACTGACAGTGATGGTTTGTGTGCTGTCATCCCATTGACTCTCTTTCTCCGTGTGGCTCTGTAGTGATGACGAACACCTGTTGATTCAGCACTACTGTCAGAGTCTGAACCAAGGCTCCCCCCCCAGCCAGCCCCGCAGCCCCGCCCAGATCCTCGTCTCCATGGAGACAGAGGAGAAGGGTGAACTGGAGAGAGTGCTAAACGACCTAGAGTCGGAAAACAGGCGAGTCGGGAAGGAGGAAGCACACACAGAGGCACGTCAGTGTGAACCCGTTTCTAGCACATTCCATGACCTAACCTGCTTCTCTCTTCAGGAAGCTGCAGGCGGAGTACGACAAATTGAAGAAGGCCCACGACCACAGGGGCCTGTCCCCGCTCCCCTCGCCCCCGGAGATGCTGCCTGTGTCGCCCCAGAGCCCACGGGATGCAGAGCTGATCGCTGAGGCTAAGCTGCTACGCCAGCACAAAGGGCGTCTGGAGGCGCGCATGCAGATCCTGGAGGACCACAACAAACAGCTGGAGTCCCAGTTACATCGCCTCAGACAACTACTGGAACAGGTCGAAAATAATGTAGTTCTCCTGTTATACTTCTGCATCATATTTTCTGTCGTGTTGTGTTGCTGTTCAGTAGTCGTGATCGTGTTTCAGTAGTCATGATCGTGTTTCAGTAGTCATAATCATGTTTGAGTAGTCATGATCATATTTGAGTAGTTTCAGTAGTTGCAGTAGTCATGATCATGTGGCAGTAGTCATGATCATGTGTCAGTAGTCATGATCATGTGTCAGTAGTCATGATCATGTGTCAGTAGTCATGATCACGTTTCAGTAGTCATGATCACGTTTCAGTAGTCATGATCTCGTTTCAGTAGTCATGATCTCGTTTCAGTAGTCATGATCACGTTTCAGTAGTCTTGATCACGTTTCAGTAGTCTTGATCACGTTTCAGTAGTCTTGATCACGTTTCAGTAGTCTTGATCACGTTTCAGTAGTCTTGATCACGTTTCAGTAGTCATGATTGTTTCAGTAGTCATGATCATGTTTCAGTAGTCATGATCATGTTTCAGTAGTCATGATCATGTTTCAGTAGTCATGATCATGTTTCAGTAGTCATGATCATGTTTCAGTAGTCATGATCATGTTTCAGTAGTAGACCCGAGTTTAAACGCCATTGTGTTAGCTGTTTTCAAAGTGTGGTAGTCCTGTTAGTAAAATGTCATTAAGAGCAGGAACCCTGTTAATAGAAATTAGTGACGGTGGCGTGTAATGTGTTTCTCTCCAGACGGACTCCAGGGTAAACGGTACTGCACTGTCCTCTCCCTCCACTTCGTCCCAGCGCTCTGACAACAGCCTGCCTCTGATGCGTGTGACAGGGAGTCAGACCACAGACACAATGGGTGAGACTGGAGCATTTTAACTCATTTTTAGGACTACATAATCTGGTGGAAAAATATTTTTTTTGTTTGTTGAGATAACAGTGCTTGTATGCCGGTTACAAAAGGAAGTTGAAACATATTGCTTTGTCATTTGAGATGCTGCCTTAATCCAGTTGGAATATCCACTTCCTGTTGTAGGTGACGATGAGCTGTCGAGTCCGTCCCAAGATGCATTTGGGCTGGAGGAAGTTATGGAGCAGCTAAATAACTCGTTTCCCCATAGCCAAGGTATGAACTGCACACACACACACACAGTCCAATGTCATTATTACTTTCTATCATACTCCATACATGCATTCAGCACATGGTTGAACTATGGAACTAAGGTTTTAACCGTAAATTATTGACTACAACTGTGAATTATACATCTTACACGATTGCCTTCTTAAAGAACATGGAGTTTTTTCCTCTTCTGATCTTTCCCTCATTCCGCTGTCTTCCTGCTTCCTACTTCCTGTTCTGTGTTGATGTGACCCAGGAGGGCGAAGGGGAAACCAATGAGAGGTCAGTGGGGTTGCCAGCCTCGTCTGTCTTCCTCCTCTGGCTAGTTTCTTCTGTTTTGTCTCCACCCTCGTTAATTTTCTATCTCTCCATTCATACGTCTTTTTCTCTCTGACATGTCGGGGGGGGGGTGTTGTGAGTTTTTGACAGGGTGAAAGTCTTTTGCCTGTGACTGACGCTCTCTACTGCCCCCCCGTTCCCAGGACTGAGTGTGGGCAGCCTGTTTCACATGGCTGATGACCTGGGCCGAGCTATGGAGTCATTGGTCAGCGTGATGACTGAAGAACAAAGCGGCGAGTAGCAGCAGACAAGGGCCCGCCCCCAAGCCCCACTTCCAGCCAACCCTGCATGCTTTTCTAGTATTTAAAAAAAGAAAACTGGATTGGACATGTTTACACAGACAGAAGTACATCTATTTTTGTGAAGGATCCCCGTTACAAAACTTGTAGATTTCAGTAGTTTCTTAAGTCTTGAACATTGTTTTATTAACAAAAGGCAGGTTTTTAAACTTCTATGCAATTGTATAAAAAGAGAAAAAGTTGTGTGTAAAATCTTGTGAACGTGTTTGCTATTTCTTTGTATGGAGTGCATTTCAGAACATTTATATCCAAATGAAAGATTGTACACATAAGGGTGCTTTATATTACAAAACATTTATTATAACAACAAAAAGTATATACTGTAAAGGCTATGCAGTAGCCCTGTATCCTTTCAGCATAGACTGACTGACACTGTATGTTTGCATGTGTGTGTGTGCGCGTGTGTGTGTGCATTGGTACGTGTGTTACTGTGTGTTACAGTGTGTCTGTATGTGGAGGCATTTTATTTCCACGTTGCTTCATAGCTTTTGCTTTGGGCTGTTCAAACCCATCTAATCAAAATCATCCATCGATCCATCCAGAGGTGATTTTAAGGTTTAGAATTTATTTTGTTGAGGTTTTGGTTAATTTATTATGGCCCTGGCCTGCATTCAACAAAGCTCTGGTAGACTCCTACATAAATGTATCTGTAAAGTCCTGATCTGTGACATTTACTGATGTTCTTTCCCCCAAAATTAGGACTGGGTCTTTACCACTGATTGAGAGTACTATTAATATTGTAATACAAAGTCTTAGTGGTTTATTGTACTATAAAGTAATTTACATTTAATTTGAATAGTCCTGTGTTTAAAACTAGTGAACAATTTTAGAGAGGCCAGTAATTTAATCTATTTACTTTTTGATCCTCTCAGAGACAGTAGAAAATATTTTACGAATATTCTGACGAAAAAGAATCTCTCCACGTTTGAAGTGGAGAAGTGACACACCGTCCTACCGGAATGTGTCTCAAATACACTGTACTGTCCACAGTTAGTTGTCCACGTTAATTATGAAACATGCCAGTGACACACCGTCCTACCTGAATGTGTCTCAAATACACTGTACTGTCCACAGTTAGTTGACCATGTTAGATATGAAACATGCCACTTACACACCCTCCTACCGGAATGTGTCTCAAATACACTGTACTGTCCACAGTTAGTTGACCATGTTAGATATGAAACATGCCACTGACACACCGTCCTACCTGAATGTGTCTCAAATACACTGTACTGTCCACAGTTAGTTGACCATGTTAGATATGAAACATGCCACTGACACACCGTCCTACCTGAATGTGTCTCAAATACACTGTACTGTCCACAGTTAGCTGTCCACGTTAATTATGAAACATGCCAGACATTATGGAAACTGAATCGGTGTGCACTACTGTGATCCATGCTGGACATAACTACAGTTAATTTGTTATGATTCATGTGTGTGTGTGTGTGTGTGTGTGTGTGGTGCGTTTGGTTGAATTTCTGTTGTGGAATTGCATTGACCGGAGTGTTGCCAGTGTGTTCTACCAACGGTACCCACGCACAGTCCAACTCATGTACGGTAATGATCTCCAGTTGTATGACCAACTTTGTTTTGCAGCCACCATAGCGGTAGTTACGGTTACAGATGCACGATCAACACACTGTTTTTATTCATTTCTAATTGCTGTGTTGTGTTATCCGTCTTTCTAAATAACTCATTTTTCCACTACATATCAAATTCCACCAAATATATGCCTTACTTCTGTATAATAAATGCTTTACTGTGTATATCAATAAAGCACGCAGTTTGGTTGACTTGAGCTCTCTCGTTGTTTGGCCGTCTCTAAAGTCTCCATGCCATTTGAACACACAAGGAACATGAAATTTCACTGTTTAATCCTAAAATGAATTATATTTACCAACCTTTCCTGAAAACAACACAAATCTAGCCCTAAATAACATTAACGCACAGTGATTGCGTTATTCTCATATAGGTTGAGGTGTGTGTCGATCGTTGCCTTAGTCAAGTTCTCCTAGAAATAAACAGAGAGACGTTAAGCAGTAGTGAATATTAAATATGTCTATATATTCATTATATATCATCCTCAGAAGAATATGACTGCAGAGCAATTAGTGATGCCTGTTTGTCTGGTAGTGGTTAAAGTGTTAATGCCGTGATAAATCCTGTGCATAATGTCGCCACATTAACCCCTGACCTCTGGTGGGGAGCAGTGGTCTGTATGGCAGGACCACTCCACGTCTGACTGGGGGATTGGAGGAGACCAGGCGGACCTTGGACACCCCTGCCTGGGCCCAGTTGGTATGGTCCTTGGTCGTGCTGTTCAACTTCCTCTCAGGGAGGATTGGTGAGACCACTCGTTAAGGAGGGGACAACAGACTCTTGCTGACCAAAGGTAACGGTCTTTAAACCACCGATATGTTGCTAACCAAATAAGTGAGGTGAAACCATAAGGATATTGGCTGAGACAGGCAGGTAGAGGATCTCGCTCTCCGTCTTGATGTGTATCTGGTGTGATATGTAGGCCTCTCCCTCAGCTGGCTCCTCTAGGCCCATGGTCATGGCATACAGCTCCACCTGCAGCTCCGTATTCATCCCAGCAGCCACCTGCAACAGGGCTTGTGAGGGTTACGTTTACCGAGATGACTGGACACTGTAAATGCCACAGATTGAGTCACCTGGAAATCGCCTCTGAACGCTGCAATCTAACTAGCGTTCAGATAGAATCCAGATGAAAAAAATCCTCATGCGCAAAAGGGTAATTATTGATGAATGAAGCCCGCTACAGGACAGAGTGATTAGCTCATCAGAACTTACAGGTCCAGGGCTGTAGATCACTTTCAGACCAGTAGCAGGAGTCGGCTGTTTCACGCTGAACCTACAGAACCAGAACACCGCAGGTCAATGCTGATATCCACGTGGCAGTGAGAGTGCCACACATGTTTCATAAAACAAACAGGCAGCTATATGCATTTCTCTGTACAGGTGTTTACTGGCCTGCACGTGTCCATGCCCACGTTCTTCATGAGGACTGTGACTCTATAGGTGCAGCCTTCCTTCAGGGATCCAAACTGGACCTCCGCAGGCAGGAGTTCAAACCCCCGGGGGAGGCGCTGCTGAGCCGCGGTCACAGACACGGTCTTCACCTTCCTCCTCACCGGCTCCTCGACGCGCAAGAACTGAAACGAACCGCTGCGTTAACTTCCTGACTTACATGGGGCCGTTGGAGATTCTGGCAATCAGGCGTAAACTCAGTTACTTTCACATTCAGACGAACCCGATGATACATTTTCGTGTCGTTTTTGAGCAAATGACTGGAAGTCAAAATAAACAGCTCACATGTTAGGTTCTATACATTTAATCTGACTCAGAGGAAGTGAAAGGAAAGGCTTTAATTGACTGAATATCCCTTTGAGTTTGAACCTAAGATCTTGAATCTACTAGAGTCTGCTAGAATCGTCTGCTTCTTTCTTGTTAGTAATATTAATAAACATAACAGAGTGTGTACAGGAATAATTCAGTAAATTAGACAAATGACTTGTGTTAGCTCCCTTTAGTCTGACTTTAGCTGGTCAGACTGAAACAGCCTTGTGGCAGGCAGCAGGCCCAGTGAGTCACACACATCTCAGTTTAATTACCAACCCACACTGGATCAACTCACACCCAGTCGGAAAAAAACATTTCCTAAATCCGCACACTTCCCGCCGTGTGGGTGATGAATACTGACGTGGGCATCTGTGTGTGTTTATGCGCTTCACAGCGTGGATAGGTGTGTGTGTGTGTGTGTGTGTGTGCGTGTGTGTTACCTGCTGGTTGGGTATACTGCAGGGTTTGGAGCTAAGTATGGAGGATGGCAGCTTGACTCTGTGTGTGCGCGGGTTTCCTGCCACATTTAGCTGGCCGTCACCAGGCTCTATGTCACCACGGCGACACCTCAGTGTGGAGACATCATGGAAACTGTCCACTATATCAACACACACACACCAAGTATGCACCACACACATGAATAACGAGATACCATATTGAAATACCAGGCTATGATAAGATGACATATACCATATTGAAACACCAGGCTACGATAAGTTGACATATACTATATTGAAATACCAGGCTATGATAAGATGGCATACACCATAAGGAAATACCAGGCTATGATAAGATGACATATACCATATTGAAACACCAGGCTATGATAAGATGACATATATTATATTGAAACACCAGGCTATGATAAGATGACATATATTATATTGAAACACCAGGCTATGATAAGATGACATATACCATATTGAAATACCAGGCTATGATAAGATGGCATACACCATAAGGAAATACCAGGCTATGATAAGATGACATATACCATATTGAAACACCAGGCTATGATAAGATGACATATATTATATTGAAACACCAGGCTATGATAAGATGACATATACCATATTGAAACACCAGGCTATGATAAGATGACATATATTATATTGAAACACCAGGCTATGATAAGATGACATATACCATATTGAAATACCAGGCTATGATAAGATGGCATACACCATAAGGAAATACCAGGCTATGATAAGATGACATATACCATATTGAAACACCAGGCTATGATAAGATGACATATATTATATTGAAACACCAGGCTATGATAAGATGACATATACCATATTGAAACACCAGGCTATGATAAGATGACATAAGATTAGTAACTTATATAACATAATGAATGGGAAGGTACCACCCAACACCACATGAGGATAGGCTTATAGAAAAGACTAGGTTTGGTTTTAGGATTACAATTAGGGTTTACTTTGACAGCGACTACAGACCTGCTGTCTGAGAGCTAGGGTTTGTGGGTCTCCTGACTGGCAGCGCGTCACTTCCTGTTGCACTAGAGGTTGTGGGGTTCAGAGGTTGATGAGCTGCACCTCAAACATACAAAAACAAGTATCACTTTCTGCATGAGTGGATCCAAACACATGTTGCAAATGTACTATTGTCCAGTTTTTACCTGTCACTTTGTGGGCAACTTTGGTAAAGCTCTGAGTGTTTGCCATCTTACGGAACGGAGGAAGGTCCCGAGACAAAGGATTCATTTCTGGGACCTGACAGGAAAGAACCAGAACACAGTAGGTCATTACTGATATCCATGTGTCAACAGTACAGATGTGATATTGTCAGTAGTGTTTGTCACTAAGTTTTGCCAGTTTGTCTTCAGCTGTGATGTTTGTCATACCTCCTCTGAAGATATAAAGCCTGGCTCGTTGACTGAGCAGAAGTAGGGCGGAATGATGACGTTCCTCAGAGCATGTTTGTACATCGTCTCCTCGTCCAGATCCCGTCTGAACAACAGGACAGCAAGCAGATAAAGTTACGAAGGAAGAAAACAAACAGTGAAAATGCAGTTAGCCTGTATAGCTTAACCACTGTTATTTCTGTAGATTTCTCTGGATGAGAGGCTCCACTATATTAGTAAATGTTACCGGTGTTGTTCCATCCTGCCCTTCCATCTACTCTCTGGTTGCTCTTCACTGCCTCTGTATAGAAGGATGGATAATGTTCAGATATAGGGGATCATGTTCAGATATAGGGGATAATGTTCAGATAGAGGGGATAATGTTCAGATAGAGGGATAATGTTCAGATAAAGGGATAATGTTCAGATATAGGGGATAATGTTCAGATAGGAGGGATAATGTTCAGATAGGAGGGATAATGTTCAGATAGGAGGGATAATGTTCAGATAGGAGGGATAATGTTCAGATAGGAGGGATAATGTTCAGATATAGGGGATAATGTTCAGATAGGAGGGATAATGTTCAGATAGAGGGATAATGTTCAGATAGAGGGATAATGTTCAGATAGAGGGATAATGTTCAGATATAGGGGATAATGTTCAGATATAGGGGATAATGTTCAGATATAGGGGATAATGTTCAGATATAGGGGATAATGTTCAGATATAGGGGATAATGTTCAGATATAGGGGATAATGTTCAGATATAGGGGGTAATGTTCAGATATAGGGGATAATATTCAGATATAGGGATAATGTTCAGATATAGGGATAATGTTCAGATATAAGGGATAATGTTCAGATATAAGGGATAATGTTCAGATATAAGGGATAATGTTCAGATAGAGGGATAATGTTCAGATAGAGGGATAATGTTTAGACAGGGTGAATCTGTTTAGATAGCGTGATAATGGTTAGATAGGATGAATGGTCAAAGACTAGGAAGGTTCATGTCTATTAGTACAGAGATAGGAGAGCAAAAGTTATACTATTGAAAGAGGTTGTGATCTACATTTTCTGTCTCCTAAACCAATTACCGGCTTGCAAAATGGGACAGTGCTGCTCAATTGAAGTCACACAATTCAGTGAAAAGTATATATACAATATATGATGAGCCAAAATATTATGACCATTCACAATGGATGCCAATAACGTTGATCATCTCCTCAGAAGGGCACATGTCAAGGTCTGGGTAGAATAGATTGGAAGCAACCCATCAGTTCCTACAGGCAGGTTGGATGCAGGAGTAAAGGAGACTGTGATTAGGGCAAAAATGTTGCGGCCAGACGACGCAGTCAGAGTGCACCTGAGGACCACTGTCCACCTACAATGTGCACGTGAGCGTTGGAACTGGACCTTGGAGCAGTAGAAGGTCTGCTCCGATGAGTTCCATTTCTCTTACATCGTGTGGACGGACGGGTACGTGTGTGCCATTTACCTGGGGAAATTATGGGACCAGAACGTGAGAAGACGACAAGCCAGTAGAGGGAGTTTGATACTCTGTGTAATGTTCTGCTGGAAAGTCTTGGGTCTGGGTATTCATGTGGATGTCAATTTGACACGCACCACCTACTAAACATCATTGCAGACCAGGCTCACCTCTTCATGGAAATGTTACTCCCTGATCACAGGGGCCTCTTTTAGCTTGATAATGTGCCCTGTCCCACTGCACACATTGTTCAGGAATAGTTTGAGGAACATGATGAAGAGTTCAAGGTTCCGTCCTCGAAATTCCCCGGATCACAATACAATGATGAATCTGTGGGATCTGCTGGACCAACAAGTCCAATCGATGGAGTCTCCACCTCACAGTTTAATGGACTGGAAGGATCTGCTGGACCAACAAGTCCAATCTATGGAGGTTCCACCTCACAGTTTAATGGACTGGAAGGATCTGCTGGACCAACAAGTCCAATCTATGGAGGTTCCACCTCACAGTTTACTGGACTGCAAAGATCTGCGATAGGTCAAGGGTGTGGCTCACATTGTATATTTTGTTCCATTGTGTAAAGGTTTTTCTATAATAATTGAATGGGATATTCTGTTTGTTTGTCAACTGACTTTTATTATAATTCTCAGATCGAATGCTACGGTTAGATCGAGGCCCAGACCTGGTAATTGTAAAACACCTGCGGTTGTCTTTCTCTAAGACAGAAGCTTCTGTTTGCAGGACTGGAGGCATCAGAGCATCAATGTAGCGGGCTGCAACATCTGTTGAGAAACAAACAAAAAGAAACAAACAAAAGGCTTTGCTGTACCCGCTATCCCCAAGCATAATCAAAGGCCTGGCAGAACCAGATGAAAGACTCACCCGGGCACTTCAATGAAGCAGCGGTGGGGCGTTCTGGCTGGGAGAGCAAAAGACGTGCCATTGTGAGGAAAACAGTACACAGTGAACTGTTTCAGCACAACTGACTTATAGCATAACTGAAGCATAACTGAACTGATTAGATAACACAAAAGACGGTGTGTGTGTGTGTGTGTGTGTGCGTGTACTGACCAGGAACAGCTTGAGGAGGTTGGTAGCACGGACCTTCTCCTCCTCCGAGCGAGCATCTTTCAGCTGCACCTCCTCCGACAGGACCTCCCTTTGCACCACCTTCTCCATGTACTGCTGCGTGACGACAACATGAGGTATCCAAGTACATTTCAGTTTCTGCATCACATCAGTGTCTCATATTGGTCTCACAATGAAAAGGGTTGTGGGTTCGATCCCCCCAGGGGGCCGGTACGAAACGGGAATATAACGCTATCAAAATGTTTTCAGTCGCTTCGCATAAAACGGTGAACGAAAAAAATGTAATCAGTTAAAGTGTATTACTCTGCGGGAAAAATGTGCGGAAATGGTTGAATGATTTATGAATAGAGAATTCCCCACGGGTCAGATAATATCCCATGTCTAATATGTACAGAGATAAGCTGAACCTTGAGGCGTGTGTCCAGTGTCCTGCGGATCTGCCTGCTGACTGGCTGGTACTGGAACAGCTGGCGGACCTCCAGTACATCGGGACAGCAAGGAACCGGCCGCCCGGCTTCAGAACTAGGCTTCTCCCTCAGGCTCAAACCCCGGCCCAGGGTGGTGCCGAACGGAGGACCCAGCGTCTTCTTCTTGGAGGGTCAATGTTAGGGTTTTATGTTCGGGAGGGAGTAGCGTTAAGCATTAAACAATTATCTTACATTCAGGCACACTTGGAAACTTGTAATGTAAGGATGATAGATAATGCTACGGTTGTAAGAGAGATTCTGTCCCATTTTGTCTTTAAATGTTTTTATAATGTTACTTGTATTACCTCTACAGAGGGAAAGTTGTCCCAGGTTCTGGATCTAAGGTTAGCAGGCATGATGTTCTGGTTCTGTTTCTTGATAACCCATCTGGCCCACACGTCCTGAACAGCGGGCTTTAATATCGTTATTCCTAGAACTCCTGAAGTACAGGAAGGAAAGACAACAAATCCATGAGGACAGAGAGTATTATGAAGGTAGGTGACGGTCAACTGGATTGTAAAGACTAGAAACCCACCAGGTTGATCTGGGAGAGGTTCTTTGAGCAGTGCCACAGTTGGGTCGGCGTAAGCCTGGTCCAAAATCTTCTCAACTTCTCGTGAGTTCAGCAGCTCAGTACCAGACCCGTCCTCATGTGCCATGAAGAACCTGCAACGCATTCAGATGTCATCGATATAACAGGTCACAGGTAGAACAGGTCGCAGGTAGAACAGGTCGCAGGTAGAACAGGTCGCAGGTAGAACAGGTCGCAGGTAAAACAGGTCCCATGTAGAACAGGTCCCATGTAGAACAGGTCCCATGTAGAACAGGTCCCATGTAGAACAGGTCCCATATAGAACAGGTCCCATATAGAACAGGTCCCATATAGAACAGGTCCCATATAGAACAGGTCCCATATAGAACAGGTCCCATGTAGAACAGGTCCCATGTAGAACAGGTCCCATGTAGAACAGGTCCCATGTAGAACAGGTCCCATGTAGAACAGGTCCCATGTAGAACAGGTCCCATGTAGAACAGGTCCCATGTAGAACAGGTCCCATGTAGAACAGGTCCCATGTAGAACAGGTCCCATATAGAACAGGTCCCATATAGAACAGGTCCCATATAGAACAGGTCCCATAAAGAACAGGTCCCATATAGAACAGGTCCCATAAAGAACAGTTCCCATATGGAACAGGTCCCATATGGAACAGGTCCCATATGGAACAGGTCCCATATGGAACAGGTCCCATATGGAACAGGTCCCATATGGAACAGGTCCCATATAGAACAGGTCCCATATAGAACAGGTCACATGTAGAACAGGTCCCATATGGAACAGGTCCCATATAGAACAGGTCCCATATAGAACAGGTCCCATAAAGAACAGTTCCCATATAGAACAGGTCCCATATGGAACAGGTCCCATATAGAACAGGTCCCATATGGAACAGGTCCCATATGGAACAGGTCCCATATGGAACAGGTCCCATATAGAACAGGTCACATGTAGAACAGGTCCCATATAGAACAGGTCCCATATAGAACAGGTCACATGTAGAACAGGTCCCATATAGAACAGGTCCCATATAGAACAGGTCCCATATAGAACAGGTCCCATAAAGAACAGTTCCCATATAGAACAGGTCCCATATGGAACAGGTCCCATATGGAACAGGTCCCATATGGAACAGGTCCCATATGGAACAGGTCCCATATGGAACAGGTCCCATATAGAACAGGTCACATGTAGAACAGGTCCCATATAGAACAGGTCCCATATAGAACAGGTCACATGTAGAACAGGTCCCATATAGAACAGGTCCCATATAGAACAGGTCCCATATAGAACAGGTCCCATATAGAACAGGTCCCATATAGAACAGGTCCCATATAGAACAGGTCCCATGTAGAACATGTCACAGCAGCAGGACAGAAAGGAGAATAAGTCCTACTTCTCCTCATGTGTCTAGAACACAAGAGGGAACCATCTGCCATACTAGGGGATATTGGAATACATATGCATATAGCTAGAAGTTTACCTGGGCAAGTGGACTTTAGCTGTATATAGCTAGTTTACCTGGGCAAGTGGACTTTATCCACAACATGCAGGGCCATCTCTTCATCCATCTCCACCTCTTCCACATCCACACTGCTCTTTGGAGGACACGCGATCTCTACTGACGTCTGGCTATCTGCCATCACCTGCACACAATGTAACCATGACAGGACCTTATTAATGTAACCATGACAGGACCTTATTAATGTAACCATGACAGGACCTTATTAATGTAACCATGACAGGGCCTTATTAATGTAACCATGACAGGGCCTTATTAATGTAACCATGACAGGGCCTTATTAATGTAACCATGACAGGGCCTTATTAATGTAACCATGACAGGGCCTTATTAATGTAACCATGACAGGACCTTATTAATGTAACCATGGCATCTCCTAATCCACTGTACAAGACAGGTTTTTATAATGAAACCGGCTGGACTGTTAGGTGTATTCTACACTAATCCCCTAAACACTAGGATAGCAAATAAAACAATGGATCCAGAGACTCTAGGACAAATAACTTCTTATAGCGACACAGGCCATACTTTATGTATAGTAATACTTCGGTTTGACCCATATAACATTATATTATTGATAACTGTAAATACAATTGTACATTTATAAGGAATTTTAAATGAAGATGTTTATTACTATGAATAGTTTGTTTTCAAATATTCTTTATTTTGACTCATTGAGACTAAGCTTTGAGACTAAATACAGGAAGACACATCTCCAGACAGGACATGCTGTGAATATATTGTGACAAATCAACTTTGATCCGAAATTCGTTTGAGGCGCAATTTGGACCAGAGGTTAAATAAACCGTGCCACTATTTCAGTGCAGATCACACACCTGAAAGTGATTTCCGTGGTGATCTGTGACCTCACATAGCTTGTCTGCTGCCGTGGAAACGGAGTGTGTCATCGTGTACCGTCCGGGTTTCTCCCCAGAGCTCCACCCGGGTGTTCCTGGGTCTGGGCTGCTCCCTGGGTCTGAAGTGTACACACTACTGCCATCCTGGTTGATCCACAGCAGCCCCACACCGGACGGGTTCACCTGGAGAGAACAAACAGAGATGAGCTTTCTCTCATCGTTTACATTTGACATTATAAGGAGTGTCAGTGAGAAATTGTTTTTTCAGATGCATCTGAAGTGTTTACTTAGTGTCTCACCCAATAGTGTCTCACCCTGTATTGTCTCACCCCGTAGTGTCTCACCCGGCAGTGTCTCTCCCCGTAGTGTCTCACCCTGTAGTGTCTCACCATGTAGTGTCTCACCATGTAGTGTCTCACACTGTAGTGTCTCACCCCGTAGTGTCTCACCATGTAGTGTCTCACCATGTAGTGTCTCACCGCGTAGTGTCTCACCCCGTAGTGTCTCACCATGTAGTGTCTCACCCCGTAGTGTCTCACCCCGTAGTGTCTCACCGCGTAGTGTCTCACCCCGTAGTGTCTCACCCCGTAGTGTCTCACCCCGTAGTGTCTCACCCCGTAGTGTCTCACCCGGCAGTGTCTCACCCGGCAGTGTCTCACCCTGCAGTGTCTCACCATGTAGTGTCTCACCCGGCAGTGTCTCACCCGGCAGTGTCTCACCCTGCAGTGTCTCACCATGTAGTGTCTCACCCGGCAGTGTCTCACCCGGCAGTGTCTCACCTGATAGGCACCAGCCCGGGAGGCGGTAACCATGGTGCTGTCTCTAAAGAACACACTGCAGCTCCTGTCCTTGGCGAACATGGCTACCGTGGCAAAGCCCGGCCGTTCCACCATAACCACCTTCTCCATGTGACACACAGAGCTGCCAGGCCGACGTGCTGGTAACACAATATATATATTAGCAACACGCACACATCTCCCACACACGCTGGAAGCACAAGCTCTAGGTTAAGGTCTAGGGTTAGGTCTTTGGGTTATGGTTAGGCATCTGGGTTAAGGGTTGAGGTTTGGCCTCTGGGTTAAATTCTAGGGTACGGGTTATACTTTTGGGGTACCTGTGTTCAGACATTGGGGGGACCAGCCACTGCGGGCTCCTCTCTCCTGGTACAGGGTGGTGATTCTGGTTCCATCCGCGTGGTCCACAATCATGGTCCCGTCTTGGTCTAACACAGACAACACCTTGTCCTCCCGCGTGATCACAACCTGCCCAGAACGACAGACACGTCAGTGTAAAGCTGGACCACAGGCGGTTGAGTTGTAAACATCCCTGACCTGGGTGTGCTACAGGCATGATCTGGAAATAATATACCGCTGAGTTGTTTGTATGTTGACATGACGAGAGTGTTTCTGTATGTAAGATAACTAGTAAAGTTAAAACCTTTCGGATGCTCAAAACTGGGATGAATCTCATTAAGTGAATAAGTGTTAGTTACATACAGTTTGGCTGACTGGGTCTGTGGCCCTGAAGGCCAGGACAGGACTTGGCTGGAAGGTCTGGTCCCCTGTGGTGGCGACTCTGTATCCGGAGGGGGTAGTGGTGAGCCAACCGGTCCCCTGTCTCATCTGGGCCTGGTCAGACACACGCTGGTCCTCTCTGGGCTCTGGGTCAGTCTGGTTTTGGACAGGCCCTGTGTTCTGTTTGGAGCTCAGCTTACCTGCTCACAAACACTGTCGCCATCATTTCGCCATTCTTTATGTCAGGTTTGGCACTCACATAACTCAGAACAAAACCAAATGAACACAACACTCGCTTGTTACACCAAAGTCACACATACAGTGAGTTGTTAGAAACCTACAGAGCAGACTGAATATCCGAGTTATAGTAATTTAGTTTGTCAGAGAGCAGTTTACCCTGCTTGTCTTTTCCCGCGGGTGTCTGTGAATCTTTCAGTAGCTCTTCTACTTTAGCAGGCAGTTCAGACGGGGTCACGACAGTTCCTGAAATTGGTCTGGTACTGACGGAACCATCTGCAAACAGCACCTACAGTGACGGGCCAGAGACATAAACTAGGGTTGAAAACACGGCCTGTGTGTGTTGGGACCAGGTCAAACAATAACTGCTGGTGAAATAGTCAGACCTGACAAATCGGGCATTATTCCGAAAACAGGGAATTTCCCAGTTCTATTCACAAGGATAAGTGAGTATGTTAAAAGGATAAAATATTTCAATTTCCTTCAGAACAAAATGTAAGTCGTGCATAATGACATCAATCTGAGTTACAGATGTTCATTTTACTGTAAAATAATTCCTACGGTTCATATAATATAGATTCCACAATTCATGGTCCGATGATAATTAGATGATGTGCTAGAAAACAGCCGAGTGTGGAAATGGGAAAATACTTATCTCCCGGGGATACTGATAAAAGATTATGTCCAATTAATAAATCCCTTAATGGATCTTAACTTAGTTCTTCAAACTGGCAGGATTTACTGGAGTATAACCTCAATGAACAAGATGGTTGTGTCTGTCTGAACGCACATATACCTCTCTGAGAAAGTGCAGAAACCTTAGACAGTAGTTAATCCCAGAGCTGGACAGATTCCCCAGCGCGTTCTACTAGAAGATTAGCGATTCGCTCTGATTATCTCCGAACAAAGTGCTTTCTCAGGCCGGGATTGACAGAGTGACGCCATTTTCTCTAGACGAGGCTTTCATAGCAATATGTATGGCAACATAAAAGCAAAGCCATAAGCCAACGCACTGAGAGAAGTACAACCGTATAGAATTCCCCCAGCCTCATATCAGAAAACGTTAGCATTGACGGCTAACTGGCTCAGCATGTGGGTGGGCAAACGGGTCCAATCAAATCAACCGTATCCCCAACGAAAAGCTGCTCATGATTGTAATATACGATATTCCCGGAGATCACTCAATGCAGATGTTAATATCCACAGTGGAGTCCAGTGAGATTTACTGTGTGTGCGTGTAGCCATGAGGTTTCCTTGGGTGTGTTTCCCCGGCGGTACCTCTGTAGATCCATCTCGCATATTCTTGACCACGGAGCCCTGGGCCGTGACGACCCTGGAGAGTTCCCCACGCAGGGAGGGGTCACTGAGGCGGTCTTCTCGGACGGCACTGCTGTGCAACGGGAAAGCCTGTCTCACCATCACGCCGTGCTCCTCCGTTCCACTGTCTACAGGACACAGGAGCAGACGGACCAATAGATGGACAGTGTTCGTGCGCTATAACACAGGTAATGATGATGGGTCACACGGACCGTCCATGTCGTCGCTGAGGAACTGCAGCAGAAGGCCACTGGGAGTGGAGATATTGAGTCTCTGGAACGTCAAGTTGTCCGGCGGCACTACTTGACTCTCACAGACTTCGGTCTGAGCAAAGGACAGAAAATGCATGAACATTGTAATAAGGTTGCAGTACCGTTTGGAAAAGAAAAAAAACGCTCAAATGTTATAATATTAGGAAAAAGAAAAAAGAGGAGTCTCATTGTTAGATGAGTAGATTGGGTGAATAAAAGCTACAAATTCTCCGGGTCTGGAAGGAAATGTACTTGCTAACTCTAACCTCCGTGTTTGTTAAGGGGTTGTTGGTCTCTCTGGTTGGCTGGACCTCTCCGGATCTGTGGGAGGACAGGAGATGCTTCCGGAGGTCAGGGGGAACAGTGGAAAGGTCGGAACCTGTGAGTATGTCCAGATTAGATGTCTGTCCAGCCTCAGCGTTAACCCAATCATAGCAGGACACACCGGTCACTCACCACGTTCCCCAGATGGTCCGTAGTGACTGTAGGAGAGACGCATACCGTTATCCAGGACAGCCGAGAAAGAGCCCAGACTCACGTTCCTGCTGCCCGGATGTTGTGTCTCCATGGGGACGGCATCCTTCGGCATGTCATCCGGGACTCTGATTGGCTGAGTGATGTGGGTGTAGAAATTGTGCTTGTCCTTCATCACGCACACTTTGAGGAGTGTCGTCCCTAGAAAAAAAAAATAAGTTTAGAGACGAGTGAAGGGGGAAGGTGTTTCTCCTGACAGCGGTCGAATGGTACAAGCGGCAGTTAGACTACGCACCCTGGACAAAGCGGACGGTCTCCACCTGGATGTGGCCGCCGTCAGAAGGGTATAGGGACTCAACCCGGCCTGACACCTGGATGAGCTGTCCGTCCATGCCGTAGCCGGTGAAGCCCTGCAGAACAAGGCAGGACTGACTCACTTCATACTACATCTCTTAAATGAGACATGTCACTGAGGCACAAGTTAACATTGTGTCTCACCAGACGGTAGTCCTCAGAGGGTTATGCTTACAGTGAAGAGCTCGATGGGTGACTGCAGATCGGTTCTGTCGTCTACAGGGTTACCCAAAACCAGATTGGGGGTTTGTGACATGTCCTCACGACTCTTCCTTCTGGACGACGGCGTCTTCTTACGCTCCCTGGATGAGTCGGCACGCTCAATTGGCTTTTTTGCGGAACCGTCTGCCTTGCCTCCTTTGTCCTTCTTGGTTTTGTTTGTCTCCTCCTCCTTCAGTCTCTCCTGCTCTATTCTCCAAGCCTATCAAGAGGTTTTTAATAAAAAAAGGAACTTGCTCTTATGTAGAGCAACTTGCAGGCGCTAATAGGGTCTTGCTCAGTGTCTTGCTCAAGGGAAATCTTTTCACTGTGTCGTCTTAGAAATTCAGATTAACAAACCTTTCAGTTGTGGGCAAAACGTTACAACCACTCGGTTATATTTTGTCCCAGTGGTTTTGTTTTATCACTTGGGTTTGAGGGAAAATGGCAATAAAAAAGCAATGACAAAAGCCCAATCACTGTAAATGGGAGTGGTGGTCAAAGACAAGACGCGAGAGCAAGAGGGTACCTTAAGTGAGTCCTCTCTGATGTACTGGTCTGGAGGGACCTCCTCTGGAATCATGGGAGACCTTCTGGAAGATGCTTCAGCTATATAAGGAAAGTGTGATAAATAAGTGTGTGTGTGTGTGGAGGCTTAAGAGACACAACCAAGGCAACGCTGGCACTATTGCTGCTAGTACTGACCCCAGAACAGCTGAGTTCACTACAAGGTTTCCCAACCCCCGAGCCAAGAACAAAGACCCAACCATAAAAACGTGAGAAGGCGTGTTCCAAAACGTGAGAAGACTAACCAAATGCCGGGGTAGCCTAACTCTTCTACAGTAGTGAACATTACATACATGCGATAGTGATAGCCATTGGCAATGATGAAATTGCTTTTCAAATAATCATGGTCCATATTATCTTTATCTTTAGTGCCAGTTCATGCAGAGATCCACGACTGGTGGGCTGATCCATTTAGCTTTGAGTGAAGTTAGCTCGCTAGATTGGACTTAGCTTTGCGGTGCAGATGAAAAGCAGTGATACTGTACAAACTGCTTTGGACTATGAAATCAGTAGAAATTGTGTGAGTCAGCATTTATTGTCACTAGGACACAGCACACACTGGACGCGGGGCCATGGAAAGATTTTCAGTACCTGTTCTGGTCCTTGATGGAAGACAGGTTAAGAGCCAGACCCAACAACTTGCATCAATGCTAATAAGTTGCTATGCAATACTCATAGATTGACTTCTGTCTGGGTATGAAAATCGGCATCGCACTGACACGGACTTACTTGCCACTGTGCCCTTCCTGGTAGCCTTAGCCGACTCTGTCTGGTCTTTCTCTGAGGAGTCCGATGGCGTGTCTACTCTCAGGTTCTCCAACTGGCTCTTGGCCTGCAGAGCTAGCCATTTGGCTTCCTCCTCTCTCGTCCAATCAGAGATGGACTCCGCCACGTGCTCTAGGTATGTTCTGACCACAGCAACAACATGGTGGAAATTACTTAGATTTTAATCCAAAATGGTTCAAGAGTAAATTGTAAACACACCGTTGAGTACATTTAAATAAATACATTATAAAACATCTACAAAAAGGGTTATTTCTGCACCTGAACCCGACGTCAGTGTGAAGAGACACCTGCCACAGTTTCTTGCACTGTCTCTGAGAGTTCATGGGATTGTGACAGACGAGAAACAGGGTGTTGTCCAGACTACCACAGAAGGACTCCATGCAGCAGAATGACTGAGAGGCAGACTGAAGAACCTAAAGCAAGACAAAAAGAGCAGTTACAACAACCTGTTGCTAGTGGCCCAGGGTGGTCCAATTATCAAACTGCTGCCTCCACTGCACGTGAACTGGTTCAGCACAGATTCAAATCTGGCCTTCTGGCCTTTGAGACAAAACTCTCTTCTCCATCATACCCTAAGTTCTCTGTTAGTATAGCATACAAATATATTCTATAATAATACATAAAGCCTGACCTGAGGAAAGACTTTGGCATCGTGGTGTTCCAGATAGTTACATTCCCTGAGAGAACGCCGTCGACACTTCTGAATGTCAGTCACAGCCATCGCATCAGACAAACTGTTCTCCGCCTCACTCTCCTGGAACTCCTCAACTTCTGAGGAAAATGACACATTAGCCAATAAAGTAGCATTTGAAGAGCCCTAGCTGATATGTGAGGGTAAAGGTAAGACACGCGGGACCACGTTACCGATCACTATGAGCCTGGTTGCCTCTGCCTTTGTTGTGTTGCCAAATACAAAATAAATAAGCACTGTGTTTGACAGTGATGAGTATTTGTAAATACAGTCATGTGAACAAGTTACATCATCGTACACCCAGAGGTTGTGTGTTTGTTTGTACATACTTGGACACCTGAATGTCTAAGTTAAATTCCTACCACATTAATCGGTAAAGATATTGCAACTTAACATATCACAGTTTACTTGGAAACCATGTATGCAATTTAAGAAAACAGAAATGCAATATATTGATGTGGAAGACACATTAGAAAGTAACTTGAGGGTCCATACTTCCATAAAGATTAAGAACTTGGTCTGGTTTAGTGTTAAACATATGGGTATGTGGTAACATATGAAGCCAATATAAAACACATCTCCCCAAGGCCATAGGAAAAAAATACACAAGATTCTGGGTTTAAAAGCCGTTAGGATATGTTCATCTGGCAATAGTGTGTACGAAAGATTTAATATCCATACGTGCAAATGATTTCAGAAGATACACCTTTCCAGGTAATGTGACTTTCATGTGACTGTGCTAACGTCTGTACCTGATGTTTGGTGTCTGAAGAGCTTGGAAAAGCCGACCGGGTCATCCCAGGGTATACAGACAGGCTGTGAGGAACTAGCTGTCGGTTTACCGCTCTCATCCAGCTGGGTCAGGGGCATGCTCTCAAACACAAACTGTCTGAACAGTCTCTCTACCTCTGGCCAGCTCAGGAACTCTGTATGGACATACACCAGACATATACACAGCACACTATTACGCAGGATGTCATATAAAATAAATGAATAATTAAACCTGATTATGAGAAACTGGGAACCCTGAACACACATTATGTGATAACACACAATGCCTTTGGAAAGTATATAGAACCGTTTATGTCCTTCACATTTTTCTGTGTATAGACTTGACTGTACATGATTTAGAATGAATCCTCCGTCTTTATAAGGGCCCACACTTCACAGGCCATATCAGAGCAAAAACCAAGAACTCTCAGTAGACCTGATAGAATTGTGTTGAGACATAAATCTAAGGAAGGTTATAAACAGCTGCCACGGCATTGACATTTCCCAGGAGCACACGGGGCTCTATCATATTGAAATAGAAGAGGTTGGAAATGGCCATCCCAAGAAATGGCCACCCAGAGAAAAAGAAGCAACCAGGGAAGGCCTAGTCCAGGAAGTGACCAAGAACCAACTGGCCTCTGACAGAGCTTCAAAATGTCTCTGTAGTGATCAGAGAACCGACCATACGAACAACCACCTAGGCCGCACCCCATTAAATCAGGACTATATGGCAGAGTACCTGGACAAAAGCATGTAAAAGGTATATGACATGCAGCCTGGAGGACCTGAGAGCATATACCACAACAAAATGTGGAGAAGGTAAAATGTCTGAAGACTTCCCAAAGGCGCTGTATGTCATTTAGCCACCGTTTTTATTCACAAGCGACCTAAATTCATGTGTGCATACATTTAATGCCTGTGGCCTCCATGACGCTGAGAGCTTGCTATTTCTGTGTTTAAGTCTGAAAAATCCTGATCCAACCAGGGTGATAATTTCACAGCGTATTGCCATCTGCTTGTTTTCAGTGGGCTGGTGCTTTGTAATTACCCAGAGCCTGAATACAGGTTAGGCTGTAACAATTACCCATCTGAGTCACCATGCATCAAGTCATCTGGTTATCACGCTATATTGACCAGCAAAAGATTCTACTATAAAAACACAGACATGTGGTGGACATGTTGTGTGCTGGGCTGTTGTGTGTTGTTGTGTTGTTGTGTTGTCGTGTTATTGTGTTAGTGTGTTATTGTGTTATTGTGTTGTCATTTTATTGTGTTAGTGTGTTAGTGTGTTGTCACGTTAGTGTGTTGTCGTGTTAGTGAGTATTTTCATTCTTAGCCACGTTGTGCTGATTGTGTGTTAGTGTGAGAGGACAAGTGGGCAGATGGGCTAGTATGTGTGTTATTAGAGCTCACCGTCGGTACAGTAGTGTGTGTGTTATTAGAGCTCACCGTCGGTGCAGTAGTGTGTGTGTTATTAGAGCTCACCGTCGGTGCAGTAGTGTGTGTGTTATTAGAGCTCACCGTCGGTGCAGTAGTATGTGTGTTATTAGAGCTCACCGTCGGTGCAGTAGTGTGTGTGTTATTAGAGCTCACCGTCGGTACAGTAGTGTGTGTGTTATTAGAGCTCACCGTCGGTACAGTAGTGTGTGTGTTATTAGAGCTCACCGTCGGTACAGTAGTGTGTGTGTTATTAGAGCTCACCGTCGGTACAGTAGTGTGTGTGTGTTATTAGAGCTCACCGTCGGTGGAGTAGTAGTGTGTGTGTTATTAGAGCTCACCGTCGGTGGAGTATAGTGTGTGTGTTATTATAGCTCACCGTCGGTGGAGTATAGTGTGTGTTATTATAGCTCACCGTTGGTGAGTAGTGTGTGTGTTATTATAGCTCACCGTCGGTGCAGTAGTAGTGTGTGTTATTAGAGCTCACCGTTGGTAGAGTATAGTGAGTGTTATTATAGCTCACCGTTGGTAGAGTAGTGTGTGTTATTAGAGCTCACCCGGTGGAGTATAGTGTGTGTTATTATAGCTCACCGTTGGTAGAGTAGTGAGTGTTATTAGAGCTCACCGTCGGTGCAGTATAGTGTGTGTGTTATTAGAGCTCACCGTCGGTGCAGTAGTGTGTGTGTTATTAGAGCTCACCGTCGGTGCAGTAGTGTGTGTGTTATTAGAGCTCACCGTCGGTGCAGTAGTGTGTGTGTTATTAGAGCTCACCGTCGGTAGAGTAGTGAGTGTTATTAGAGCTCACCGTCGGTGCAGTATAGTGTGTGTGTTATTAGAGCTCACCGTCGGTGCAGTAGTGTGTGTGTTATTAGAGCTCACCGTCGGTGCAGTAGTGTGTGTGTTATTAGAGCTCACCGTCGGTACAGTAGTGTGTGTGTTATTAGAGCTCACCGTCGGTGGAGTATAGTGTGTGTTATTATAGCCCACCGTTGGTAGAGTAGTGAGTGTTATTAGAGCTCACCGTCGGTGCAGTATAGTGTGTGTGTTATTAGAGCTCACCGTCGGTGCAGTAGTGTGTGTGTTATTAGAGCTCACCGTCGGTGCAGTAGTGTGTGTGTTATTAGAGCTCACCGTCGGTGCAGTAGTGTGTGTGTTATTAGAGCTCACCGTCGGTGCAGTATAGTGTGTGTGTTATTAGAGCTCACCGTCGGTGCAGTATAGTGTGTGTGTTATTAGAGCTCACCGTCGGTGCAGTATAGTGTGTGTGTTATTAGAGCTCACCGTCGGTGCAGTAGTGTGTGTGTTATTAGAGCTCACCGTCGGTGCAGTATAGTGTGTGTGTTATTAGAGCTCACCGTCGGTGCAGTAGTGTGTGAGCTCCTGGATGCGGGCCAGTCTGGTTGCGTTTCCACTCAGGGGGCGGACGGAGCGGAGAACATTCCACACTCGATTGTTTCTCATCATCTCCGCCTCAGTCGTCACGGCATCAAAGCTGTTATAGACCTGAAATAGAACACAGACATACGTATGCCACAGCTGGATACATCACCTACTGATATGTGTGTGTGTGTGTGTGTGTGTGTGTGTGTGTGTCCGCGCGTCATACCGGCAGATGATGAAGTCTTAAAGCTCTCTCGTCATGACAGCTGATAAGTAGAGGTCTCTGACCTCCAGTGGCCTGCTCAGACTGTTCCACAGCTCCAAACATCTCCCTGAGTGTCTACCAGTAAATACATGATGTTACACGGGCAAATATCTTCTGTGTAGAGCAGAGAATAGGTAACAAACAGTAGCAGGATATGAGCGTACAGTGTGTGGTTGGGTGATATCAGTACACATATGTTTTTGCAGTACGTATGAACACGTGTGTGTGGAGTGTAAGAATTTACAAACTGGGGACAAGTTAACAGAAAGATCGTTAAAGGAAACAGGCAGCGTTCAATTGGATATTTGCAATAATACCAGTGTCCAGCTCCTCATCCACACTAGACATCATAGTGACTGATGGAAGCCCACCACCAAGATAATGTGCTGAGGGGACCAGTGTCCAGCTCCTCATCTACACTAGACACCATAGTGACTGATGGAAGCCCACCACCAAGATAATGTGCTGAGGGGACCAGTGTCCAGCTCCTCATCCACACTAAACATCATACGGGACCAGCTGAGGTAAATAATCAGTCTTAATTGGTTGATTGAAGGACCCCTCCAGATCCAGAGCCCCCTACCTCCCATCTAAAGCCATGTACCTTCTTCTCATGGTCGGAGCGAGGCAACGACATGAAGGATGAGAGCATGTAGTCCAACAGGCTTTTCTCCAGGCCAAACACATTCTTCTCTGACCCGGCTGCAGAGAGGACAGGGATGTCATGCTCAGTAGCCACCACCTAACACACACACACACACACACACACACACACACACACACACACCACACAATAAGAGTCAATGAAAACAGTGTACCCACTCATGATATTCAGGACACGCCATCATGTCCACTACCTGCTATAAGACCGTGTCCAGTGAGTCACATTTGGGAGGGACAGCTGTTTTGCGACATAACGTGTGTAGATAATATAAAACACCCTTCACGAACATGATCGGGATGATTTGAAGAGCTTGGTGTTATGTACGCTGTCAAACAACCAAAAGCACATGAACAAAACCCAGCAGGGTGAACAGAACAGATTACGGTTGAACTGCTTCCCTGACCGGTGGATCGCCGGACTCATGGCCCCACAGTGCAGAACCAAACGGTACCTGTTCCAACATGCAGTGAAGAATGAGGGGAACAGACATGGCTTCAGGTGGGATCTGGTCAAGCAGGTCTTTGTAGTAACGCCTGTCTACATCAGTGGTCAGCGCATCCGTTTTCGGCTCTGTTACCGGGACAACAACAGATCCATTAAGACTTGTAGTGTAACAAAAAAAAACCATTTCATGTGATGCACATTGATGTTGACTGGGTATCATTAAATTCATAGTGATAATTCGGTTAATTCCCTGCGATGTGGCATTTGGTATGTATCTCTCTGTACGTCTGTACTGTAGGTTACCTGTAGTTGCCATTGTATCCTCTTGAGTCTGTCTCTTCTTAGACCCAGGTGTCTGGGGTGTTGGGGTTTGAACAATCTATAAATAACAGAAAACACAACTCAACATGTAGAGTAAGCAAATCGTTCTAAATAGAAAACAGATCATTTTGGAAACTCAGTATTGATCCCTCTGCACAGTGAGTTGATCCAGTATGTGTTCACACGCGGTGAGTATGTGATTGAGTGTGTGTGCGCGTGTGGTACCTCGGCAGGGCTTTCCTGGCTATTGCAAGCCCCAGCCCTGGTGACAGAAGGGACCTGGACGAGTCTTGTGTTGTTGAGGTAGTTTTGATGCTGTCTTCTCCAGTCCAGACTGTCATATATCAGACAGGCCACCTCCTCAAACAGTCGTGTCCCAATCCCAAACTGAAACAAACAGATAAACAAACACTTCATTTTTTGAAAAAGATTTACGCTTATGTTTCACACTCGCGGTTTTCTCATAGAAAACAAAGAAAAAGCACCAGCAGTGGGAGAGAAATATGAGTTAGAAGAAGTAGAAAAGTGAGCAATGAGATGAGGACAAGGACATTACCAAAACCTCTGTGTTGTCTTTGTCCTTGGGCAACAGCGTCTCTTTAGTGGTGTGACTGAGGCAGGCCACATCACACAGCTTGGAGAAGGCTGAGCCACTGTTCAAGGCCACCTCCAACTGACCCCAGAACAGATCCAGCTCCCGCTGCCTTCTTTGGATCACAGCCATCGCCTCTATAGAAGCAAGAGTAATTGATTGATTACATGTGTTGTCCAACAAGAGGAAGGTTACGTTCATGTTAAATACTTCAAATACCTCAGATTTGCCTGAAACAAAGTGAGTCCATGTAACTGTTGGCGTGGATCCGTTGCCTTCGCCCACATCCTATCCTACACCCCATTTAACACCACGTCACCACGGCCTCACCCTCGCTCTCCTCCAGAGGCGCCTCCGGCCAGTCCGGATGCAGTGAGGTCAGCTTGATGACGTTGGACACCTGGACACCCAGAGTGTCCAGCACACAGATCACCTGCGGCTGATGGAAGCCCACCACCAGGATATACTGCTGGGGACCAGTGTCCGGCTCATCATCTAACGTGCAGTAGAAGTTAGGACAGAGTTGGACAGATTTGAATTGAGTAGCGCTGGGATAGAATAGTTTTGTACAAAATATGTTTGTAGAAACACTGTGATTCAGCTGGGTAATGAGATACCTGGTCTGACCTACGACACCTGAGCCCAGGTTACAGCGATCATTGAGACGGTCCTCTCACCTATGTACTTGCGGGTGTCATCCTTCTCTCCTCTCTTTTTGAGCTTGGTCTCCTTCGTCGGGGCACTGGGTTCTGCGCCCTTCTTGCCCTTGTCCCCTTTAGCAGCAGGCTTTGAACCAACTTTGTCTTTAGTCGGGGAAACACTGGCAGACATGCCCTTCAGGTCCTCGGGAGCCTGGGAGAAAGTGACCAGGATCAAACAGAGAACTGCGGTTCACACACAACATCTAATTTGTGTGAACAGGCAGACGACTCTCTACTTACTCTTTACATCACCTCACTCACTTTCTCATACAGCTGTCTGTTGCTATGGTGATAAGGTTCTTATATCTGAGGAACTTCTCACCATCTCTGTGGACCTCCTCTGCTGGTCACTGGTCTTCACCCCCAGCAGCTGGAACTTGAGCAGTTTACCCAGGAGGTCACAAGGCAGCTCCTCTCCTGCATCCAGCAGTGCCTTGGCTGCTTCCATAACCTACACAACAGTGTCCTCTATGTACAGCAGCTTGATGCAGTGGACGTAATGTGTGTGTGTGTGTAATACGCGCTTGCCCCTTTAACTTAACGTTTGTGTTATTCACTTAACAGCCACATTTCACTTAATAATGGCTGTTGTTTGGCTGGTCAGGCAGAGTAGGTGTAGGTTGTGTTACATTCGTTTTATTAATATCACTGTAGCAATGTAATATATATGTCTTCCCTAATACTGGGAGTCCTATTACACAAGTAAAAGTCTGGATATGAGTAGACTGATTAAATGAATTATACTGGAGCTACTTAAATACCTCATAAAACATCGGTGCATCCTTGGTTTTCTTGACTTTTGGGTTTCCCAGTTCATGGATCTGTGAAGCATTTCATTCAGTCACAGTGGTTGGTTTTATTCCTTTACTATACTTAACTGTGAACAACCATCTACTCTGATAGCAACTCACCTTTTCCAGGGTGGCATCCCAGGTGATCAGGCTGAAGAGTCTGCGCAGTGGCTGCTGTACGGCCAGCTGGAGGGCACTGATAAACGCGTCATCACACGGCCCAGCTCCCACCACTAAAGATATGCTGGCTCTCCATGTTTCCTACCATTATTATCACACGGGACTACTTGGTTAATATCAGTAACATAGCCAACTTTGTGGTCTACAAATAATCGACAAAGTATTTATTTTTCTCTGATATATTTTTGCATCGATTTTATTTAATTTCGGTGTTTAGCTAACGTTACACAATTCGTACTTTAAGATAGCTATACAGTTAATACCTCTTCAAATGGTGCAGAACTCAGTCCGCTTTCCCAATTAGCCTTATTTCCCAATGCAGCAGCAGCACCCGACACTGTCCCACTTCTGACTCTTTTTGGTGGCATTACCCAGGCGCTTTATAGGACAAGAAACTAAAGTTAACCTGTTAAATGTACGTAGACTAACGTTGATACGGTAACTGTCAGCTTTAGCTCACAAACTACGTTAGCCTATAGGCTAAATGTGTACGAACTGACGCTTAGGTTGCCCCAAGCAACAGGTTTAACAGGAAGGAACCACCCACAGTAGATATTAAGCTCGAGGTCATTCATACCAAAACTACTCAGTTATGAGATCAATTAAGTCTTAAAAATGTATTTTCTCATCGGGATGCATCATTAACTTAAAAAAAACAAACACAAAACATGCATTACATAATATGCAATCAAAAACGATGATAATTATAACCATAAACAATACACACATGTAATACACACACACACACGTTTTTCTTCTTATTTAATACAATCATAACAGTGACGTGGAGAAAAAAGCTTTGCATAGAGTGGAGCTCTGACAGACACAGACTTGAACCCACCAGTACCAGTCACAAGGCCAGGGAGTATAGGCCACCCAGACCAGGAACAGACGGAACATTCCAGTACAAAAGGTGAGAACAGCTGAAACATGGATGCAACTTTCAAATCGGCCACACGGGGGGTATATTACGCACAATATGTCGTAATCAAAGTGTTCCTGTGAGTAAAAAAGTAGTGGGCTAAAGCCGTTACTCAGTGATGTTGTTATTGTGATAACAATAAAGGCTAAACGACCAAATCAATACCTCAAAACATTTGGTATATTCAGTGCAAATACATAGCCACAGCTAAAACATTCAGCTGCAGACAGCGAAGGAGTCACAATGATGAAAAGATCAACTGTGATGTATAGCTCTTCTACAGTATTACCGTAATGCCGCCGCTAGTGCACACATCTACCGTAAAGCATATAATAAATCTCCCCTCGGTCTCTCACTGACCCAGTGCCCAGAAGTGTCAGATTACAGATTGTTCTGTTGGCTACATTCTCTACAGATGCAGGGGTTGGGACGGTTGGAAGGTGATTGGGTGGGGTCACAGCCCTGAAACAAAGATACTGGGTGCGTTTCACATCATATTTGCTGCAAAAGATGCACTACTCAGATGTTTTCTCACGCCGCCTGGCAAAAATGCAAGACACAACGCCTCAGGAATCACATTATTAGGATTTGCACACGTGAAACAAATATGCTGAAGATGCAGACCAGCAGCGTGACAGAAATAAAAGCGACCTAGAATGAGACCAGAGACCTGGGCTTGTTTGTATCAGAGGCCAGACCAACGCAAAACAGAATAGTGTGCACAAATGGACATCATGATGTATGTACGTGTTTAGTTGATTCTATGAGCCTTCATACATATGATCATACTTCTTTGTTTTAACACCTTTAGCACTTTAGAGTATAAAATGATTGTTTTCTTCATTTGTACCAGTCAACACAGGCAGTGTAATTGCATGTCCATTGTGGGTATCTACAATTAAGTATGACTACAAAGAAAACATGTGTTCATGGTTCCCTATATAGCTACTGTTGCTTCAACTCATCTCACTATCAAACAAAGATCAGTGAAATATACACAAAACCGCCAAAACATTAGGATTGCGGAGCAAAGACCTGAAGGACTTTGACATGGGCCAAACTGAGACGACCGGGATGGGATTAAACGACAAGTCACATCCACAGTGGCTCCACCTCGCAATTTACAGGACTTAAGGATCTGCTGCTAACGTCTTGGAACCAGATACCACAGATCACCTTCAGGGGTCTTGTAGATTCCATGCCTCGGCAGGTCCGCGCTGTTTTGGCGGCAGGTGGAGGACCAACAGCATATAAGGCAGGTGATCATAATGGTTTTCAGTGTCCATAGCTTGTGAGTGTGTGTGTCTTCACATGTATGTTGTTTATCACTATGGTAATGACTTTCCCTGTCAGGGTCATAGGAAAATAACATATATCATCGTGTCACAAACCTTGTCTTGATAAAAATGTCCGATCTCACATCACTGTCACAACCCGGATTACAACGACAATAAGGTGTTAATAATTATACATATGCACTAAGAAGTAGAAGAGAAATAATCACAGTTAAGTGTGTTAAAACAAGAGCAAGAATGAAGAAATGTGATACAAATACGCTTGGTGACCTTTTAAGTCTGGCAGTGTGGTTCAGTGATAAAGCAACAATGATCATATATAATATCAAAGACTAACAAACCAAGACGGTAACTGAAACACTAAAAGTGATAGTAAAAGTTTTCACTTAATGGGGAAGCCAAGTTTGGTTCCCACGGTTAATAGCTCGCCCTGGAGTTAAACAATGAGGCATTTTTGAGTATTCACAACGTGAGTTATTAAAAGAAGCACAGTAATGACACATCCATGCTCGTCGTCATGATATCAGTGAGTACATTCAAAACCATATCAGCTTGTCTGTGTCTTTCACAAATACATTTTTACAGGTTTAGCTTCATATTAGCGGCGACCATCACATCATGAGAAGGTTACTTCTGTGGTCTGTTCTAGAGTTTAAGAACATGCCTGACAGTGTTTTCCAAGGTCACAGGTCACAGAGCTGGACCTTGATTAGTTTATTTTCATCCTGACAGGAAAAGAGTTTTGGCCACAGAATTGTCTTTTATTTACACGCTCTTCTTTCCCCTCTCCGGGAAAAAAGAGACCTTATATGCAACATCCTGTCTGTATTCTGTACCCTGCTCTCTGCCTCAGAGAAATAAAGCTGTTTAATGAAATCTGCGTGGCCCATTTCCGCTCCAGCAGAAGCTTGAAAACCGGTATCATTCAAAATCCAAGTCTAAATTCCATTCTTTTCTGTGATTGGTTAGGGGTAAAGTTCTTAGAAGACCGCTCCCATTGGTCAAACACAGTAACAGGTGTGTTGAGGGCGGGCTCCGTCTGATTCGGGTTGGCAATGCGCGACCTTAACAGTCATCATTCTGGTTCAGGTCCGGTCAACCACTCATAAGTGTGTATTACAAAAGGCAAAAACAGAATTATCCTTCACCCTTGAGGTCATCTACTGCTTAGGTTGTACAGTTCAGAGCCGGGTCAAAGGTCGTAATGGAGAAGGGTAGGAGAAAGCATAGGTGTATAGACCAAAAGATAAAGGTGAGAGGTCCAGGGTCATCATTCAAGGCCAAAAGTGCTGGTCTCCTCAACGGCAGTGAGCATCTTCTCATACAGCATGGAGAAGGAGGGATATGGAGGGAGATCCAGACGGTTGAAACAGGTATGAGCCCTGAGAAGGAGACCGCACACATGCAGTACACACACACACACACACACACACCCACACACATTCACACAAAACACACACAATACACACACAATACACATACAATACACACAATACACACACACATACAATACACACACACAATACACACACACACACACACACACACACACACACACAGTACACACAACCACACAGTACACACACACAACCACACACACACAGTAAAATAGTAAATTACAGTAGAATTTAGTTTCTATGATCCACTCTCAGATATTCTATGTGTCAGTTAGACTAGCCATACAAGTGAACTTGTGCAACAGTTTACCTGGGTAGAGAGGAGACTTTGCCCCATTTCTCCACACAGAATCTGCGGGGACCGTTGCTTCCACGTAATGAGGCAAAACCCTCGTATGGGATACTGGATGTCCCTGTCACAAACTAACAGGGAAAAAGGAGGCAGACTGCTTTCATTCACTGTGTTTCTATGTGTGCGCATGTGTCTGTGTGTGTGGACGTGTGTCTGTAGGTATGGGTGTGTGTGTGTGTTAGTGCGTGTGCACATAGTGTGATTAGCAGATCCTCCTGCATACCGCTGGCCTGTCTCTGAAGCTAGTGGGTTAGGTTTAGTAAAAAACAATTAGGCATAGTGTTAGAATTGAGATTATATATATTTAACTAGTTATGGTTAGACATTAGGGTTACTATAAGTTTAGGTTATTGAGAAAAGAGTGAGATTGAGGGAATAGGGAACATGGATTTCTAGGTCAAGTGGATTCCTAGGTCAGGTGGATTCCTAGGTCGGGTGGATTCCTAGGTCGGGTGGATTCCTAGGTCGGGTGGATTCCTAGGTCGGGTGGATTCCTAGGTCGGGTGGATTCCTAGGTCGGGTGGATTCCTAGGTCGGGTGGATTCCTAGGTCGGGTGGATTCCTAGGTCGGGTGGATTCCTAGGTCGGGTGGATTCCTAGGTCAGGTGGATTCCTAGGTCAGGTGGATTCCTAGGTCAGGTGGATTCCTAGGTCAGGTGGATTTCTAGGTCGGGTGGATTTCTAGGTCGGTGGATTTCTAGGTCGGTTGGATTTCTAGGTCAGGTGGATTCCTAGGTCGAGTGGATTTCTAGGTCGAGTGGATTCCTAGGTCAGGTGGATTCCTGGGTCAGGTGGATTTCTTGGTCAGCTGGATTTCTAGGTCAGGTGGACTTGTAGGTCAGGAGGTCAGGTATAGATCTTGGTTCACAAGGAAAGAAATGTAAAAGCAACGTGAATGTATGAGTACCTGCAGCAGCCTTAGTCTCTGCTCATTGTTGAATCTTTCAACTGCTGCCCAGAACCAACGGACCACTATGTGGTTGTCATGGTAACCTGCAGGAGTCAGGAAGACAGACACAGAGAAGTCATTCGCTCACTTGACCTTTCACGAAAGTTGGTCAATTGACCATAGAAACTCCTATAGGAGCTCTCAATGACTGTAAAATACATGTAGTTGCAGAAAGTATTCCCGCTCTACCCCATGATCTCCTCCCTTGTCTAACTCCCGGTCACCTCCCCAGTCTCCCCCAGGGTCACCTCTGTCCCACGTACCTCCTCTGTATTCTGTGTGGGTCCTCCAGTCTGCCAGGTCTATTTCAGCAGTGCCGGCAATCACCAACTCCAGCTCCCTGGCATCAAACACTGACACCAGCCTGGTGTCCACCACCTGCATGGTAGTGTGTGTGATGACATTTGGTGTGTGTGATGACATGTGGTGTGTGTGATGACGTGTGGTGTGTGTGAGGATGTTGCATTTCTGAGTAACTCCAGATAGCACATAATTAAGTACATGCTGGTGTCGTGGACACAGAGCCTAGTCCTGGACTGAAACAACAACTAAACCTCCATTGAGCTTGATTTTTTTGTCCAATTAAATGAATCTGTGCCCACAAACAGGCCCACCATGCATTAATCCTTTAATACCAGACTGGTGTCTAAGCTACTGGCATTGGCACACATATACAGGATGGATTTACATGTTTTATTTAACCAGGTAGGCTGGTTTAATACAAATTCTCATTTTCAACAGCGACCTGGATAAGATAAGAACTTCTGCTGTTCTAGCCCACTCTCTCCGCTTTCTCTCCATCAAAAAACAAACAAATACTGTATTTTTTAAGTCCAATTGGAGGACGTACCTCGTAGAAGCCGCGGACCAGGCTTTCTGTTTGTTGTACCACTCCCCTTTCGATACGCCACTTAACCATGCGCTCTATGTACTCCTTTTTGTTCTTCTCTGACACAGGGATGTTAGCCCCGCCCACCTTCAGCTCCCTCTCTGTGATCTACAGACAATGCAGTGCAGTTGATAGCATATCCTCATGGACACACACACGCACGCGCGAATGCACACCCGACGCACACACACCTGTCCGAAGACTTCCTCGTTGACGGTGAAGGTGAGGTCCAGCATGTCCTCAATGTCGTTGTCCTTCATCCACTGAAGACTCTGGTGGAACTCTTCATCTAGGTACTCCAAGTCACTCAGCTCACACAGACTAAAGGCCAGAGAGGACAGACAACTGAGTAGAATGGAAACACATTGAATGGACTTCAGACATGAGCCCCGGTAACTCTGAGGTTCAGACACGTACATTCGTAGCAGGCCCTTGTAGAACGGTCTGGTGAAGAAGGCGTCCAGCAGATATTGGTGGATCAGGGCCAGGCCGAGGATTCTCCCACTGAAGCGGAACCTGTGTAGAACAAGAGATGTTTTCATTATAAATAAACTGCAACATACACAGGTCCGGAGTGGATCTCCAGCTAAGGTATCACCCAGTGGCTCTGAGATCACTCCTGGAATCTGGACTGTGACAGCCCATAACGGGTCCAGCCCCAGAACCCCACATCATCCCAGGCACTCATCACTCACCACTCATGGTGGTTGTCTACGAAGGCGGACATTGGGCTGATCTGGACGGTGTACGTGTCATTGGCTGAGTACTCAAACAGGCCGTAGTAGGGGTTGAACAGCTCCCTGGACACCAGGAAGAAGAACTCTCGGGATGGGCCGCTGTAGTCCAACCTGAAACAGATCAACCAATCGATACTCCAGACACCGGCAGATCCTGGTGGTATACTTAATGTGGTACCTAATGGCAGGTCCGTCACGGTTCAGATGGGCTCAGAATGTCCTTGGTGTTGGATAATGTTGCCTTGCTATTACGCTCATATTTTACCATGTGGATTTTGAATAGAGTTAATGTACCGTCGTTCTATCATAAAATGTGATGTTATTTTATTCTCCTGCTATGCATTAACACTCTGCCATATTATGTTATGATGTGATGGTACGGCTATTCAGTTGTACTGTAATCCCATAGCAGTGACTCACCCCTCCTCCCCCACAAAGCTGACGTACAGCTTGCTCCTCTGGAGATCCTTGCGGGAGTAACACATCACCTGGTTAAAAGCGTCCTCCAGGAGATGGTCCCTACGGATGATCAGCCTGGGATTGGGAAGAGGGGGAGGGAGAGAGACACACAGAGTGGGACTGGTGAGGGGAGGACGACACAGAGGTTATGGAGCTGAACCCGAGTACTAGACGGACCCTCCTCATCCGTGTCTGAAACACCGTGGGTACATGTGCGGACAGATGGCGCGTACACATGTGACACTCGATACACTGTGCGTGCAGTTATGCGTTCTGTAGCTAGCTAACACCGTGGGTACATGACAGATGGCGCGTACACACGTGACACTCGATACACTGTACGTGCAGTTATGTGTTCTGTAGCTAGCTAACACCGTGGTTACATGACAGATGGCGCGTACGTACACACGTAACACTTGATACACTGTACGTGCAGTTATGTGTTCGGTAGCTAGCTAACACTATACGCGGCTGTACTTACTTTAACTTCCCCGGGCCCTGGCCGTAGCCCTTCGTCTCCAGCTTGCGGTAGAAGTTACGCAGTTTGGCCTCGAAGTCTCGCTTGTAGGGGGCCGGAGCACGGGCGTTAGCTCGCTGTGTTCCTATGGAAACAGGCGTCAGACGGATTGAAACAAAAAGGCGGAGGCTTGATCAATTCTTCACCAGTTCGCATTCTATTACAGACATGGTTGTGACGGACATTGGATGTCATTCAAGGAAAAGCCTGGTGGATTGGGGGCAATATCAGCTTTTTGAAGCACCAGGAAAATGTCATGAGAATGGTATAATTATAATGTCGAAATTCAGCCAGACAGGGAGAGATAGCTACAGCTCAAAATAGAGGGAGAAAAACATTGAAATTCAGATTGTTGAAAAGAAAAAAGGATGATTTTGAAAATAACTCAAATGGAAGAGACAGAGTGGTGAGGTGTAGAGACTCCAACTCACCAGGTGAGTTCTGAGGAGAGGGTACGGGAGAACTGCGTGGAGACTGGCAATAACCGGGGTGCAGTAAGGTGTGGGGCGGAACATATGACATCACTTCCTCCTCAAAAAGGCTGCCAGATAGAAGCAACAAACAGACAGATGATGTCACTGAGCTGCAGACACAAGAGAGTCAGACCCACACGTGTCGGGTAGCTAACACAAGTCTTCTGGTATCGAACTCAAAGCTTAGAGCGAGGAAGCTGTGAGGCATGTCATTGGCTAACCTGAGCAGGATGACCAGTTCAGCATCTCCTGACAATCGGGCCAGTCCAGAGGCCCCTTCGTTTCGGATCAACTGCACCTTCTCCCTGAAGACAAGAACAAGAGAGACTCTTTGAACATTCATGTGTTTAATCAACAATATGATCTCTGGACCAAAAAACAAATGTTGTGACGTAGGAGATTTCCACAGACAGGCACAAGGTTTTTAGGAGGGAAGCCAACTTCTGGTAGGAAGAGGTTCTTAAACCTCCCTCAGATACCCTCAAAAACATTCCAAAACGTTCTGAATGACCTAATCTCGATGATAAAACATGAACAATATTTACCAAGTAGAGTCAGATCAAACAACTGGACAAACTGAGGTATATTACTAAAAGTTTGAGAACCACCAGGCTACGGAATCATTTGTAAAATAATTTGTTCTATGCAGCCCTTCGACGTTCTGTGCAAAATGGCTTTACCAAATGAGTTGATGACCGTTGATTGACCACTAAAGATGGGGGTGTTGGAGGAGTTTCCTACCTGAGCGAGTGGTTTCTGATAAACTCCGCCTGCCTTTCCTGCAGGATCTCGAAGACGTTGGGTTGCCGTAGAAACGCCACTATCTTGTCGTTGTAAGCTGAAGAGAAAGAGCCGAGGCCAGATTGAGTATTGGTGTGTACCTGTGTATTTATGTGTGTGTGTGTGTCCACTCACCCACTGGCACAGGGTCATGGTACTGGGTACGAGTGGATACCGTGCTAAAGGTACTGGAGGGCCGTGGCAGAACGGGAGGGCCTGAGGAAGAGTGACGAGGGTCTTCACCCGCCTAAAGAGAAGCAGCGGGGGGTAAAGTCCAATGTGTCAGTCTGTGTGCCTGTTTGTGTAGATACACACTGTGTGTGTGTTGTGTGTGATGTGTGATGTGTGATGTATGTTCTGTGGACGTGTGTTCTGTGGGCGCTTGTTCTGTGGGCGCGTGTTCTGTGGGCGCGTGTTCTGTGGGCGCGTGTTCTGTGGGCGCGTGTTCTGTGGGCGCGTGTTCTGTGGGCGCGTGTTCTGTGGGCGCGTGTTCTGTGGGCGCGTGTTCTGTGGGCGCGTGTTCTGTGGGCGCGTGTTCTGTGGGCGCGTGTTCTGTGGGCGCGTGTTCTGTGGGCGCGTGTTCTGTGGGCGCGTGTTCTGTGGGCGTGTGTTCTGTGGGCGTGTGTGTTCTGTGGGCGTGTGTGTTCTGTGGGCGTGTGTGTTCTAGATGTGTGACACACCATGTGTCGCGGGCTGACCTCCCCGGCGCTGTGGCTGCGTTGCCGGGTCAGGTGCTGACGGTGAGCCAGGAGGCTGCTGGGACGGGCGCTGCTCTGAAGTGGGAGACGCGGGTCGATGAACGTAGTCGCACGGCAGTTGTGGTCTACAAAGAAAGGCTATGGAGAGGCACCACATGTGAGGAGAGTTGAGACAGGCAGACAGATGACAAGAGACAGAAAGACAGGTGACAAGAGACAGACAGGTGACAAGAGACAGACACAGGACAGACAGACAGATGACAAGAGACACACAGACAGACAGATGACAAGAGACACACAGACAGTAAGGTGACAAGAGACAGACAGACACAGGACAGACAGATGACAAGAGACACACAGACAGACAGGTGACAAGAGACAGACAGACAGATGACAAGAGACAGACGGACAGATGACAAGAGACAGACAGACAGGTGACAAGAGACAGACACAGGACAGACAGACAGATGACAAGAGACACACAGACAGTAAGGTGACAAGAGACAGACAGACAGAGGACAGACAGATGACAAGAGACACACATGTGACAAGAGACAGACAGACTGACAGGTGACAAGAGACAGACAGATAGATGACAAGAGACAGACAGACAGATCACAAAAGACAGACAGACACAGGACAGACAGACGGGTGACAAAAGACAGACAGACAAGACAGAGAACAGAAAGGCAGACACAGGTCAGACAGACAGATGACAAGAAACTGACTGAGAGATAGACAGAGAGACAAACAGAGAGACAGACAGACAGACAGAGTGTAAGAGGAGAGCTGCCTGCCTTGCCCGTCTGGTCGTGCTTCATCTCCCAGCCTCTGGGTAGATCCAGCTGTTTGTTAGAGAACATGTTTAGGAAGGTCACCAGGTCCCGGTTATGCTGGTAGCGTTCGTAGTGATGAGTGTCACGCCGCACCTTACTGATCATATGTTTCAGACAGGTGTTACTGGTAAACATGCGGTAGGCACTCTGGAGAACAGATAGAGATCAGGAACAGGTGGTATAATATAATTCAGTATAGGGTTTAGGAATTATACGTGATATCTTATATAGTTATACAGTATAACATGTGTATGTTGTATTTAATGTTCGTTATTCTACGTAGTTGTCATGACTCAGGGTGTAGTGCAGAAGAAAGGAACCAAATGCAGAGCAAACACTCACAAAAAAGGACGTAACTAAAACAATGCGAAGCAAAGTGGAAAACAAACTAGCGAACTTACCTACTGATTACCCAAATCAGACTGGTGTGCATATTCAAAATAAACCTAACTAGCGAACTAAACAGTGGCCAACTAAAACAAACGCGGAGTGAGGACCTAGTGTACTCAACTCGTTACAATAGTGCAATTATGGTAAATAGTGAAAGACAAATCTAGCAGTGAATGGATGGAGCAAGATTCAAAGGACGGATGAATGAATAATTGTATGGATGTTTGTATAAGAGCTTGGATAAATGTATGGATGAATGAATAAATGTGTGGATGAATGAATAAATGTATGGATGGTTGTACAAGAGCTTGGATAAATTAATGGATTACTGAATTAACTCACAGGGTTGGAATGCAAGACGGTGAAAAAGTCCGGGCTGGTTAGGAACTTGGCGCTTGGAGACTGGAGGAGCAGACTGAGGCGAGAACGAGAGCTAGCTGGAGTCACCACACCATCACGACGATATTCTGGAACACGCACACACACATTGATTCTCTAGTTTCCACAAGCTCTCCTGTCCTAATGGAAACGAATGTAAACCAGCCAAATATTCTCCGGTTACCAGGGACAACGTGTTGCATGGCGTCCGTCTCATCAGTGGGAACGTCAGCCGGGGGGGTGGGCTCATCTGCCCCTCTCTCATTGGTCATTGTCCTGCGTATGCTCTGATACCTGTGGGGACAACATACGTCTTATCCTCCACGCACACATGTGTGTGTGTGTGTGTGTGGTTCTCTCTGCGTGTGTCGCTCAACACATTGGTTTGGTTTGGACCTGCGGTTGAGCTGCTCCATCTGCTGTATGCTGTTGGACCTCTGCAGGACCTGTGGCGCCGGTGGGGCGGTGGGCCGTTGCCAGGTGGTGGTTCGGTTCACGTGGTCCACATAGAAGATACGACCGTGACTGTCAATGCGGGCCTCCCAGTCTGGAACACACACAGCAGAGTTAACACACACACACCTGGCAGCGTTAACACACACACACACGCAGGGTTAACACACACACACGGCAGAGTTAACACACACACACACGGCAGAGTTAACACACACACACACGGCAGAGTTAACACACACACACACGGCAGAGTTAACACACACACGGCAGAGTTAACACACACGGCAGAGTTAACACACACGGCAGAGTTAACACACACACGGCAGAGTTAACACACACACACGGCAGAGTTAACACACACACACGGCAGAGTTAACACACACTCACACAGCAGCATTAACAAACACACGGCAGCGTTAACACACACACACACACACACGGCAGCGTTAACACACACACACGGCAGCGTTAACACACACACACACAACACAACTAAAATACATAACACACATAGAGATATGACTGTGTATTTATCTATACACACAGCACAACCAATATGACAACGTATGCCATAAAAACCTCCCCTCAGATACCCTCAAAAATCTGAAAGAGTCCATTTGGGGGTTATATGCTAGTACAAATTTGATCATTTCCATCCTAAATGACTCTGGGTTTCACATTTTGTTTGGTTCCTTTTAAACACACTACTCACTTGGTGGGAGTGGCTCATCTATTCTCTGGTAGCGGCCGATGTCGTGACGGACAGAAGGCAGAGAGCCGACCGATTGGTGGCCGTTGACCTGATTTGTGACCCCTATACGCACGATGAGGACAGAAAAAAGAAAAAGCTTAAAATCACACTGTGAGCCTAGACACCAAACACACAGACACAGAGTCACAAACACACACACACACACATACAAACCCAACCAAAGTTAATGAACTCTATTCTTTTACATTCTATAATTCGCCCCTCCCCCTCAATACGTCACCTCACGCCAAACATTTCAAACTGGTTTGTGAGGCACCTCAGTGGACCACGTGAAATCATTAGAAATTATATTATATTAACATATAAAATAAAAACATGGATAATAATTATCTCTATAAAGCCTTATTACAAACAGACATCTCTACGGTTGGATCAGCAGAGCTAAAGACTGGAGCTACATTCTGCGCCTCCTCTTAGTCAAACATATCCCCGAAAACAACACTGTCAGTCTCACCTGCCTCTCCTCCCTCCTCAGAGTCACCCAGACGGGCCTCAGAAGGCCGCGCCCCCTCCTCCAAAGACATGCCCCCGGACGCCTGCATACTCCGCCTCCTCTGCCAGATCTCGCTGTCCTCTTCCTCCCCATTGGACGGGTCGGCAGTCGTCGCAGCGATGACGTCAGAGTTCCCGCCTCCCTGTTCTCCTGCGTCAGCTGGTGTGACAGCTGTGACGGCACTTGCTCCCTCGCTGGATAACTCCGCTGCTTCCTCCTCTGCTTTAGGTGCAACATGGTCATCATTTTCTCCATTCTGAAAGTAATGCAGTAGAGCATCATTCAGCGGCAATATAATGACTATTAATAAAACAACAGTGTTGTTTTGGTACGTAGCGTCCATCCCTAAAACACATCTGAAGCAGAAACCCTAAAATACATGGGATAGAAGTTTCTGTTAGAAGGTCTCCATCACTCACCTGAACAGTGAATGTCTTCAGAACAGCAGGCAGTGAGTTCCTGTGGTGCCCCTGGACTGCTGTAGCCCCTGAGCTTTTAGGCAACTGGCTGCCCCCTGCAACCATCTCCTCTGACACATCCTGCACAGACGCTCCAGACTCAGGGATTGGAGATAGCGGGTCACCAGCTCTGGCACCAGACACAACCACAGATCCAGGCTTGGTCTCAGCCACAACCCGTGCACCCGTTTCAGACCCAACCCGAGTCCCCTGTTCTCCGCTCCCCTCTCCTCTTCTCACCCGTTCCCCGTCTGTCCGCTGGCCCTGCTCGGATGACGCAGCTTGCTTGCCGGTTCCTTGCACACCATTGGCCAGTTGCAGCGAGGGCTTCCTGTCAGGTGGTGGGTGGTCCCTTGGTTGCCCCGCCTCCTCGTCCTCATCAGAGTCTATATGCAACATGGCGCTGAGCCGTGTGTCTGTGGGGAAGCTGGACCTCAGCTTTGGCGAAGCAGCACCTAGCGGACGTTCTCCGGGGCCCTTTGGGGCTTCAATAACATCCAGGTAGTCGTTGAGGGACAACTGCCGTTGGTTGTGGCTCCCTGGGACAGCCAATCCTAGTTAGGGAAATTCACATTAGATACACCCCTATTGTCTTTGTGTTCACAGAAATGTACCACAGACGTTTACATTAGATACACCCCTATTATCTTTGTGTTCACAGAAATGTACCACAGAGGTTTACATTAGATACACCCCTATTGTCTTTGTGTTCACAGAAATGTTCCACAGAGGTTTACATTAGATACACCCCTATTGTCTTTGTGTTCACAGAAATGTTCCACAGAGGTTTACATTAGATACACCCCTATTGTCTTTGTGTTCACAGAAATGTTCCACAGAGGTTTACATTAGATACACCCCTATTGTCTTTGTGTTCACAGAAATGTTCCACAGAGGTTAACATTAGATACACTCCTATTGTCTTTGTGTTCACAGAAATGTTCCACAGAGGTTTACATTAGATACACCCCTATTGTCTTTGTGTTCACAGAAATGTTCCACATAAGTAAACAATATGACAGTTAAATGTAGAATTGAAACAGTATGACAGTTGTTGTCCTAAGTAAGTCAGTTGGGAGAACATAATACCATAATGAAAAGATAGCGAGCTTGACTAGTGTTTAGATCAAACGACCTGCTGAATGTCATCTACTATTTCACATATGGTACAGACAGACTCATGACAACAACCCAGCTTTAGGACCTCTACCGTGGGCGTCCAGCTCGCCCTCCGTCCACTCTGTGTCCCTCCATACGTCCTCCTCCCTCTCTACACGGTTCTCCAGGTTGTTCAGGGACGTGTCAGAGCCAGTCGGGGAAGGGCCTCTGGCCCTGGAGGAACCCGGGGGTATGTCCTCATCATCAGAGGGACTCCCAGGGTCCCCGTTCACTGACGAACCCAGGATGGAGCCCATGGCATCGGGAGAACCTTCGTCAGAGAGGAGGGGGAAGAGGCGTAAGCAGGATGCAGAGCTTTAAAAGATGATTTCACTTCTCTGTTTCCATCCCTTTAAAGGGGAAACAACATTGTAATAACTAAAATACCCCTCTAATAAAAATGAGACTGTGGCAAAGTGGTAACTGTCCCCTATCCAAACATTCCAACTGTTTCTGACACCTTCAACTGTTTGCTCTTGATGAATGGTTGTCATGGAGAAACGCATTCCAACACATGCAATCAGATCAATACAATCTTCTATTTTGCAAATGCTAATGTGCTTTAGTCTATCTCTTGCCCTTACCATCCTGTCCAGAGGTCAGGTCCACTCTGAACTGCAGCTGGCCACTCACATGGTCCGTGGGCAGACGACGGCATAGGCTGTAACTTAGCGGCAGGTCCCTTCCGTCGTGAGGTCATAGGTCACATATTACAATCAGTTGTCATTTAAACGGATACAATATTTACTATTGACAACATAAGTGCTGAGGTTGGGCATTCTGGACCATGTTTACAGTAGGTGGGTTCCAGATTGCAGACCTGACTAAAACCAAGGCAAAGCAACTAGCTCTGGGTCAAAGGTCATAGGCAGTCTGGCAGTGTGAGGGACATGATTCCTGAACCCATACATGATCATGCAAGCCATTAATGACTGACATTTATTTTTTTAAATAAAACTGGAATTTGGGTGTGTGACGTACTCTGGGTTAGGCCTGTCCAGCAGCCTCTGCACTGGAATGGTCAGCTGACCCAGGAAACGCTTGATGATTGGCCGGCTTTTAGAAAACTTATCCTTCACCTCGATTTCCAAGACATCTGTCATCAGAGCCACAAACGTGTACTTCTATCAGAGATGGAGAGAGAAAGAGTGAGGGAAGGAGAGAAGGATAGAGATGGAAGGAAGGAGAGAGGGAGAGAGGAGGAAGGAAAGGAGGTGATTAAGATGATTATTTACAGAACTTTTATCAGAACCGTACACTGAATGACAGAGTGTGTGTAAATATGCGTGCAGGTGTGTGTGTAGCACCTCTCCGTGCCAGACAGGGTTGGTGGTGTTGGAGATGATGGCGGAGCGTCTCTCTTGTCCGTGGTGTGTGAAGGTGGGGAAGCCACTCCTCTTCCCAGGATGGATGGACATCTTCAGATAGGGGTCCGGGTTGAAAAACATTCCCTTCTTAAGACCCAACGCATGGATATCTACACAGAGACAAATCAGCAATACTGTAACTACAGAGTAAATGTACTTCATAACACCATAGCATGGTCATAATAATATGAACAGCTAGCAGGTGAAAAGGTGAAAAGTGAATGAATCATCATGAGCAGTAACACATTCCCGCCACAGGATGGCAGTGCAGATCACACCAGACCAGTGTTGATCATTGTGTCACTAAGCAGCAGCAACAACAACTCACCTGACAATGTAAAGCTGACAAGCTTCCGACAGTTTTCTGTGGCTGACTGGTTCTCAGCTTGACCCTCAGCTCCAACCTGGAAAAGAAACAGGCCACCATTTACAGGAGAGTAAATTAAAAAAAATGGTAATACAGGACGGCAAGAGAGTTAGAGGATGCTGAGATTTATACAGGAAGGCCGGATTGATACAGGAATAACTCTTATCCAAAGGTATATCGGCCATAGACCACACATCTTTGTCTCAAATTGCCTAAAAATACCATAATAATTTATAAAAAATTCTATATACAGTATAATATACCACCATAACCCCATCCACGCTTTAATACACTCTAATACAGTGTGTGAATCCATGGAGACGAATACGAGGCATATGTTGGTTGGAGGGATACAGTAGGGTTGAAGTGAGAGATATTTCGTGCACATCAGATGGACCCGGGCATCTGGTAAATGAGTCTGATCCTGTCATAAAACCAACATGGCTGCCGGCCAGACGCTCATGTCCGATTGGAGGATTACTACTCGGAGTTTCATACCAAATTAATTTGTGCCAGCTGGTATTACTGAACTCAAGACGTGACAGGGAGGGATAGAGAGGTGGTGAAGGATGGAAACAGGTCTGTGTGTGTGTGTGTGTGTGTGTGTGTGTGTGTGTGTGTGTTAGGTTGGGGGGAAGAGGTTGATGGAGGAAATGCCCAGCTGTTTCCAGCCAAAATTAACTGGTCGTCCATATTAAACCTGCCTGTCACAGGAGCTGCTGCCACTAAAGTTATGGGAGTCTTTACTCCTCTGAATGCCAGCACACATGATACTCTCTGTAGAGCAGCCAGCATATAATACGCACACACACGCACGCACACACACAAATACGCACACGCACAGTACTCACAGGGATACCGGGGTTCTTCACTGTGATGCATGGGGTAGTTGCTCTCAGGGCTCCACTGACACCATGGTAGTACTTAAAGCAGATCTTAGTCTCAGCTGACGGGACACAAACAATTATCAGCTAATCAGTTAACTGAGAACATCACACACTAACACACACCTCACATCACACACTAACACACACCTCACTACCCCACATCACAGACTAACACACACCTCACTACCCCACATCACACACTAACACACACCCCACTACCTCACATCACACACTAACACACACCTCACTACCCCACATCACAGACTAACACACACCTCACTACCCCACATCACACACTAACACACACCTCACATCACACACTAACACACACCTCACTACCCCACATCACACACTAACACACACCCCACTACCCCACATCACACACTAACACACACCTCACATCACACACTAACACACACCTCACTACCCCACATCACACACTAACACACACCCCACTACCTCACATCACACACTAACACACACCCCACTACCCCACATCACACACTAACACACACCTCACATCACACACTAACACACACCTCACTACCCCACATCACACACTAACACACACCTCACTACCCCACATTACACACTAACACACACCGCACTACCCCACACTAACACACACCTCACTACCCCACATCACACACTAACACACACCTCACTACCTCACATCACACACTAACACACACCTCACTACCCAACATCACACACTAACACACACCTCACTACCCCACATCACACACACCTCACACCCCACATCACACACTAACACACACCTCACTACCCCACATCACACACTAACACACCTCACTACACCACACCAACACCTCACATCACACACTAACACAGACCGTACTAACAGACATCCCACACACCTCACATCACACACTAACACACACCTCACTACCCCACATCACACACTAACACACACCTCACTACCCCACATCACACACTAACACACACCTCACATCACACACTAACACACACCTCAATACCCCACATCACACACTAACACACACCCCACTACCCCACATCACACACTAACACACACCTCACTACCCCACATCACACACTAACACACACCCCACTACCCCACATCACACACTAACACACACCTCACATCACACACTAACACACACCTCACTACCCCACATCACACACTAACACACACCTCACTACCCCACATCACACACTAACACACACCGCACTACCCCACACTAACACCCACCTCACTACCCCACATCACACACTAACACACACCTCACTACCCAACATTACACACTAACACACACCTCACTACCCAACATTACACACTAACACACACCTCACTACCCAACATCACACACTAACACACACCTCACTACCCCACATCACACACACCTCACTACCCCACATCACACACTAACACACACCTCACTACCCCACATCACACACTAACACACCTCACTACACCACACCAACACCTCACATCACACACTAACACAGACCGTACTAACAGACATCCCACACACCTCACATCACACACTAACACACACCTCACTACCCCACATCACACACTAACACACACCTCACTACCCAACATCACACACCTCACTATCCCACATCACACACACCTCACTACCCCACATCACACACTAACACACACCTCACTACCCCACATCACACACTAACACACCTCACTACACCACACCACACCAACACCACACAATAACACAGACCGTACTAACAGACACCCCACACTAACACACACTACATACATCCCCGTACTAGAGAACACTACTCACGCTCCATTAAGTAAGGTCCAGGGTCGAGGAGCCAGATGATCTGCCCTTTCTGGGTTCCGTTCACCCCGCGGTTCTTGGAGTCCCACACATTAGCAGGACAAGTCTCATCTGTGGGACACACAGTAACAACGCTGACACACCCAGTAACAACACTGACACACCCAGTAACAGCACTGACACACCCAGTAACAGCACTGACACACCCAGTAACAGCACTGACATCCAGTAACTAACAGCACTGACACACCCAGTAACAGCACGGACACACCCAGTAACAGCACTGACATCCAGTAACTAACAGTACTGACACACCCAGTAACTAACGGCACTGACACTTGGACTAACAGTACTGACACACCCAGTAACAGCACTGACACCCAGTAACTTAAAGTACTGACACACACAGAAACAGAACTGACACCTGGACTAACGGTACTGACACACCCATTAACAGCACTGACACCTGGACTAACGGTGCTGACACACCCAGTAACAGCACTGACACCTGGACTAATGGTACTGACACACCCATTAACATCATAAACCCCTGGGCTAACAGTACTGAGCCACATAGTATCAATAACACCGATACAACAGTACTGACACACACAGAAACAGCACCAATAGGACTACTGGTAGGACTGCTGGTAGGACTGCTGGTAGGACTGCTGGTAGGACTGCTGGTAGGACTGCTGGTAGGACTGCTGGAAGGACTGTTAATAGGACAGCTAGTAGGACTGCTGGTAGGACTGCTGGTAGGACTGTTAATAGGACAGCTGGTAGGACTGCTGGTAGGACTGTTAATAGGACAGCTGGTAGGACTGCTGGAAGGACTGTTAATAGGACAGCTAATAGGACTGCTGGTAGGACTGCTGGTAGGACTGTTAATAGGACAGCTGGTAGGACTGCTGGTAGGACTGCTGGTAGGACTGCTGTTCCACAGAGGACAATGTAGCTCAATTTGTTATGGTCTCTATACTTTTTGCTGGCAATAGGATGAAACGGACATGTTGACGTCACTGTGTGACACTGAACTTAACCTAGCTCTAATGCCAAAACCTAAAATAGAACAGCTAAACCTTAAAGTAACCCTGTTCTAACATTACCATCATGTTTTCATGATTTATGTCAGTCACATTCAGTCACATTTTACTATCGGTTCTACTTCTGTTCCTAATACGCTCTGAGAAACAAAATGGCAACTACAAGACCGCTAGCTGGGAGACAAAACAAAACCTCCTTAAAACCTGCAATGTGGTCATTAAATAATTCAAAGCCCACATCTTTACCCCTACACACACAGACCTAGAGTTTACACACACACACCTGGATCTAACACACACACACACAGACACACATATACCTGGATCTAACACACACACACACATATAACTGGATCGAACACACACACACACACATATAACTGGATCTAACACACACACACACACACATATAACTGGATCTAACACACACACACATAAACCTGGATCTAACACACACACACACATATAACTGGATCTAACACACACACATAAACCTGGATCTAACACACACATACACATATAACTGGATCTAACACACACACACACACATATAACTGGATCTAACACACACATACACATATAACTGGATCTAACACACACACACACACATATAACTGGATCTAACACACACACACACATATAACTGGATCTAACACACACACACACACATATACCTGGATCTAACGCACACACATAAACCTGGATCTAACACACACCCACACATATAACTGGATCTAACACACACACACACACACATAAACCTGGATCTAACACACACACACACATATAACTGAATCTAACACACACACACACATATAACTGGATCTAACACACACACACACACACACATAAACCTGGATCTAACACACACACACACACATATAACTGGATCTAACACACACACACACACATATAACTGGATCTACACACACACACACACACATATAACTGGATCTAACACACACACACACATATAACTGGATCTAACACACACACACACATATAACTGAATCTAACACACACACACACACACATATAACTGGATCTAACACACACACACATATAACTGGATCTAACACACACACACACATATACCTGGATCTAACACACACACACACACATATACCTGGATCTAACACACACACATAAACCTGGATCTAACACACACACACACACATATAACTGAATCTAACACACACACACACATATAACTGAATCTAACACACACCCACACATATAACTGAATCTAACACACACACACACATATAACTGGATCTAACACACACACACACATATAACTGAATCTAACACACACACACACATAAACCTGGATCTAACACACACACACACACATATAACTGGATCTAACACACACACACACACATATAACTGAATCTAACACACACACACACATATAACTGAATCTAACACACACACACACATATAACTGAATCTAACACACACACACACACACATATAACTGGATCTAACACACACACACACATATAACTGAATCTAACACACACACACACACATATAACTGAATCTAACACACACACACACACATAAACCTGGATCTAACACACACACACACACACACACACATATAACTGGATCTAACACACACACACACACACACATATAACTGAATCTAACACACACCCACACATATAACTGAATCTAACACACACCCACACATATAACTGAATCTAACACACACACACACACATATAACTGAATCTAACACACACACACACATATAACTGAATCTAACACACACACACACATATAACTGAATCTAACACACACACACACACATATAACTGAATCTAACACACACCCACACATATAACTGAATCTAACACACACACACACATATAACTGGATCTAACACACACACACACACATATAACTGAATCTAACACACACACACACATATAACTGAATCTAACACACACACACACATATACCTGGATCTAACACACACACACACATATAACTGAATCTAACACACACACACACACATAAACCTGGATCTAACACACACACACATATAACTGAATCTAACACACACACACACACATATAACTGGATCTAACACACACACACACATATAACTGAATCTAACACACACACACATATAACTGAATCTAACACACACACACATATAACTGAATCTAACACACACACACATATAACTGAATCTAACACACACACACACACATATAACTGAATCTAACACACACACACACACATAAACCTGGATCTAACACACACACACACATAAACCTGGATCTAACACACACACACACACATAAACCTGGATCTAACGCACACACACACATACCAGAGATTCAGAGATCATCTGAATGGACAATCCAGGTAATAACGCAATTAGTCACTCTGGTCACCTGTCTCAAGCTGTTACCTAGCAACCAGGATATTTTCCTCAGAATCATCGATGGACAGGTGATGGAGGAGAGAAGAAGGGAAGAGAGAAAGGATGATGAGGAGAGATGAAGGATATAGAGTAGGAGTGATGGAGGATAGATGAAGGATATAGAGTAGGAGAGATGGAGGAGAGATGAAGGATATAGAGTAGGAGAGATGGAGGAGAGATGAAGGGTATAGAGTAGGAGAGATGGAGGAGAGATGAAGGATATAGAGTAGGAGAGATGGAGGAGAGATGAAGGGTATAGAGTAGGAGAGATGGAGGAGAGATGAAGGGTATAGAGTAGGAGTGATGGAGGAGAGATGAAGGGTATAGAGTAGGAGTGATGGAGGAGAGATGAAGGGTATAGAGTAGGAGTGATGGAGGAGAGATGAAGGGTATAGAGTAGGAGTGATGGAGGAGAGATGAAGGATATAGAGTAGGAGAGATGGAGGATATAGAGTAGGAGTGATGAAGGATAGATGAAGGATATAGAGTAGGAGAGATGGAGGAGAGATGAAGGGTATAGAGTAGGAGAGATGGAGGAGAGATGAAGGATATAGAGTAGGAGAGATGGAGGAGAGATGAAGGGTATAGAGTAGGAGTGATGGAGGAGAGATGAAGGATATAGAGTAGGAGAGATGGAGGATAGATGAAGGGTATAGAGTAGGAGAGATGGAGGAGAGATGAAGGGTATAGAGTAGGAGAGATGAAGGGTATAGAGTAGGAGAGATGGAGGAGAGATGAAGGATATAGAGTAGGAGAGATGGAGGAGAGATGAAGGGTATAGAGTAGGAGAGATGGAGGAGAGATGAAGGATATAGAGTAGGAGTGATGGAGGAGAGATGAAGGGTATAGAGTAGGAGAGATGGAGGAGAGATGAAGGATATAGAGTAGGAGTGATGGAGGAGAGATGGAGGGTATAGAGTAGGAGAGATGGAGGAGAGATGAAGGATATAGAGTAGGAGTGATGGAGGAGAGATGAAGGATATAGAGTAGGAGTGATGGAGGAGAGATGAAGGATATAGAGTAGGAGTGATGGAGGAGAGATGAAGGGTATAGAGTAGGAGTGATGGAGGAGAATAGAAAGAAAAACAAAGTGGGCGTTAGAGGGTGGAAGCAGGAAGAGAGACCGGACAAACCAGAGGTTCCAGTAATGGAAGTGAGATGACTCTAGAGCGGGGGTGGATGGCACCGGGCCAAGCCCAGAATAATGCCTCTCTCTGGGTTACACCTCATGTCTCTCCCCACACACCGGTCAATACCTACACACAGAGCCTGAATGGATCGTCTTTCACTGACCATGCGTCTATCAGGCTGTAAACTATACAGAGAGAGAGAGTGTCTATGTGCGTGTCACAATCAGACTCCACTGATTAGGAGGAAATGATAATGAGAAAATAATCCTAACACCTGATCCTCTGCAACCACTCAGCATTATTGTCCTGGATGCAGTACAAGCGGAGATCCAGTCGGTGTGACAACCCTTCAGTTTCCCCTAATACGAATACACTGCCAAAACATCATGACCACCTGCCTAATACGCAGTTATGGATTCGCGTGCTGCCAAAACAGCGAGGCATGTCCTGTGGTATCTGGCTCCAAGGTTAGCAGCAGATCCTTCAAGCATTTTTCGCTGAGAATCTGAAGCCCTGTGATCAAACCGGTAAAACCTGACCACATACCCAACCTCCCTGAACCCCCCCCCCCGTCTCACCAATGTGGTAGAGTCCGATCCAGTCTGTGGCATCCACTTCCTCCTTGATGTCCCAGTTAATGACCAGGTTTTGGCCCCGCCCCATAGTGAACTCGTACGTGGACGCCGTCAGCGACGACCTGGTCTCCGAGGTAACCAGGTCCGTGTCACTATTGGCTCTCTGCAGTCCGCTGCTGTGACCTTCTCCTTGCCCTCCGACCCCTGACCTCTCACCAGATGACCTCTCACTACCATGACCCCTGGGGCCAACCCCATCACCCCCGTGGGCCGAGAGAGAGCGCAGGTTTTCGGGGCTGATAGTGTAGCGCATGTGGGGGCTGCGCCTCCTCACCACCAGGAGGTGCTCACGAGCTGTGGTGGAGGTGGTGGTCATGGCGGTGGCTGCCAAGGTGGAGGTTGGAGGGGGGGACTGGGGGTGATGATGGGGGGAGTGTTGGTGTGGGGGGTGATGGTGGGGGAGGAAGGGTGAGGGCGGGGACGGGGAGGGAGGACGGCCGTGGCGAGAGAGGGGCGAATGGTGGAGGCCGGACAAGAGACAACGGAGGAGAAACGGGGGCTTCGTCCGACACTGATCCCAGAGAGGCGGGACAAGGGCCAGGGAAACCCAATCACAGGTCACTGACAGACAATGATCCCAGAGAGGCGGGACAAGGGCCAGGGAAACCCAATCACTGGTCACTGACAGACAATGACCCCAAAGAGGCGGGCCACGGGCCAGGGAAACCCAATCACAGAATCAATGACAGACACAAAATAGCTAGTGATAGTCAGTGAACTCCTCTTCTAGGGTCAATAGAGTCTGAATCCAACATCCAACTGGTCTTCCAGTCCAGGTTGCACACTGTGAATAACGTTGCTGTTACAGAACGTACAAAGCCAGTTGGACTGATGTGCTTTGAGCATCTGTCTATTCATTGGTTTCAGACGATGGACGAACAGGAAATAGACCGGTGCTGAGGTCACTTCCTGTTCCCTGCACTTTCTATGTCATTGCTCCTCGAGCCCAGATTGCCTCCTGATACACATCAGAACACTGATCTGTGCAACAAAGACAGGGGCTGGACAGGTCAGTCCGAGGATGTGCTGAACCATGACCTCTCTGGGTAACCCATGACCCTGCATGGTGCCAGGGAGGGGGGGGTGGTGAAGGGGACAAGGCAGCTGGGTGGACTGGGCCAAGTGTGGACTAGGGAGATGGAACAACTCTCCGCACCGATTTGGGTTGTCTTCCTCCGGCGGGGTGAAACAAAGGTCTGAAGAGGGGGTGGGGGGGGGTCATAGGGATAAACCCAGGACAAAGGTGATGCTGATGATGATGATGAGGAAGGTTGTACACCTATGAGAGAAGGAAAGAGAGAGGGAGGGGGAGAAATAGGGAAGGAGCGATCAGATATACAGTAACACCCCAGTAACACCCCAGATCAATAACTGACATGACTCAAATGATTTGGTAGCCCTGGGCCCTGTTGAAATAAATACTGGTCATGTGATCACTACGTTATAAGGCTTCTGGGTTGGATTTCCCAACATAAGCAGAGAAGGCCAGAGATATGGAGCTTTACCACAATAGGCCCAGCGTGGTGTGGAAGAGGAAGGTCACTGATTGTGTTTAACATAAACAATACAAGTGTGTTAAAAGGAGTATGACAGAAGTTGGCAAAAGTTTGACAGAGATTGGAGGTATGACAGAGTTTGACAGTTTGGCCGAGTATGACGGAGTTAGACAGAGATTGACAGCTCCTCTTCAGCATGTACGTCTAAACACTGGTAATTTATTAGCCACTCTTACACATAACGAGTTAAAGTAAAGACCAGCCACACATTAGCCATACTAGGTACATTTGTGTCTCATTAAAGTAAAGACCAGCCACACATTAGCCATACTAGGTACATTTGTGTCTCATTAAAGTAAAGACCAGCCACACATTAGCCATACTAGGTACATGTGTGTCTCATTAATGTGAAGACCAGCCACACATTAGCCATACTAGGTACATGTGTGTCTCATTAATGTGAAGACCAGCCACACATTAGCCATACTAGGTACATGTGTGTCTCATTAATGTAAAGACCAGCCACACATTAGCCATACTAGGTACATGTGTGTCTCATTAATGTGAAGACCAGCCACACATTAGCCATACTAGGTACATGTGTGTCTCATTAATGTAAAGACCAGTCACACATTAGCCATACTAGGTACATGTGTGTCTCATTAATCTGAAGACCAGTCACACATTAGCCATACTAGGTACATGTGTGTCTCATTAATGTGAAGACCAGCCACACATTAGCCATACTAGGTACATGTGTGTCTCATAATATCAGGGCTCTGATCCATCTCCTATTCTCCCTCCATCTCTCCTCAAAGCCTGTTAAAGATTTCAAAGATGATCTCTCTATTCTCGGCGTCGCTGGTGGAAAAAAGAGGTGGGGTAAGATTGATAGCACTAGAGAGAGGGAGGGAGACAAAAGAAAAGAGGGAGTAGGAGGGGAGTGGAGAGGGCAGAAGAGGGAGGTTATAGTGTTACCAATTTCCTGGGGGTTTCTAATCAGCTTGGATATATAGAAAGGATGAGCGAGGGAAAAGGTAGAGCTGAATGAAGGTAGAGGGGAAAAGAAGTCATATGAGAAGAGGAAAAAATTAAAGAGATGGTGGGGAATGACTGATGTCCCGTTAACTATATTACAGTAGTTTAATTAAATTAATAAACTGATCAAAATAGTAAATACCTGACGTAAAATTAACAACAATATTGTAACTACATGTGTCGGCCATTAATGATGTCTCCTTTAGAACAACATTTTAAAAACAAATGAAACATTAATATTAGGGTGTAGTCAGTCACTCACCTTTGATCTATCACCATAGCTATTTTTTAAGTACCATTAAAACAAACCTCTTGTACTCTATGAAGATAGCACATTAGGAAGCTCTTAGCAAAGGAACATATTGATCTAACTTCCTCTAAGCCACAATGTCTCTTATCTTACTACCACTTTGGGATCTCTGTCGCTCTGCCTCTCTGACTCTTTGTCTCTTTGTCTCTCCTCAATCAGAACCCTCGGTCCTCAATCAGAACCCTCGCTCCTCAATTAGAACCCTCGCTCCTCAATCAGAACCCTCGCTCCTCAATCAGAACCCTCGCTCCTCAATCAGAACCCTCGCTCCTCAATCAGAACCCTCGCTCCTCAATCGTATTGTTCACTAGTCTTGTTGCCATGGTAAAAACATTACACCAAACCAGCCATGCATGCAGACAAACACACACACACACACACACAAGGACACACGCTTACACACAGAAATACATTCAGACGAGCAAAAGCGCAAAGCCAGGCAGTGATGTAACAATACAACCAATAAGATGTCTTTCCTGATACTCTGTGTCTCTTCATCTCACTATCCATCATTCTCTATTTATCTCTAGCTTTCTCTTTGCCACGTCTCTACCTCCCACACTCTCCATTCCCTTCAGAGGCCTTCTCAGAACAGGTGTACACACACACACACACACACACACCCACACAAGCAGACAACAGACACATACACACAAGCCGACAACACGCAGACACATACAGCTGGCATGCCTTTCCCAGGAGGCTCTTAAATTAGCCCTTTCAATCAATGCTGTCAGAGCTGCTGAAAGGGAAGAGGAGGGTGACAGATAGAGAACGAGATGGAGATGAAGAGATATAAAATAAAACAGATAGACATATAGATAGAGCGCTACAAAGCAGAACACGGCAACAGCAGCATCCTACCCACAGCTCTCTGTTTAGCCAGACTCCACTCTCAACACACACAGTCACACACACACACAGTCACACACACACAGTCACACACACACAGTCACACACACACAGTCACACACACACACACACACACACACACACTATCAGGGGATGAGAGAACAATGAATGAACTGACAACAGAATGATGGGATGGTACGTTTTTGAAATGATCAAATGGCTCAGACATCTGAATACTTTAAGAAAACACTAAATACACGAAACGATATGACGTAACACAGTGCTAACTGGGATACCGTAATGACTGAATACAGTAGTTAGAGAACAGAACGATACATGTATAGAAACGATATGACGTAACACAGCGCTAACTGGGATACCGTAATGACTGAATACAGTAGTTAGAGAACAGAACGATACATGTATAGAAACGATATGACGTAACACAGCGCTAACTGGGATACAGTAATGACTCAATACAGTAGTTAGAGAACAGAACGATACTCAGACTGGTACTTAACTGAACGAAACACGGAGCGGCAGGAGGAGGCTTTATAAAACCAGCATGTTTCTCTACCTCCCTCCCTCTGTTTCGTTTTCAAGCTCTGTTTTTCTCATTCTCTATGTAACGTTCACCCTTTCCGTCCCTCTATTTCCCCTCACTCTCTGTGTCTGTCTGCCTCCCTCTCTGTCTCTCTGATTTTCTGTCTGTGTTTATCAAATTCTCCATCCGGCTCAGGTCAATTCAAATTGCTGTACTGGCATGGCATTTAAAAAAAAGGTTATCTCTCTGAACTCATGAGAAACATTTGTTTTATGCCAAATAAATAAATTATATAACACATATTACTATTGGTGTGCTACTGTTGGTGTGCACATGCTGTTTAATAGGGTGATTATCCCATTTGGTAAATTCTTGGTTTTGTTAGTACAGTTTTGACCTCACAACCAGAGGGAAATGGGCCAGTGTTTATTTGATAGGATATGCAGATTACCTAAACACAGGGGTTCTCTAAACACAGGGGTTCTCTAAACACAGGGGTTTTTAAATTAAATAGGCGAACAATAGAAATCATGCAAAATATCCACAGCTCAAAGTGATTGATGTGAGCACCGGTGAGCTTTAGTACCTGCGCTGGAAGCATATTAAATCCCCTGTAACTGATGGCATCTGTTAAATAATCCTTCCGTCAACAGAACGACAGAGTTACGAGCACGCGCACGACTCCAGTATTGCTGCTGATTACAGCAGTTATTCACAAGGCAGCACTTCTGTAGCGCAGTGCTTTTTCACTTGAGGCCCATATGTTTATTCATATATACAGGCTAACCCTCATGATGTTTATGGTTACATTTATAGTTCAGGGTTTATCTACAATATTCAGTCCACTTTTTCCAACTGTCGATCTGTACTCCAACATTAACCCAAGCCCCTGAGACCAGTCTGGGAGATAAGCAAGGTGAGACCAGTCTGGGAGATAAACAAGGTGAGACCAGTCTGGGAGATAAGCAAGGTGCATCCTGCACAGGGGATGATGGTAGGAATGCATGGATGAGCTGCGTATGTCTCCAGGGCTGACAGGGATGTTAGCCGTTAGATCATCTGACTGGTAACAGAAAATGTGTTGAATGGAAACAGAGCCATTTGTCTGGGGGACAGATCATCTATTCCCATCAAATGATTAACTAACCCTAAGCGCTAATCTATAACCTTAAGACAACCTTAACTTTGACCCAAATTGTATATTTTAATATCATCTAACACTTCTGGACAAGATTTTGTTTTATTTTCAAAGGGAAGGATAACATAAATGCCCTAATTTGTTCAAATGTTCCTTGGTTTTAACCAGAGATGAAATGTCTGTCCCAGTTTACAAAGAAAACTATAAGAAAACACACCCATACCTACACAACACCACCAATTGCTTTAAAATGAGCTGAGATTCCCTACACATAGAGAAGGCTTTTACACATCCAGACACACAGGAGGTAGATGTCCTTGATCCAGGGTTAGGATTACAGGGAGAATGTGTGGATTTGCAGTTCAGAGGATACGTCCTATAATCCATTATTAATACACACAGCTTCAATCTGATCATCTCTCCATACACACTGTCTCCCTGGGATCCATCCTATCTCTTTGAAGTGTTGGATGCACTTCAACACCAACACCTGTTAACCCTACTGTACACACCTCTACCCCCCCACCTGTTAACCCTACTGTACACACCTCTACCCCCCCACCTGTTAACCCTACTGTACACACCTCTACCCCCCCCCACCTGTTAACCCTACTGTACACCTCTACCCCCCACCTGTTAACCCTACTGTACACACCTCTACCCCCCACCTGTTAACCCTACTGTACACACCTCTACCCCCCACCTGTTAACCCTACTGTACACACCTCTACCCCCCACCTGTTAACCCTACTGTACACACCTCTACCCCCCACCTGTTAACCCTACTGTACACACCTCTACCCCCCACCTGTTAACCCTACTGTACACACCTCTACCCCCCCACCTGTTAACCCTACTGTACACACCTCTACACCCCCCCCACCTGTTAACCCTACTGTACACACCTCTACCCCCCACCTGTTAACCCTACTGTACACACCTCTACCCCCCACCTGTTAACCCTACTGTACACACCTCTACCCCCCCCACCTGTTAACCCTACTGTACACACCTCTACCCCCCACCTGTTAACCCTACTGTACACACCTCTACCCCCCCCACCTGTTAACCCTACTGTACACACCTCTACCCCCCCCACCTGTTAACCCTACTGTACACACCTCTACCCCCCCCCACCTGTTAACCCTACTGTACACACCTCTACCCCCCACCTGTTAACCCTACTGTACACACCTCTACCCCCCACCTGTTAACCCTACTGTACACACCTCTACCCCCCACCTGTTAACCCTACTGTACACACCTCTACCCCCACCTGTTAACCCTACTGTACACACCTCTACCCCCCCCCCACCTGTTAACCCTACTGTACACACCTCTACCCCCCCCACCTGTTAACCCTACTGTACACACCTCTACCCCCCCACCTGTTAACCCTACTGTACACACCTCTCCCCCCCCACCTGTTAACCCTACTGTACACACCTCTACCCCCCCACCTGTTAACCCTACTGTACACACCTCTACCCCCCACCTGTTAACCCTACTGTACACACCTCTACCCCCCACCTGTTAACCCTACTGTACACACCTCTACCCCCCCACCTGTTAACCCTACTGTACACACCTCTACCCCCCACCTGTTAACCCTACTGTACACACCTCTACCCCCCACCTGTTAACCCTACTGTACACACCTCTACCCCCCACCTGTTAACCCTACTGTACACACCTCTACCCCCCACCTGTTAACCCTACTGTACACACCTCTACCCCCCACCTGTTAACCCTACTGTACACCTCTACCCCCCACCTGTTAACCCTACTGTACACACCTCTACCCCCCCCCCACCTGTTAACCCTACTGTACACACCTCTACCCCCCACCTGTTAACCCTACTGTACACACCTCTACCCCCCACCTGTTAACCCTACTGTACACACCTCTACCCCCCTCCTGTTAACCCTACTGTACACACCTCTACCCCCCCCACCTGTTAACCCTACTGTACACACCTCTACCCCCCCCACCTGTTAACCCTACTGTACACACCTCTACCCCCCACCTGTTAACCCTACTGTACACACCTCTACCCCCCACCTGTTAACCCTACTGTACACACCTCTACCCCCCACCTGTTAACCCTACTGTACACACCTCTACCCCCCCCACCTGTTAACCCTACTGTACACACCTCTACCCCCCACCTGTTAACCCTACTGTACACACCTCTACCCCCCCCACCTGTTAACCCTACTGTACACACCTCTACCCCCCACCTGTTAACCCTACTGTACACACCTCTACCCCCCACCTGTTAACCCTACTGTACACACCTCTACCCCCCACCTGTTAACCCTACTGTACACACCTCTACCCCCCCCACCTGTTAACCCTACTGTACACACCTCTACCCCCCCCACCTGTTAACCCTACTGTACACACCTCTACCCCCCACCTGTTAACCCTACTGTACACACCTCTACCCCCCACATGTTAACCCTACTGTACACACCTCTACCCCCCACCTGTTAACCCTACTGTACACACCTCTACTCCCCCCACCTGTTAACCCTACTGTACACACCTCTACCCCCCCCACATGTTAACCCTACTGTACACACCTCTACCCCCACCTGTTAACCCTACTGTACACACCTCTACCCCCACCTGTTAACCCTACTGTACACACCTCTACCCCCACCTGTTAACCCTACTGTACACACCTCTACCCCCCACCTGTTAACCCTACTGTACACACCTCTACCCCCCACCTGTTAACCCTACTGTACACACCTCTACCCCCCCCACCTGTTAACCCTACTGTACACCTCCCCCCCCACCTGTTAACCCTACTGTACACACCTCTACCCCCCACCTGTTAACCCTACTGTACACACCTCTACCCCCACCTGTTAACCCTACTGTACACACCTCTACCCCCCCACCTGTTAACCCTACTGTACACACCTCTACCCCCCACCTGTTAACCCTACTGTACACACCTCTACCCCCCACACCTGTTAACCCTACTGTACACACCTCTACCCCCCACCTGTTAACCCTACTGTACACACCTCTACCCCCCCACCTGTTAACCCTACTGTACACACCTCTACCCCCCACCTGTTAACCCTACTGTACACACCTCTACCCCCCCCCACCTGTTAACCCTACTGTACACACCTCTACCCCCCACCTGTTAACCCTACTGTACACACCTCTACCCCCCACCTGTTAACCCTACTGTACACACCTCTACCCCCCACCTGTTAACCCTACTGTACACACCTCTACCCCCCACCTGTTAACCCTACTGTACACACCTCTACCCCCCCACACCTGTTAACCCTACTGTACACACCTCTACCCCCCCCACCTGTTAACCCTACTGTACACACCTCCCCCCCCACCTGTTAACCCTACTGTACACACCTCTACCCCCCCCACCTGTTAACCCTACTGTACACACCTCTACCCCCACCTGTTAACCCTACTGTACACACCTCTACCCCCCACCTGTTAACCCTACTGTACACACCTCTACCCCCCCCACCTGTTAACCCTACTGTACACACCTCTACCCCCCACCTGTTAACCCTACTGTACACACCTCTACCCCCCACCTGTTAACCCTACTGTACACACCTCTACCCCCCCACACCTGTTAACCCTACTGTACACACCTCTACCCCCCACCTGTTAACCCTACTGTACACACCTCTACCCCCCACCTGTTAACCCTACTGTACACACCTCTACCCCCCCCACCTGTTAACCCTACTGTACACACCTCTACCCCCCACCTGTTAACCCTACTGTACACACCTCTACCCCCCACATGTTAACCCTACTGTACACACCTCTACCCCCCACACCTGTTAACCCTACTGTACACACCTCTCCCCCACCACACCTGTTAACCCTACTGTACACACCTCCCCCACCTGTTAACCCTACTGTACACACCTCTACCTCCCCACCTGTTAACCCTACTGTACACACCTCTACCCCCTACCTGTTAACCCTACTGTACACACATCTACCCCCCACCTGATAACCCTACTGTACACACCTCTAACCCCCACCCCTCCACCTGCTTGAGCACCTGCCCCTTGGTGCCCAAAGTGCCCTTTTGTCAAAGCAACATTTCCTATTTATTTATTTGTAAATAACATGCCCTTTTGTGAATTCCTGCCCATGCCCAATCTAAATATTAGTAACATTTATGAATAATAATTTCGCCGTAAATAAAATGATCCACGTGATGACCTTTCACCTGACGACGACGACCTCATCAAAACGGGACGATTCCTCACGCGCATTTTTTTTTTATTACCAGATGGTATTTTCAACACCGTGGCATCTGGTGATGTTTTGTTCTCCGCGAAGTGATTTTGATTTTTTTTAACTTATTATTATATTACAAGAACGATGTGATGTGAAGAGAGCATGCAGATAAGTTGCTTATACTGCTGTTATAGCCTGTAGTGTAAGTAACGTTTGCGTGCTGTTTGAGGGAGAAAAGTTCTAACACGATATCACAGGTTTTCGTGAAATAGACACGATTTTTGTCACCAACATTTGTGACATGCACACGTAAAAGTTCGTTTTTTCGTGTCCTGGACACGATTAGTTTTTTTGTGTACAGGACACGTAATATTTAGGACTCCACGGAAAATCGTCACACACACAAAAAAGCACAACAAACGTTTTTGGTCAACAACACGTTAAAGAAATAAGTAAATCGAAATGTTAGGTATTGGTTAGGGTTAGGGCTAAAGTAAGAGTCAGGGTTTTGTTTAATATTTATAGTAATAAAAAGAGTTATATTCAAGAAAGTTAAGTCCGTCGCGTTTACAATTCAAGCTACGCCCACTTCCTGGTTGAAATGCAAGTTGAGTTAACCAATCACGACACTTACTTTCAACTACCTCAAGAAAATCGGGTCCAGGACACGAAAAAACAACGTTTTACGTGTGGATGTCACAAATTTTGGGTACAAAAATCGGGTCTATTTCACGAAAACTCATGAAACTGTGCTGAAAAGTTCACAGGCATCGAGGAGTCTGGTCCTTTTGTTGTTATTTGACTAAACTATTATTATATTACATTATTTTTTTAAACGTAGAGTGCCTTCAAAATAATTATCACAACACTGGTAAGGCTTATTCAGATTTTCTCATTCTCTTAATTATCATTATAAAAATCAGAAATTAATATGTTTTTCCTACAATAGCAGTGTTTACAAAGGCAAGACCACTATAGCCTGTAAACTCAATAATATCTCTCTGGAAATAAATGTAAAAATATCAAATAATCAATCAAAGTCCAACTTTATCTCATAGTCACAATGCAATTTGAAATCATGATCACAATATTTACATATTATCAAGGTCACATTACAATTGGTTAATCAGCTTGTATATCTCCTATATGTTTGTTGTTTTAATGTCTATAGTCTACAGTCAACTCCAGTATCAGTAGCAGCAACAACAGCAAAGGCAGCATACTCAGTCAAGGACTTTTTGCTGTATTTTTTTAGTTTAATGTGAAATATTAATGTAACTCTTGTGTTTCTCTTCTTGTTATTTTGGATTTGTTTGTTGTTATTCTGTCTCTCACTGTTGAAATAAACCTACCATTAAAATTAAAGAATGATCATGTCTTTGTCAGTGGGCAAACTTACAAAATCAGCAGGGGATCAAATACTTTCTTCCTTCACTGTATATCTGTTTTTTTGGTTTTGGGTCAGTCTCTGTTTTGTATCTCTGACAGAGATTCTGACAATTTGTATTTTATTTTTACAGATAAACATAAATGTAGTTATGTTTCCACACACACGCGCACACGCACGCACACACACCATATTGAGATTAAACAGACCCCGCCAGCTGCATTAATCACACTTCCTGCTTGGTCCAGGAAGTAAAACACTACCTTGTCTATGACCCCTTCCTATGAATGCACAACAAGAGGCTTTTCTTTTATGCCAACATACAAAAAACAGAAATGTCTTCCAAAAACCGTCACATGCTCTATGAATTGACAGCTCTACAAATACGCAGAGGAAATATTTATACATTTCTACAGCTACTTCGTGTATTAAAGCTTGTAATAATTACACTAAATAGAAGGGCCGTTATAACTCTGCAAATTAAAAAACATAACAGGCTATTGCTATGTGACAATGACGGCCTACCATCTGACCGTGTTTTTCCTTCTCTCTGTGATGTCATATGAAGTTTTACCCAGACTGTCATACCTTTGCCAACCCTACCATGACAGCCACACCAATTAACATTCCCTAAAAAGCACTTGGCACGCGACAGGAATCGGGGAATGTGAATGTCACGTCTCTGTTCTGTCCACTTACCTCAGATCGTGGTGGGGGAGAATTTCAATAAAACCAAGGAGGTATCTGGAAGGTATTGAGTGTGCCTCAGAGCTCAGATCGAGCCTGTTCACAGCATGAAAGATGTAGAGTTAAAGAGAGGGATGAATAAAGTGAGAATAATAGAGAGAAAGAGGGGGGGGATAGCCTAGAGACTACTGTCCGGACATTCCCAGACCAATCAGCTTCAGGCGTTCAAGGTTCACACACCCTAATCAGCCAGGAGATTACACTGAGAGAGATAGGGAGAATGGGAGAAGAGGAGACAGAGGTAGACATGGAAAGAGGGAAGACTTGAGGAGACAAGGAGAGCGTAAGAGAGGTAATGAGAGAGGGAGACCGCGGACGGGAGGTGAGACAGGAGGAGGGGAAAAGGAAAGAGAGTGAGCTAGCACTCAAGACAGAGGGACCACTTAAAGGCAGACAGAAGATAGCATGGAGATACCTGAGATGTAGTCCGTAAAACTGTCTACGCACACGGCAGATATAGGATGGTACTGAAAGAGAAGTGAACAGAAAAGGTGTCGGAGAAGTTCTCTGGGCATATATCCCTTTTCCAACCCGGGTTTGGTGTTCAACCTCAAACGGGTACAGTTCCTAAAATACGCCGGGGATTAACGTCAATACGACTGTTTCACATACTAAAAACAGCTCTATTCTCCCGCTGTTTACAGGAAATGAGGTCATAAGTCTGAGGAAAAAGCTGAGGGAGCCCGCCAATAGAGAAAAAAAAGTAATAAAGAATACTGGGTGATGAGTAAGCCTGATCAGTATATCATATGTAACAGAATGGATCCAGATAGCAGGGCAGATATAAAATATCTTCATAGAGAGTATTTTAATAAGGCACAAGATAACTGCAAATCGTCCTAGTTTAAATGAGAATAATAAATCAGAATGGAGCTTCTTAAAATAACTTGGAATGAATTATTTGCACCAGATAAAACCGATCTGGAACTCCTGTTATTTAGCAGCAATAAAATAGTGTGAAACAGGACCTGCCATAGAGACAAAAAGGAAAACGATATACACAAACACACATCACGGTGCCGTGTCGCCGCCCCATGCTGGTGGATAATGTGGATAGCTGCTAGAACAGAGTGATCCGAAGAGACACTCTGGAGAAGGGTAGACGTGAGTGAGATGCTGGGAGACAGCCTCCATGAGTGTAGTCACATTTGCTATGAACTCGCAGCTCTACACACATCTCATGGGGGTATTTTGAAACATCCCTGGCCCTACATCCGTGAGGAGATCCCATGGCCGACTCATGGAATGTGTAAAGTAAACACTAAATAGCCCACTCAGTGTACTGTTGCCTTGATGTCTGGCATGTTATTTGACCACTCACTGTGTGTCCACTGGTGAAAGGCAGCTCTGGCATGGACAAAATAGATTAAGTAGCCCCAGAGACACGCGAGGTATGGAGTTACCCCATTATCTGAACAGCACTTCAGGGTGGTACCGTGTAGCACAGTTTGTAGAGAAGAGGTTGTGGGATCGATAGCCATGGGGAACCAAGTATTATCAAGAGCTGGGCGTTATGCTGGCTGTATTACACACCACCAGTTATTATGCTGGCTGCAGTGTGTGGCTGAAGCTTTACACGGCACATTTGTTTTTGTTTGTACTCCACCATCACGCACCACCAGTTTCCCGATCTGAGGGCACAAGTAAGTGGCTCAACACTGTCCCCTGAGATCCAAGAATATCCATAGACATGGACAATATTTCCAATTTGTAGGCCATGAAGATATTGTTTAGGAATCAGATAATCAAAAGACATTGGATTTAACATTGGAACACGAGTTTTTCCTTAGACCACCAGTTACTGTTTGTTTACACAGATTTTTCACAGGTGGCATAGCAGTAGGTCATGTATAAGGCAAGCTATATTCCTTTGTCTATACAATGCCAATTAGTGGAGGAAATGTGCCGAGAGGAATCCCAGGACCTGCACCCAGGGCTGGGCCCTGTACGTCCAATCAAGACCAAGCCATGACACACCTTGTTGTTCAATTTCACTTCACAGGGTTAAAAACAAATTACTACTGGATGAACGACGAAACATTTGAACGTTAACCTAAACATCTGTAATTAGTCAATTTAATAGTTCAGGAAAATTCATTCTCAGATATGATGGGCGTAGGATCAAAACATCACTTGTCAATTAACCCAGCTGATGAGCACCCTGGATGAAAACAATAAAAGCAAATCCCAGAGACGTAAACCTCACTTACCGTAAAAATATTTTGACAAATCCAACAGTATTCCAACGACACTCCAAGGCCGCTTTTCCGTTAAAGCCAGCTACATATTTGATCATGGACGACTGAACCGATATGGGCCGAGCCCCACCAACAGTCTGTCGACTCACAGCCGGGATGCAGCGCTCCTTGGCGGCGTCACTGTGTCACCGTGTCGCCCCCTGTCCGCTCGGTCTCCAGTGGGTGAAATGTCATCCGTGGAAACCAGTGCTTCTCCGACCGAAGTGGCGATGTGTGTCATCTGTTATGTGTCATAGCAATGGTCGATGCAATCCACCGGACGTAATTTCATGAGCAATTCACGGACCGAGGGATAAAGCGCTCATTTCTTATTATATATTTATTTTAAACAGCCCATATCCGCCGCGCTGTTTCCGCTCCTGTGAAGCAACAGTACAGAAATACATTCCTGTTTTGTGGCGTCTTTCCTTGGCAATTTGCCAAATGGCAGCCAGCAAATAAAAACACGCATCCAAATTTAGAAAAAAATTAAATCGCGTTTTGTTAAGGTTAAACAACTTAATTAAAAGCCAGATGACGAATGTACCGCTTGACTCTGCAAAAATGTCTGGACCACAGAGATCCATTTATTCCAGCACACATAGTGGATAACAGTAGGGTACTATAGGCAGTGTGACTAGACGCCAGCAGACGGTAGATGAGAGATAAAGGGAGGGATTTGGACAATCTCACATTTATAATCCCCATGCAATGGCAACACAAAGTCGGACGTTTTCCCAACAATAGACATCAGGATATGGATTAAAAATACGCACCACAAATGGTCAACCAATACCATAATTTTTCTGTCAAATGTATATTTCTCGCCCTTTTATTACAATATTTACATGACAAAATAAACAAATATCTAAATTTTTACATCAGTATGCAATGGGTTAAGCAAGATATACATGATTTTATTTACAATAAATGATCCCAAGTAGATGGAGCCTATAATTCTTAGACTGAACACCTTGTATTGTGTTTATACCTTGGTATGTATTGTGGTGACATCTAACATTGAATACCTTATCAATAGATTGTTTCATTACAATATTTATATATTATTGGATGGGCTTTTAAGAAACATCATTGTATAATGTGTAATCAAACTGGAATAAGTCACAAAAAATGGACAACTGCTTGAAAACAAATGTACAGACACTATTATTCACTGAATTGAAATTAAATTATTTCTAACCTCTCCTTTACTAAATGTCCTACGCAAACTAATTTAAAGTATTTTTTGTTATGTAAAACAAGGACTGTTATAAGTGACACCGAATCTTCAGAAAACGCACACTACCTTTCAACGTCAGACGCAACAGAAACTTTCCACGAGTATTCGCTGAGATTGATCTGATTGATCTTGATAAGATCTAAATAAGATCCGTTAAACACAAAGGCTCAAACGACTGGAATAGTTCACCTTCAGAAATCAGTGCAATCAAAAAATCTTCAAGTGAAATGACAAAAGCTCAGTGTCAATTATGCACAACGTAGGATGTTATTAACATGTTGCTGCATCATCCTCCAGGGTCAACATGAGCAAGGCAGTTTATTCTAATTGCTCCAGAGTTGCCATCAATAACGACTGATCATTACATAATCACTGACCTGAGTGAGTGTGCCAAAAACACAGCTGTCACATAAACCCTGAATGTGCGAAATAGAACAAATATAAACCCATTTCAAATAATGACTACGCAATTTGTTCAAGTAACTAAGTATTGTTTTTTCGGCATTTGAGTTTTTGCAAATGAAGGGATTTCCATCTGAAATAAAAGCTTTTATAGGAGAAAAGGAGGAGGTGCCTTCATACTGTGCAGTAAGTGTTGATGAGATGTCGTGCCATGTCTGTGTTTCCACTGGACTGGTAGATGAGTGACAGGTTGAAAGCTATCTCTCTACGTAGGTCCACCTGGTCAGTGTCTATACCCTGGAGTAGACAAGAGAGAAATTAGGTGTGTGTGTATGTGTGCGCGAGAAAGTGGATGTGTTGTGGTACTTATTATCTGTAAACACAAACAGAGATTTTGTATCGGTGATGCATCTGTGTGTTTGCGTAGTACTCTTTTTTGTGTTTGTACCTCCAGCACGGATGGGGGAAAGCTGAGAGCTTTCTGGTAGTAGTGGATAGCAAGATGTGCCAGCCCCAGCTGCTGTAGGGCTCGTCCCAGGTTGTACATACTCTCCTGGCAGTGTCCACGTTGCTCCACATAACGCCACAGGAACGAGAAGCCCTGTCACACATTGCATTTGGAACTACTTCGATATGCAATATGGCATCTCAAGGGTTATAGAACCCTATATACCAGTTACATATAGAACCCTATATACCAGTTACATATAGAACCCTAGTTACATATAGAACCCTAGAAGACAGTTACATATAGAGAGCAAGAAGACAGTTACATATAAAGACCTAGAAGACAGTTACATATAGAGACCAAGTAGACAGTTACATATATAACCTTAGAAGACAGTTACATATAAAGACCTAGAAGACAGTTACATATAGAGACCAAGTAGACAGTTACATATATAACCTTAGAAGACAGTTACATATAAAGACCTAGACAGTTATTTGCTCTGACCTGCAGGAGCAGAGGGTGACGCTTGAGCACAAACTTCTGCGAGGCCATGTGAAAGAAGGTCAGGCCAACACACAGACTGTAGAGAGGTTCATCTGGCTTTACACGGAACGCCTGCATATACTGACCTGATATGGGGTAGAGAACGAGACAGGTTTGGGGGAGTGAGACGGTGGTGGAGAACGAGACAAGGAGGGGGCATCGATTTAAAAAATAAGTAGAACGAGAGATGGAGCAGACAGATTTATTTAACATTGTCAAATATATAAAAGCTAAAACAGAGCAATATGAAGACACGGCAAAGTGACCCGAAATTAGATTCCACACGGGCATACAGTGAACGAAAAAATATTGGTCCAGGACATGGGGGAGGTCATGAGATAAGATTAAACTTTATTGTCATAATGTGTGTGTGTGTCTGAATACACACCAAGCGCATGCTTGAAGCTGCCAGACACCATTGCATTGTGTCCACTGAGAACACATAGGGCGTGGTTATCTGGGTTCTTCAGCAGCAGGCGCAGACAGAACCGGTGATGTCGTACGTCCTGGGAGTGAAGGGTCACCTGGAGACAAAGGACCGGGGGAATATGTGCGCATAAGGGGAATGTGAGAAGAATGTGTGTGCGTGTGTGAGAGTTAACAATAGCAAGGTCTTCTGTTGCCAGATTGTCACATTTCGTGAAAGCAAAATATGTGGGTCACGCAACTGTAACCAATGCAGCTTATGGTGACACGGCCTGGTTGACCTGACAGATTACCAGATGACAGGTAGGTTAATTCCCCACTGATGCCCCTCCCCTTGGCACTCTATCGGCACGTTCACAAGTCCCTCTGCCGAGTGAACATGTGTCCCAAAGCTTCCCATGTGACATTGTCTCGCTTCGTTTAGTTTATTTACACAAAACAGATAAATAAAAACGGGCATTTGTTTATGTATGACAATGATAATCGCAGGCAATGTGTTGGACCTTGTCTTCACCAGATGCTGCCCGCTGACCAACTTTAAGACCACACCCCTACCGCTATCGGACCACTTCCTAGTCTCATTTTCCCTCTCCCTCTCTTCTCGTGCATCATCAACTCCCAGCCTGGTGGTGGGTCGCATGAACACACGATCCCTCTCCCCATCTGATCTTGCCGCTTCTGTTCTTTCATCCCTCCCGTCTCCCGAATCCTTCTCCCTCCGGTCTACGGAATCTGCCTCTTCCACCCTTCTAGCATCGCTATCTACATCCTATGACTCGCTCTGCCCTCTTTCCTCCCGGCCAGCCCGAGCCGCACCTCCTGTGCCGTGGCTAAATGAAACCCTACGTAGCCACAGGAGAGAACTTCGTGCAGCCGAGCGGAAATGGAGATCCCCCAAAATTCAAAGCGACTTGGCTTCCCTCCAGTCCCTCCTCACCGCCTTCAACTCTAATCTGACCACCGCTAAAGCTGCTTTCTATCACCGGAAATTCCAGGACTCCGCTTCCAACCCTAAAAAGCTCTTCTCCACCTTCTCCACACTCCTCACCCCTCCTCCACCTCCTCCGTCATCGTCCCTTTCAGCTGACAACTTTCTTACCCACTTTCAACAGCAAGTGGACAACATTCGAGCATCATTCACCCATCCGCCAGAAATCGCTATTTCCCCTCAAACTGACTCTGTCCCTGGTCCGAGTTCCTTCTCCACGCTCAGTCCGGAAGACACCCTGCAACTGGTCCAATCCAGCCGTCCGACAACATGCCCGCTTGACCCTATCCCTTCCCCACTCCTCCAGTCCATCTCCACAGACCTTCTTCCATATCTCACATCTCTAACCTCAGGATGTGTCCCTTCTGACTTCAAGATGGCCAGAGTGACTCCGCTCCTCAAGAAACCGTCTCTCGACCCGTCGGATGTCAACAACTACAGACCTGTGTCCCTGTTGTCCTTCCTTTCCAAAACGCTTGAATGCGTCGTAGCTGACCAACTGTCCTCCTACCTCTCGCAGAACAATCTCCTGGACCCCAACCAGTCAGGATTCAAGACGGGCCACTCAACTGAAACAGCGCTGCTCTGTGTAACTGAAGCCCTACGCAAGGCCCAAGCCAACTCTCTCTCCTCTGTTCTCATTCTACTAGACCTATCTGCTGCCTTCGACACAGTAAACCATCAGATCCTGCTCTCCACCCTCTCTGACCTGGGGATCTCAGGAGCGGTGCATTCCTTGTTTTCCTCGTACTTGTCGGACCGTTTTTACCAGGTGGTGTGGCGAGGCTCGCCGTCGAACATGCAGCCCCTGGTCACTGGGGTCCCCCAAGGATCGGTCCTAGGCCCTCTCCTTTCCTTTTCTCCTTATACACCCGGTCTCTTGGCTCTGTCATATCCTCACATGGCCTCTCCTATCACTGCTATGCTGATGATACCCAACTATTTTTCTCATTCCCACAGTCTGAAACCCAGGTGGCATCCCGTATCTCTGCATGTCTGACTGACATCTCGGCCTGGATGTCTGCACACCATCTGAAACTCAACCTAGGTAAAACTGAACTGCTCTTCTTCAAAGGAAGAGCCTGCCCGCTCCAGGATCTGTCCATTACGGTGGACAACGTCACAGTCCCTGCTACCCAATGTGGGAAAACCTTGGCGTGACCCTTGACAACTCCCTCTCATTTTCTGCACACATCAAGGCGGTGTCCCGGTCTTGCAGGTACATGCTCTACAACATTCGGAAAGTAAGGCCGTATCTTACGCAGGAAGCCGCACAAGTGCTGATCCAGGCACTTATCATCTCCCGTCTCGACTACTGCAACTCCCTTCTGGCTGGTCTCCCAGTGTGCGCCATCAAACCCCTGCAACTCATTCAAAATGCAGCAGCCCGCCTGATCTTCAATCTACCAAAGTTCTCCCACGTCACTCAGCTGTTCCGCACACTACACTGGCTCCCGGTCGAAGCACGCATCCACTACAAAACCATGGTGCTAGCCTATGGGGCAGCAAGAGGAACCGCCCCCTCCTACATCCAGTCACTAATCAAGCCGTACACACCCATGCGAGCACTTCGTTCTGCCACCTCAGGCCTCTTGGTAGTGCCATCCCTACGGGAGGGCAACTCTCGATCTGCTCAGTCTAAATTGTTCTCCGTGCTTGCCCCTCAATGGTGGAACAACTCCACTCTGGAGATCAGACCATCGGACTCTCTACCAATCTTCAAAAAACGTCTAAAAACATTCCTCTTCAAACTGTACCTCCAGTAGCTCCATGAATGGAGCTCCACAACTCTCGACTGTTCGAAACTTCACTACCGAATCATTCTTCTACGATTATCACCAATTCCTCCTCTCCTAGCACCCCTTCTATCTCTAGCACTTCCCCCTGCACCCACCCAGGAACAATGTACTTATTGCCCTTTTTGATGTGTGTTTTAGCTATATGTGAAATGCCTGCACTTATTGTAAGTCGCTCTGGATAAGAGCGTCTGCTAAATGCCCAAAATGTAAATGTAAAATGTAAATGATAATGGACATTTAGTCATAAAGATGATGGTTTCACACACTCCCCAGGGAGGACACTCTCAGTACGTTGGTAGAAGGCGAGGGGCGCGTGGTTTAAACAACAACAGCACAAATTAGAAAACCCAATGAGTAAAAGAAACTGGGTTTGATGGACATGTGTGTTTTGATGTACCAACTGACATTCTGGCTGTGATTGGGTGATCTCATGTCCGTCCTGAACAGCTTTGGATACCTCAAGAGTGCTTTGGGTCAGAGGTCATGAACAACCTGGCGGTATGTAAAAGATGCCCAATGCACCCGTTATACAATGTAATTTATTGTTATTAATGTGACGGGTCACCTGGTTGAAGACATTCCACAACATGGGCAGATCCTGCTTTTCAATCAGCGTCAATCTACAGAGAGATATAGGTTAGAGGTCAATATGAACCGCGCACACACACACACACACGTAAGAAGCCCACCATTTCATGTGTGACGCTGATACAAGTTTTAACCCCAAAAATAGGGGTTCAAACTGGGTGCCATCTCTGTGGGAGAATAACTAACCAAGTTAATGTTCAATATTGGATTAAATACAATTTGATGGCCACCAGCCACTGTGCTTGGAGGACGAAAAAAATGGACCAGCCACTAGAACTTTTTATCAGCATCTCCCACTCACACACCCTACTGACAAATATCTATTTCCTGGGGGCATATCATTAGGAGGAATGTTGGAATACAGTGATCCTTACCTGATGTAGTCATAAGCCTTGCGGTAGTTGTGGTCCAGGAAGGCTGCAGACAGACCAAAAAATTCCAGTTCTTTCCTCTTGACCTAAACCACAAACAACAGAGTGTGCTAAATGTGACAAATATAACAGGGGCCCTAGTAATACTGACTCTACAACAGCATGTGTTTAATATAACAGGGGCCCTGGTAATACTGACTCTACAACAGCATGTGTTTAATATAACAGGGGCCCTAGTAATACTGACTCTACAACAGCATGTGTTTAATGTAACAGGGGCCCTAGTAATACTGACTCTACAACAGCATGTGTTTAATATAACAGGGGCCCTAGTAATACTGACTCTACAACAGCCTTCACTGACATTTGGTACACATGGTGTCATAATGCTTAAAGTTATGCAGCAGATAGCAAACAATTCCAACATAAAAGAAACACAATGTGAAAAAACACTACATTCCAGCTCATTCCTCCTCACCAAATACAGATATGAATCATTTGTATTCATTTTAGCACAGAGACAGACAGTTCCTAGCTATTGCTGTCCCCTCTGGTTTACCTTATCATCGTAGAAGGAGTAGAACTCCAGAGAGGAGTCAACCAGGAGCTCCGCCTCTTTAAAACGCTTCACCTCACACAGGGTACAAACAGAGCTCACTAAAAGGCTCCACCAGTCCTCACGAGACAACACGCTGGTCTTACCTGGGGGGGGAGAGAGGAGAGCTCACTGTTTAAACCGCTCTCTATTCCTGCCGCTTTCGTCTCATTCGTTCCTGTATAATGATCGTAACCATCCGCCTCACCGCTGACGTCCTGATAGGCTGCTTCCTGGTCGACGATGTCTGACACCATATCCCTGGAAACCTTGACCAGACCAAGGTGCCGTTCCCCTGACGACACGTTAGCCCTCACACACACGTGGGCCCGCGTCATAGCAACCTGGAGGAGAAGACAGCGCAACACTGGAGACAATAGCTGTGTGTGTGTGTGTGTGTGTCTGTGTTTTTCTTAGTGTGCGTGCGTGCGTGTACCTTCAGCAACATAGCAAACATGGTCAGCATGGTGTCCAGGTAGTCATCTATACGGCCTTGGGAACGCAGGAGAGTAGAGCGATGTAGTAACAGCTTCAATTCCTACACAAACACCAAATAATTTGTACTGAGCTTTAAATAAATACTGTAAAGAAAGCATTAATATGCTCCATATTCAATCAAAACGTGGACATGTGGTAAATGTCTTTCTTGGTAACACGATGTTCTCCGATATGGACAGCCCTGACATCCAGTGACGGCCTGATTTCCCGGGAGTGTTATATCGTCTGGTTATAGTTTGGCGCCACTCTAGTCCTGGAACGCTGATAATGTATCAGTGAGTCTGGGTGACTGCTGATCCAGTCTGTACTGGGGGCCAAGGCCACTGATTGGGTTTAGAGAACGTGATTCTGGTTATACACGCCACGACGGAACGGAAGACTCATTTATTGGTTCTGGTTTGGTCTTCAGGCTACATCGATTAATTAAAGCGGTTCAAATGTATCCGCTACCTCTCTTGTAATTATTTACCCGCAATTGTCCTCTATGAAAATTACTTTGACACACACACACACACCTGCTGCGCTGCGGAGGAGTCCTGTGCCAGGGTCTCCGGGTCGTACATGGGCTCCAGAGCCTTGAGGGCACATAGGGGTCGACCCAGCTGCTGCTGCAGGGTGGACAGACACAGCCGGGCCTCCAGGTGTAGGGGAGCCATCTCCACCACCTTGGTGTAGCTGGTCACCGCTACCTCCATGTGGCCCAGGGCCTTCAGACACTCTGGAGGGTGACAGACATTCAATCAAAACGCCAGTGACTCGTCCATGTTGGACACATAATAAAACAGCCTCCCAGAGCTAAAGAGGGTCGGTCCTGGCCGTGAGTGGGTCTCCCTACCGGCGTGTCTGAGCCAGACCACAGCCAGGTTGTATCGCTCCGAGCAGACCAGGGCGGAGAGGAGAGGCAGCGCAGAGTTATACTGTCCCTCGTCTAGGAAGGCCTCGGCCACATCCAGGTACAGATCACCCAGATCCTCTGGACTCTGCTCCATCAGAGAGTTCATCATGAACTGGGGAGCGAGGCTTGAATTAGATGATGGAACGTCCATTCAGATGTTCAGAATGCTAAAAACACATTGTCTACAGGCGGGAAAGTTAGTGAGGAGAGGTGTTACGTGGTACTCACAGTTAGGGGGAGAGGTGTTACGTGGTACTCACAGTTAGGGGGGAGAGGTGTTACGTGGTACTCACAGTTAGGGGGAGAGGTGTTACGTGGTACTCACAGTTAGGGGGGAGAGGTGTTACGTGGTACTCACAGTAAGGGGGAGAGGTGTTACGTGGTACTCACAGTAAGAGGGGAGAGGTGTTACGTGGTACTCACAGTAAGGGGGAGAGGTGTTACGTGGTACTCACAGTAAGGGGGAGAGGTGTTACGTGGTACTCACAGTTAGGGGGGGAAGGGTGTTACGTGGTACTCAGTTAGGGGGAGAGGTGTTACGTGGTACTCACAGTAAGGGGGGGTGAGAGGTGTTACGTGGTACTCACAGGTAGGGGGGAGAGATGTTGCGTGGTACTCACAGGTAGGGGGGAGAGGTGTTACGTGGTACTCACAGTTAGGGGGAGAGGTGTTACGTGGTACTCACAGTAAGAGGGGAGAGGTGTTACGTGGTACTCACAGTAAGAGGGGAGAGGTGTTACGTGGTACTCACAGTAAGGGGGGAGAGGTGTTACGTGGTACTCACAGTAAGGGGGGGAAGGGTGTTACGTGGTACTCACAGTTAGGGGGGGAGAGGTGTTACGTGGTACTCACAGTAAGGGGGGAAGGGTGTTACGTGGTACTCACAGTAAGGGGGGAGAGGTGTTACGTGGTACTCACAGTAAGGGGGAGAGGTGTTACTCACAGTAAGGGGGGAGAGGTGTTACGTGGTACTCACAGTAAGGGGGGAGAGGTGTTACGTGGTACTCACAGTAAGGGGGGAGAGGTGTTACGTGGTACTCACAGTAAGGGGGGAGAGGTGTTACGTGGTACTCACAGTAAGGGGGGAGAGGTTTTACGTGGTACTCACAGTAAGGGGGGGAGAGGTGTTGCGTGGTACTCACAGTAAGGGGGGAGAGGTGTTGCGTGGTACTCACAGTAAGGGGGGAGAGGTGTTGCGTGGTACTCACAGTAAGGGGGGAGAGGTGTTGCGTGGTACTCACAGTAAGGGGGAGAGGTGTTACGTGGTACTCACAGTAAGGGGGGAGAGGTGTTACGTGGTACCCACAGAAAGGGGGGAGAGGTGTTACGTGGTACTCACAGTTAGGGGGGAGAGGTGTTACGTGGTACTCACAGTAACGGGGGAGAGGTGTTACGTGGTACTCACAGTAAGGGGGGAGAGGTGTTACGTGGTACCCACAGAAAGGGGGAGAGGTGTTACGTGGTACTCACAGTAAGGGGGGAGAGGTGTTACGTGGTACTCACAGTAAGGGGGGAGAGGTGTTACGTGGTACCCACAGAAAGGGGGGAGAGGTGTTACGTGGTACTCACAGTAAGGGGGAGAGGTGTTACGTGGTACTCACAGTAAGGGGGGAGAGGTGTTACGTGGTACTCACATCCAAAGGTCTAAAGACATGCTGATGGATCAGACACACCATGAGCTTCACTCTGATGTCTATTGGGACATTTTCTGGAACAACCACCTTCGTCACCTCACCTGGAACAAAACAGACAAAAGAGAAAGAAGCAGATATAAAAAGAGAAAGGAGGAGAAGGGGACCAGGACTGTGACTGAGGAGGGAAACAAGTTAAATTTGTGACCACTGATTGGTCAGACGGGCGTGGCCACTGACTGTCAATCAAACCCACCATGCTCCTCCGCTGTTTCTACTGTCTTTTTCTCTGCATTATCCTCCTCCTGTTTCTCACTGTTCTCCTCCTCTGTGTCCATCTTCTCCTCCTCCTGTTCTGCAAGGTCCTGCTGCTCAGCAAGGCCTGGCTTGGGTTCCCGTCTCTCCAGGACAATCCCACAGAACTGTATTAACACCTGGGAATGGAGGACACAATGGTCACACAAACAAACACAGATGGACCCGTACACGAATATGCCACACACACACACAGACACACACACACACAGTGTACCTGTAGGGCCTTGCCGTGTTGGTGGCTGGCGATGTGAAGCTCGGCGGCCATGTTGATGCTCTCGTCCGTCACCAGCTCCGGATATCTCCTCAGAGCCTCCTCCATTACCCCAACAGCTGACGGCAGGTCGTTACACTCATAGTAGCTCCTTAAGTGGAGACACACACACACACACACACACACACACACACACACACACACACACACGGTTGTGGAACAAACTTGGATGTTGGGTTTCACCAAAGATTTTAAGTGTGTGTGTGTGTGTGTGTGTGTGTAAACATGGCAGAACCCTACTCACTTGGCCATGTCTCGCGACAGCTGCATGAAGTGCTCCCCGTCAGTAGGGGGCAGTAGATTCAGGATGCGGCGGTACCCGTCCATCGACTGCTTGTGTTCCCCCACCTGCTCGTACAGGCTGGAACGTTCCCAGAGGTAGCGCACGTTACCCGGGTCGTACTTGATGGCTGGGAGGAGCAAAGGGGGAGACAGAGACCAAGTTTGGATACAATATTGTTTTAATATGGTTTAAGTTCGGCTGAACCTTGGTATGATAACTAATAGCCGTGTACACATAACCTGTCAACAGATTAGGGTCACATAGAAATATTCATGTTTTTCATGAAAACACACATGGAATTAAGGTCACTTCACCTTTGGTGTAGCAGATGATGGCCTGCTTGATGTTGTCTTGCTCCAGAGACATGTCGGCCAGCTTGACCCACTCCTCACAGTCACTGGGGTTGAGGTGAGCAGCAATCAGGCCAAACTGAAGCGACTTCTCAATGTCCCCCTGATCTTCATAGATCATCGCCAGAGTGGAGAAAGGCTCGTAGGCCAACGGGGCTGAAGGGGAGAACAGAGACGGGGTGCTCTAGTGTTAGAGGGGGTACACTCGGCTTTATTCATAGAGACGTGGTGCTCTAGTGTTAGAGGGGGTACACTCGGCTTTATTCATAGAGACGTGGTGCTCTAGTGTTAGAGGGGGTACACTCGGCTTTATTCATAGAGACGTGGTGCTCTAGTGTTAGAGGGGGTACACTCGGCTTTATTCATAGAGACGTGGTGCTCTAGTGTTAGAGGGGGTACACTCGGCTTTATTCATAGAGACGTGGTGCTCTAGTGTTAGAGGGGGTACACTCGGCTTTATTCATAGAGACCAGGTGCTCTAGTGTTCGAGGGTACAGTCGGCTTTATTCATTCAACCCAGGTGGTTTTAATGCATTTATCACACAGCGAAATAAAACAACTCACCCTGGCGAATGATCTCCATACACATAAGAATGGCGTCCTCCTTGTCCCCGCGGGCGTATCGGATGTTGGCTTCTCCCATGAGGCCCCTCAGGGCGCGGGGTAGTTTGCTGCGGTGACGTTTCGCCTAAACCACACAACACAAACTGATCACAATACTGACCCACAATAACGAGGACCGTCGAGAAGTTCAGGTAAATGCAACGGAGGTGATTTAGTGAACCGTGCTCAAGTGGAAAGGTGTTAAAAGGTGCCTGAGACCCGACTATCGATTAGAGCAGCAGGTTACCTAGGAGAGTTGGGCAAGTAAAAACATTGCTGGATTGAATTTCTGAGCAGTCAAGGTGATCTGTCAGCTTGTCCTTCCGCAGGACACTTAACTGAACCAAATTCCTTCAGGGTCATGAAAGAACATAAATTAACTGTTGCATTGCATGATACCTCCAAGTCAAAGCTTTAGCTCAGCTAGGGTAAAGGAGGTCACGCTGCTAGCTTAGCGAGGAGCCCAAATTCAGCTCAAACTACGAGTCTTTGCTACTACACAACACCACTCTACAAGAAGCATCTCTACTGGTCACACCACATAAAAACAGCCAATTAGACAGTGCAATCAAGGACACTTCATTTACAAGTCATCAGCATATGTTCTTATCAGGAGCAACTAAATCTGGACAACTGTGGGACCCATAAAAACAGCATTGCAGGCAGCGTCTACATCACAGCTATTTATTGTCTTTATCTCACCTTCATCATCTTCTTGTTCTCCCTGTTCAGTTCCATCTCCAGAGCTAAGACATCCCCAGCTGTGGGCGTTGCGTTCTCATCCTCCTCCCCTTTGCCTTCTACCTTTACCCCATCATCTTCTTCATCCTCCTCATCTTCATCCTCCTCATCTTCATCCTCATCAAAATCCTCATCTTCTAAGTCCTCAGTCTGCTCGGTTTCCGTTCCCTCACCTATCATCGAAGCGAAGGCCTTCTGGACAGAGAGACTAACACCTTCTGGGCCAGCTGAAAGGTGGTTAATATTAATTAACATTAATACAACATTAGTACAAATACCTGAAGAATACACTGAGCGGTTTAGAACAGGCTGGTGCCAGACAGAATAACATTGATGACACCCATAGGGTCACACAAGTCAGTATAGACACTCATGGGGTCACACAAACCAGCAGTAGACACCCATACAGTCACACAAACCAGTATAGACACCCATGGGGTCACAAACCAGTAGACACCCATAGGGTCACACAAACCAGTATAGACACTCACGGGTTGCAGCACGTTTTCTGCAACGTCTCGGAACGCGACCGCGAGAAGTACTGGGTAGAGTGTCATCTGGGCCAATCTCCTCATAATCCTCGAAATTCCTTTCATTTGATTGCTGAAAGAAAATGTCAAACTAAGTAGTGGTGCAACATACAGATTCAACACGTTTCACGGACTCAGTATCTACGTAACTTCGAGCCAAGGGATCAGATAGTTCACTTACGTTCAACTTGGCTTTACGTTCCTCCCGCTGGATTTCAAACTCCTCGAATGTGATCCTCCCTTCGAGGTAATCAATGAGCTCTGAGCTAAACCCTGACATCGTACCGACCAATGTAATACGTATGCATTTAAATAAAACGAGGAAAATTGTACATTGACTCACTGGTAAACAAACAAAGCGTGGTGACTAGCATGAATTACATATTTAAAAATCGACGGAAGTTTCCTTGAACTCTTCTTCGACGCTTCAAGTATTTAATTTCTCACTACGCCATCTAGTGGTGAGTACGTTCACTACCAACACGAAGACAAGAAACAAACAACAAACAGGATGCAAATCAACACATAAATAATTTGTTTGTTTGTTGTTGAACAGATACAATAATTGAGGAGCCTTGCTAAATAGTTGGGGCAGAAATGTGTTGTGTATGTTTATCATAATGGTTTTACAAATTCGCACTCTACTACATAGACAGTATTTTAACCCCGTCCATTAGGGGGCGCTAATATCGCTTTTAGTCAGTAATGCGCAACAACATCTTATTAGAGGAAGAACTTCGTTCGCAGTCGTTACTGATGTTATGGCGGATTACAACAAGCACGGCACCAAGCGGCGCTCTGATGATGGAGGTGATACTAGTACAAATTTAGGGGCAATGTATCGTTATCGTCGCGAAATTAAACAAAAAATATACGTCAAATCCATATATAACTAGCTAGTACAATAAATAGCCCCATGCTTCATCGAACTCTCGATGAATCATCGGCCTGTCCCCATTTAGCAAGCTAGTCCCCATTTAGCCAGCTAGTCCCCATTTAGCAAGCTAGTCCCCATTTGGCAAGCTCGTCCCCATTTAGCAAGCTAGTCCCCATTTGGCAAGCTCGTCCCCATTTAGCAAGCTAGTCCCCATTTAGCAAGCTAGTCCCCATTTGGCAGCTAGTCCCCATTTAGCAAGCTAGTCCCCATTTAGCAAGCTAGTCCCCATTTGGCAGCTAGTCCCCATTTAGCAAGCTATTCCCCATTTGACAAGCTAGTCCCCATTTAGCAAGCTAGTCCCCATTTGGCTGCTAGCTAGCTTTAACAACCATTGATGTAGTTGATGTTAACGACTAACGTCTAACGTCTACTGAGCCGGTATCGGATTTTATTAGATGCCCTGTCCTTGATGACTTCCTACCAAAATAGAAATGTAGCCACTATTCTGCAACATGTTATGATGCAACTACGTCTATTATATAGTTATTGTTTCCGTTAGCACAACGTCTGTGGAATGCATCGTACTGAATGTGGAATGCATGTCTAAAGTCAGATCAACATGAAGTGGTTAACTTCGAATAATCGCAATCGCTTTAGATTCATCAAGTAGGGTCAACGTGACTAGATTTATGACTAAAAGACCACCCATAACTACAGTGGGTGTTTGGTCTTTTGGCACCACAATCTGCGAGCAGGTTAAGGTACCAGCCGTCAACTACACCGTCTCCCAGGTAACAGTAGGCCACTCTTGGTTTCCTAGGCAACAGTTGCTCACCTCGGTAAGTTGTTTCACCTCCAGCAGGACCGGAGGAGATGGGAGACAGTGTGAAAACTAAGACTGTCTCTTCCAGCATTGGAGGAGGGCGGGGAGGGGTGGGTAAAAGCCCCAGCCAGGGGAAGGAGTCAACCTCGAGCCACCCCGTACCCCCGGCCCCAAAAGTCTCCAAGACTGGGTTTGGTCTGATTAGCCAGCCGATAAAAAAGCCTGCGCCCATCTCTATCAAGCTGGGTGCTAGTGTAAGTACCAGGAGGGGAAGTGTGTGTCTGACTGGTCCCGTACTGCCCATGTACACAAGAAAAGCAACTTTGTATCCTTGTCAGTGTTCTGATTCCTCGACTGATTGATGGATGTGTCTCTCTGTGCTTCAATTTTTAGAAACCCAAAGAGCCTGTTCCTGTACCTGCCAAGAAACCAGCTCTAGCCTCGGTTTTCAATGACGACTCCGATGATGTGAGTTACACAAAGACAACCATGTAGATAGATAGACTATCCAAGCAGACTACAGAAGCGGCAGCCTAGTGGATGGAGCATCTAACTAGTTAATGAAAAGCAGCTGGCAATTCACACTAGTTGCTCGTTGGGTTATTGCTGTAACTGATAATGTGTTCTCAGTCAACTTGCATGTTAAAATTAACTATCAGACTTCGGCTGTAACTATACTCATGTTGTTACAATATACATTGTAACACCTGTTGGTACAATATGCCTGCTGTAACATTACACATGCTATAACACCTGTTGGTACAATATGCCTGATGTAACATTACACATGATATAACACCTGTTAGTACAGTATGCCTGTTGTAACTATACACATGCTATAACACCTGTTGGTACAATATGCCTGATGTAACATTACATATGCTATAACACCTGTTGGTACAATATGCCTGATGTAACTAAACACATGTTATAACACCAGTTGGTACAATATGCCTGCTGTAACTATACACATGTTATAACACCTGTTGGTACAATATGCCTGTTGTAACTATACACATGTTATAACACCTGTTTGTTCAATATGCCTGCTGTAACTATACACATGTTATAACACCTGTTGGTACAATATGCCTGTTGTAACTATACACATGTTATAACACCTGTTGGTACAATATGCCTGTTGTAACTATACACATGTTATAACACCTGTTGGTACAATATGCCTGTTGTAACTATACACATATTATAACACCTGTTGGTACAATATGCCTGTTGTAACTATACACATGTTATAACACATGTTGGTACAATATGCCTGCTGTAACTATACACATGTTATAACACCTGTTGGTTCAATATGCCTGCTGTAACTATACACATGTTATAACACATGTTGGTACAGTATGCCTGCTGTAACTATACACATGCTATAACACCTATTAGTACAATATGCCTGCTGTAACAATACACATGTTATAACACCTGTTTCTCTTGTCTGACAGAGTGAGGAGGAGATGCCTGCAGAGGCCAAGATGAGGATGAAGAACATTGGCAGGTGAGATCTGTGGTTTCCTTATTATGGAGGTCTATGTGTGCCATAATGTGATATGTATAAATACTTAAATATATAAATACAGAAATAAATATATAAACACTTAAACAAATACATGTATAATGAAATACCTAACTATATAAATAATTAGATACTTGAATATATAAATACACGTTGCATTTGCGATGTGTACACTTATGAATCTTCCAATAGCAATAGACATTTCATTTGGATGGTGTGATGTTGTACGTCGTTCAAATGCAATGGGGCAGGACCTAGCTTTTTTTATAGAGCTGTTCGCTTTGGACTGTATGTTTTATGCTTGGAACACTGTGATTGGACACTTGAACGCAAACTAACAAATGAGAAATGTCAATGAAGTAGCACAGAAACGGGTTTCTGTGTTTCCTTGATTGCTATGAATCCAAAATTGGGGCACTTTAAAAATAACTTGAATTTATATTGTTAGCAAGTGGCCTGTTTTGAGTTACTTTCATTGCGACAACCGCATGATCAGGTGGAGGACTGGAGATTAATCGGCCACTAAACATTGTTGTGGTTAATTCCGTATAATAGGCTAGTGGGCGTTTTTACATATATGTAAAACAGAATTTACCAACAGCGCACATGACAGTTGTCCCAAAGCGCCATATGCAGTATACTGGTATACTGGTTCCAAACGGAAACAGATGAATCCATGAAGCGTGTGCAAACAAGTGACTGTGTGGCTAGTGAACTCAACCTTGGCTGAACCGTACCGTGAGTCCTGAACCGTGAAAACAAACTGAACCGTACCGTGAGCGTTGAATCACCAATTAAACTGAACTGTGAGATGAACAAAACCGTCCCATCCCTAATGTGTGCATTTATGTAGATTTTCTTTTTCAAAGACAGAATAGGGGACATTTGATGTCACGTTGTTTCTTCTCCAATGGGGTGGTATGAACTATTACAGGGTGGAAAACAAAACCAACATGAATAATTTAAAATTAAATAATTTCCCATAAAACATAATAAATATTTAAATAACAATATATACTAGTCAGTCTTTTTATATGATTTCTAACATGAGTTCCACTGTTCTGGACATGTGCCAATCTGGTAGCTGATATTATTAACAGTGTGTAGAATATTAATGCTTTGAGCCGTAGCACTGTGATTAAGCAATATAAAGGTTGAATGCCGAACCTGACTTATTTCCGTCGTAATATGATCTAATGGGGTTGACATTAATGAGTGAGTGATACAGACTAACATTATGAAACTTACTGAATGACTGTTTTCAATGTGTATGCTCTCCAAATGTGATGTCATTGTGTTTTTATTATTACAAACTAACAAAATGGAGAGTGATTTCGGTGGCGCACATGTGTGTGTTAATTTAATATGAATGCTATCATCATAGGAAAATGATTAATAATTAGCCAGTTTAACTAGAACTACAAAACAATATTGTATGCCTTCTCATAGTAGATGTAAAATAAATGCATGTTATATCCATTCACATCAATTATTTTCTTAAGTTTAAAAAACACTTGCCACGATAGTTAAAAGCTTTTGAAAATAGCATTTAGACAATTGTGTGAAAATAAATCTTATTTTCACGATCCCTTTAATGTTTTTTCCCCCACAGGGAGACGCCCACATCAGCAGGCCCCAACTCCTTTAACAAGGGGAAGCAAGGATTCTCCGACCACCAGAAACTCTGGGAGAGGAAACTCAAGTCTCAGTCGGACACTGACCAATAGGACGGCGCCTTGTTGGTTATCACTCACAGGAGGACAAGTCGGGGTCTGCCCGGCTTGGTTACCATGACAACGGTCAAAATGCACACCGCACGTGTGTTTGTTTTCATGTGGAGTGACGACACCTTGAATACGCGTGCTTTTGCTTCTTTGCTTTTGTCTGTTGACGACGGTGTAAAGAAACTGTACATATCTAACGAGGGCGGGACGTCTGTGCTGGTTTTTATATCTATTTTCTGTGTGTAGTTTCTTTGTGTGTGTGTGTGTGTGTGCGTGCGTGCGTGTGTGCGTGCGTGTTTGCGTGTGAGTGATAACAGCCAATCAGAGCATGTGTAGGTAAGGGCAACGAGGGGGGACATTTTGGGAGGCAAACGTTTGAGACGACGACTAGACTAGAACTGTCTATGTCATCTAAGATATCGTGCTACTTTATAACAGTCCATACTGGGTCTTCATGGCCTGGCCCGTCCAATGTCTTCCCCTGAACTAGGCACCGTTTGTCAGACATGGAGTGAGCCCAGTCCTGTTATACCTGGGACTCATGTGAAATACAAACTAATTGATAGTAGTCCAATAAACACACCTTACTTAAAATGGTTTCATTTATTTAACAACAACAGTTTGGCCTTTACACACTACACATTAATAGTCATTATTATTTATTATTAAACTTTATGACAGGTTTGTGCATATGAACGGGAGCTGAGAACTGGACATACCTTAGATGGGTGAACACGAGGTCAGCAGTTGTGCTTCACAAAAGGTCATTCTTAAGCTGTCTGCTTTTTTTTCACCTAAGCTTATAATGCGATTATATGACACTGTTATTTCCTATTAACCGTTTGGTTGTTCAAACTTCATCATGAGCTTGTAATGCAAGAGCTTTATATCAATATACGGCTACCTTCTATTTTCTGTGTCCTTAAGGATGTGTTCATATTGACTACATTGAAAGAGCGTTACTGGATAAGTAGATATGATGCAAACTAGTCCAGTTCCCCACAAATACAGACTTCGATGTGTTGTGAGAAAATTTGGCCTGTAGTTAAACACAGAGCCCCCGGGGTGCGTCTGTTTTCTGTAGGTTGTAGGAGGGGAAACACCTTATTAGAAGCAACAACACCATGTAGAGACACTGCTGTGATAGGCGTCCACACAGGAACTGTCTGAAGATTCAGTTGATTAGAAATCCACACTGTTACCAGTCCACAAAACGCTCGTTTGTGTAGGTGTGAAATAACCAATGTCATTCCTGAGAACTGGTGTGTCATCAACAGCCACTTGAAACCCCTCTCGGAGTCATAGGCAGAGTTTTGCGTAGGGATCTCCAGAACCTCGACCCGGAGTTGGAGCTAGTGACCATCCGTCCCTGGTCCTGGGGGTTCCAGTAGAGAGCAGGCAGAACTCTGATGGCCCTACGGACCACCGGGGGCATTGTATCGGCAGGAGGGCCCGGAGACAGGGGCACCGAGAGGGTCGTGTTGGTGCTGGGTTTTGCGGCGGTGAGATGGGTGCCGAGGCTGGTTCTGGTAGCGGGTACGGGGCCTGTGTTGGTCCAGATGAGGATGATCCGGAGGCACGCGTCCTGCTGCATGGCTCTGATGCCCGTCTCCAGCTCGAACAGGCAGGTGCTGGACATGTAGTCGGGACTCATCAGACACACCAGAAGCCTGCTACTGTGGATGGCCCACACCACATCTGCTGCATACGCTGTGGCACAGAGTTAACACAGGGTTACCACAGAGTTAACACACACACACACTACTGTGGATGGCCCATACCACATATGTTGCATATGCTGCAGCACAGAGTTAACACATGGTTAGCACAGAGTTAGCGCATAGTTAACACTGAGTTAGCACTGGTTTAACACAGACACACACACACACACACACACGCATCTGTAAAGACTTGCATGCCAACACGTGGGACATGTTCTGTAGTGAAACGGAAGGGGAGGCTGAAGATTAAATCGGACTCTTAGACACTTATATGGGGGTGCTACGCCAGCTTTACTTTTAGTATCACTGTTTTACAGTCTACTCACTAAATGGCAATAAACTTGCCTGCTCACCTATCACCTGGTCCTAGATCAGCTTGTGCTGCCAATTCATCTGCTGTTGGTTGGCTTTACTACCAACTCCTATTGACCGGATCTGCCGCACAAATGAATCTGGGATAAGGCTATTTCCCGGACGGCACTCTATTGTCCCATATCTAACGGTGATTTCCTGTCGTATCCCTGCTGTCGCCCCGCTGCAGCTCCCAACATACTGAAACTAAATGAAAATGGCAGCATCTCTTACTCCTTGGTAACAACCACAAAAAGCAACTCTATTCTTTCCACCGCTGTACTACTCAGTCAATGGATGGACTCTCCGCAACGAGACGAGTCCCTGACGATGATACTCCGATCGCTGATCAATATGCACCCTCACAACCACACATGAGCCAGCAACACAGCAAAGGTTTGAACCTGAAATATGGACTGCTTGGCAAAACCAAAGAGTCTCTAGACAACCACGCCATCTGCCACCCCCTACTACAGTATGCTTGTTTTTACCAAGCTTCTATTGGCTCCTCTTAAAAGCAGTGCACTACATAGGGGACAGGAGGCTATATGGGACACAACTCACCTCCCCCCGGCAGCAGGTCTCTCTCCAGGAGACAGAGGCGGTATCCCCACTTCTCCTCCAGAATCCTGGGCAAGAGCACCTCCAGGGGCTCCTTTGTCACATGTACTCCCCCAACCTCCTCAGAGGAGGGAGGACAGGGCACATAGGACACAAAGGCATCAAACTCCTTACCTGTAGTGTCGAAACAGCATATAATAAAAACCATGTTCTACCAGAAAGTAAGTGCCAATGAATACACACTTAGGGCAGAATGGGGTAACTGTGCCAATGAATACACACTTAGGGCAGAATGGGGTAACTGTGCCAATGAATACACACTTAGGGCAGAATGGGGTAACTGTGCCAATGAATACACACTTAGGGCAGAATGGGGTAACTGTGCCAATGAATACACACTTAGGGCAGAATGGGGTATGTGTGCCAATGAATACACACTTAGGGTAGAATGGGGTAACTGTGCCAATGAATACACACTTAGGGCAGAATGGGGTAACTGTGCCAATGAATACACACTTAGGGCAGAATGGGGTATGTGTGCCAATGAATACACACTTAGGGTAGAATGGGGTAACTGTGCCAATGAATACACACTTAGGGCAGAATGGGGTAACTGTGCCAATGAATACACACTTAGGGCAGAATGGGGTATGTGTGCCAATGAATACACACTTAGGGCAGAATGGGGTATGTGTGCCAATGAATACACACTTAGGGCAGAATGTGGTATGTGTGCCAATGAATACACACTTAGGGTAGAATGGGGTAACTGTGCCAATGAATACACACTTAGGGCAGAATGGGGTAACTGTGCCAATGAATACACACTTAGGGCAGAATGGGGTATGTGTGCCAATGAATACACACTTAGGGTAGAATGGGGTAACTGTGCCAATGAATACACACTTAGGGCAGAATGGGGTAACTGTGCCAATGAATACACACTTAGGGCAGAATGGGGTAACTGTGCCAATGAATACACACTTAGGGTAGAATGGGGTAACTGTGCCAATGAATACACACTTAGGGCAGAATGGGGTAACTGTGCCAATGAATACACACTTAGGGCAGAATGGGGTATGTGTGCCAATGAATACACACTTAGGGCAGAATGGGGTATGTGTGCCAATGAATACACACTTAGGGCAGAATGGGGTATGTGTGCCAATGAATACACACTTAGGGCAGAATGGGGTAAGTGTGGCAATAAATACATACTTAGGGTAGAACGGGGTAACTGTGCCAATGAATACACACTTAGGGTAGAATGGGGTAAATGTGCCAATAAATACATACTTAGGGCAGAATGGGGTAACTGTGGCAATGAATACACTTAGGGATTAATGTTGATTACTAATGACAAAGTACACTTTGTATGACTGAATCTACAGTGGATATAAAAGTCTACACACCCCAGTTAAAATGTCTGGAGCTCTGATGTCCCAAATCACAATAACCCACAAATGCCCTCACTAAGGACAGGGTCTTGAGCTATTCCTCTGGTTCACAAATGTAGTACAAATTGAAAACATCACATCTTTCGATGTCAAATAACGGATTCTGAACGCCGGCGATTTCATGAACATTGCTATCAGATCTCCAACACAGCTAGCCTTCATTTGTGGTTTTAAACGTGTTATTTAGGAACCTAGCCATTTCCTGACTGCAATCGGTGACATCCTGTGTCTCACTTTGGCAGTTAGTGTGGTGAGGTTAAAGGAAAGATTTATTTCTGGTATGTTCGGATGGCTCTGATTTGTGAGTGTGTGTGTGTGTGCCAATAGTCTCTATAAAATACAAATAATGTGTGTGTGTGTTTCATGTATGTCAGGGGTGGTGATGGTTAGAGTGTGATATCGTGTGTGTGTGTGTGTGTGTGTGTGTGTGTGTGTGTGTGTGGTGTGTGTGTGTGTGTGTGATTGTGTGTGTGTGTGTGTGTGTGTGTGTGTGGTGTGTTACCTACCAGTCAGGGTCTCCCTAAATGGTCGATAGACTCTGTAGAGAATGGTGATCTCCAGCCAGTAGATGTGTATTGTAATACAGAGGCTGGCCAGGAACAGCAGAGACACCAATGGGCATGCTATCACCAGAGTCAGTGATGCTATTAACCCAGATAACCAACACAGCACATTGAGAGTTATTTGGGCATTAGACGCAGTTCATATTTAAAGCCAGGAGTTTCCAATTAGTGATTTAAATAGTCTGAATCATTTTGAATGGAAGTACTGAATCAACCCAGGCCAACAATTGGCTGATTCAATCCCTGAGACCATTCTGACCATTCTCTGTAAACCCTAGAGATGTTTGCAGATCATTTGACCATGTGTGCAGTCCCGAAATGCATTGGATTGCTGTCACATGATGGGCCGATTAGATATTTGCATTAACGAGCCGTTGGAAAGGTGTACCCAATGATGTGGCCCGTGAGTGTGTTTCAAATGCATGTTTTGTAAGTGATCCTAAACAATTGGTTGTTAATGGTTAATAAAGTTCTATTTGACCACATGGAGTGCCAGTCCTGTCATTCGAGGATTGGTCCATGGTTACATTTCTTCTGGCCTGTTCTAGTGATTTGGAGCAAAACAACGATAAAAAAGACCATGTAAAGTAAGGTGCTCCCAAGAGCGACCAGTGTCAGAGAGCTGCTCTTACCTTTAGGTTTCCTCTTAAGCCTGACGGTCGCGTTGCTGTTGCCTACAGAGTTATTGGCCAGACATGTGAAGGTGGAGTCCAGGTGTATCAGCTTCACCACTGAGATGTGAGCTGTCCTGACCAACGTAATCTCTTGAATTGTACGACTGTTCACTTGCCTGGAAAGAAGCACAAGCTCTGTTCTGAGTTCCAAATGACACCATATCCCCTACATAGAGCAACTTCAGACCAGGGCCGTGCACTCTGATTGCATAGTAAGAATGGCAGAGGGGTGCGTAGAAAAGAAAAATACATATAATCGATTAATGTATTGAATAAAGTATGTAAGAACACTCACAGCTGACCCATCTTCATAGGTTCCATGGTGCCTTCTGGGTTGCTATGGTAACTAACCCGCCACTCAACTATTGGGTCAAAGGTCTTTTGGAACCCAAACTGCACCCTACACTCCAGAGTGTGGGGCTGATCTGGTGGCGAGACAATACACGGTTTTATGAAATAATAAATGTGGATGGAGCAACAAGAACAGTGCTGCAGAAAATATTATATCCTGTTTGAATCCTGTTTGTTAACGAGAATCGGTTTTGTCTTTTTCGTTTTACTAAACCAATTATTGAGTTTAGGAAGGATATAACTTGGATGAAACTTAAGATTAAGTGGCTCTTCATAACAGTTACCATGTGAAAAAGCTGAGGACTGAGCAAGAAAAGTGCACAAATGTGCAACAAAAGTGAAACATATTTTAACTCATGCAACCAGGTAATCCATAGTTGAAGTCTAGGGCACTTTAAAGGGAATAGAAAGCTTTTTGGGCGGGCAAGCCATGACCTAAGAACACAACATCATGTGGACTTTGCTCTAAGAAACGGAGTAGTTGATTACATCAATCAATTGACCATTTGAACATGCAAATCAACACATCCACTCACCTAACTCCACCTCTTCTGTCTCTTTGCTGTGGGGATAAATCATTCGTGGAGGAACATCTGTGTCACGAGCTGTTGAAGAGACGTTGTGCGTATGGAGGGTATGTTCATTTGCTTCTATGTCATGTGTGTGTGTGTGTGTGTATGTGTATTCATCTGTCTTGGTGTCGGCGTACAGGTTGGAACAGTTGCCCCGTACTCACATATGACTGAGACCTTCACATGTTTTCTAACTGTCCAGTGGATTCCATTGCCTTGGCTATATGTGTAATCGCAAAAATAATCTTCGGAGTCATTCTCATAGACATTGCCCAGGTGAAGGATCTGTTGGTCCACCACACGAATGTCCCGGCTCTTTATTGCGCAAATAGGTGTGGCATTCTGAAGAGATATGTACAGGTCATTTATTCTACAGAGATACATACAGGTGGGGCGTTCTGAAGAGATATGTACACAGGTTATTCATTCTACAGAGATACATACAGGTGGGGGGTTCTGAAGAGATATTTACAGGTTATCCATTCTACAGAGATACATACAGGTTATTCATTCTACAGAGATACATACAGGAGGGGGGTTCTGAAGAGATATGTACAGGTTATCAATGCTACAGAGATACATATAGGTGGGGTGTTCTGAAGAAATATGTACAGGTTATCCATTCTACAGAGATACATACAGGTGGGGGGTTCTGAAGAGATATGTACACAGGTTATTCATTCTACAGAGATACATACAGGTGGGGGGTTCTGAAGAGATATGTACAGGTTATCCAGTCTACAGAGATACATACAGGTTATTCATTCTACAGAGATACATACAGGTGGGGGGTTCTGAAGAAATATGTACAGGTTATCCATTATACAGAGATACATACAGGTGTGGCGTTCTAAAGAGATATGTACAGGTTATCCACTATACAGAGATACATACAGGTTATCCATTCTACAGAGATACATACAGGTTATCAATTCTACAGAGATACATACAGGTTATCCATTCTAAAAAGATACATACTGGTTATCCATTCTACAGAGATACATAGAGATTATCCATTCTACAGAGATACATACAGATTATCCATTCTACAGAGATACATACAGGTTATCCATTCTACAGAGATACATACAGGTTATCCATTCTACAGAGATACATACAGATTATCCATTCTACAGAGATACATACAGATTATCCATTCTACAGAGATACATACAGATTATCCATTCTACAGAGATACATACAGATTATCCATTCTACAGAGATACATACATGTTATCCATTCTACAGAGATACATACAGATTATCCATTCTACAGAGATACATACAGGTTATCCATTCTACAGAGATACATACATGTTATCCATTCTACAGAGATACATACAGGTTATCCATTCTACAGAGATACATACATGTTATCCATTGTACAGATACATACAGATTATCCATTCTACAGAGATACATACAGGTTATCCATTCTACAGAGATACATACAGATTATCCATTCTACAGAGATACATACATGTTATCCATTCTACAGAGATACATACAGGTTATCCATTCTACAGAGATACATACAGGTTATCCATTCTACAGAGATACATACATACATGTTATCCATTGTACAGAAACATACATGTTATCCATTGTACAGATACATACAGATTATCCATTCTACAGAGATACATACAGATTATCCATTCTACAGAGATACATACAGGTTATCCATTCTACAGAGATACATACAGATTATCCATTCTACAGAGATACATACAGATTATCCATTCTACAGAGATACATACAGATTATCCATTCTACAGAGATACATACATGTTATCCATTCTACAGAGATACATACAGGTTATCCATTCTACAGAGATTCATACAGATTATCCATTCTACAGAGATACATACATGTTATCCATTCTACAGAGATACATACAGATTATCCATTCTACAGAGATACATACATGTTATCCATTGTACAGATACATACATGTTATCCATTGTACAGATACATACAGATTATCCATTCTACAGAGATACATACAGATTATCCATTCTACAGAGATACATACAGGTTATCCATTCTACAGAGATACATACAGATTATCCATTCTACAGAGATACATACAGATTATCCATTCTACAGATACATACAGATTATCCACATACAGGTTATCCATTATACAGAGATACATACAGGTGTGGCGTTCTAAAGAGATATGTACAGGTTATCCACTATACAGAGATACATACAGGTTATCCATTCTACAGAGATACATACAGGTTATTCAATTCTACAGAGATACATACAGGTTATAAAAGATACATACTGGTTATCCATTCTACAGAGATATCCATTCTACAGAGATACATACATCCATTCTACAGAGATACATACAGGTTATCCATTCTACAGAGATACATACAGGTTTTCCATTCTACAGAGATACATACAGATTATCCATTCTACAGAGATATTATCCATACAGATACATACAGATTATCCATTCTACAGAGATACATACAGATTATCCATTCTACAGAGATACATACATGTTATCCATTCTACAGAGATACATACAGATTATCCATTTATCCATTCCTACAGATACATACATGTTATCCAGATACATACATGTTATCCATTCTACAGAGATACATACATGTTATCCATTCTACAGAGATACATACAGGTTATCCCATACAGAGATACATACAGGTTATCCATTCTACAGAGAGATACATACATACAGATTATCCATTCTACAGAGATACATACAGGTTATCCATTCTACAGAGATACATACAGATTATCCATTCTACAGAGATACATACATGTTATCCATTCTACAGAGATACATACAGGTTATCCATTCTACAGAGATTCATACAGATTATCCATTCTACAGAGATACATACATGTTATCCATTCTACAGAGATACATACAGATTATCCATTCTACAGAGATACATACATGTTATCCATTGTACAGAGATACATACATGTTATCCATTGTACAGAGATACATACAGATTATCCATTCTACAGAGATACATACAGATTATCCATTCTACAGAGATACATACAGATTATCCATTCTACAGAGATACATACAGATTATCCATTCTACAGAGATACATACAGATTATCCATTCTACAGAGATACATACAGATTATCCATTCTACAGAGATACATACAGATTATCCATTCTACAGAGATACATACAGATTATCCATTCTACAGAGATACATACAGATTATCCATTCTACAGAGATACATACATGTTATCCATTTATCCATTCTACAGAGATACATACAGATTATCCATTCTACAGAGATACATACAGATTATCCATTCTACAGAGATACATACAGATTATCCATTCTACAGAGATACATACAGATTATCCATTCTACAGAGATACATACAGATTATCCATTCTACAGAGATACATACAGATTATCCATTCTACAGAGATACATACATGTTATCCATTGTACAGAGATACATACATGTTATCCATTGTACAGATACATACACATGTACATGGATCTGGGTGTGTAGACCTACATGCCATTGGAGGCTCTCTAGTTGATATCTGGTTTTATTTTCTGGGCCTCACAAATATCAAATTAGCCTTCTTTTTCATACATTCATCGGAATCACCCCAGAATCACATTCTGAATTCACCCATCGAGTAATTCTGTTACTGCTTGTTAAAAACAAACTTGGAAAAATCACCTTGTACCATGAGACATTCTGACCTCTGACCACCGAATCATTTCCACAGTTGACCCCGGGGCAGTGAATCTGGCCACCTTGACCCAGAACCAGAGTTTTCCCACTCTTCTCTTTAATTCCACACCCAAGACTGCCTTTCTCCAGCACCTCTAAAGAGAAGCGTATCATGGCACCACTGTGGAAACACACATTCACAATTCATTAGCAAAATTCACAATTATGTTGCTTAAAGGACAATGCAGTTGTCCAGCACTGTTCTGGTTTGGGGGGTAGTAATGAAATAGGGGAGCCTTGCCTCATTGCTCTCTGGGGACTCTTTGTGGCACCCAGGGTGCCTGTGAGCTCAGTTAAAGCAGAAGGCCGGAGACTGTGTTCCAAATGTAGGACAGAGGATGAAGGGATGGGGTTCATTTGAGATTCGCCAGTCAGTTTGAAGTGAACACTGAGAATAAGTCTGACCCAATGAGTCAATACTAATCCACTCAAATAGAGTCAACGTTAACCATGTCAAATAGAGTCGAGTCAGTACAAAGCCTGTCAAATAGAGTCAACGTTAACCATGTCAACTAGAGTCGAGTCAGTACAAAGCCTGTCAAATAGAGTCAACGTTAACCATGTCAACTAGAGTCGAGTCAGTACCAAGCCTGTCAAATAGAGCCAACGTTAACCATGTCAAATAGAGTCGAGTCAGTACAAAGCCTGTCAAATAGAGTCAACGTTAACCATGTCAACTAGAGTCAACATTAACCATGTCAAATAGAGTCGAGTCAGTACAAAGCCTGTCAAATAGAGTCAACATTAACCATGTCAAATAGAGTCGAGTCAGTACAAAGCCTGTCAAATAGAGTCAACGTTAACCATGCCAAATAGAGTCGAGTCAGTACAAAGCCTGTCAAATAGAGTCAACGTTAACCATGTCAACTAGAGTCGAGTCAGTACAAAGCCTGTCAAATAGAGTCAACGTTAACCATGTCAAATAGAGTCGAGTCAGTACAAAGCCTGTCAAATAGAGTCAATATTAACCATGTCAAATAGAGTCGAGTCAGTACAAAGCCTGTCAAATAGAGTCAACGTTAACCATGTCAAATAGAGTCGAGTCAGTACAAAGCCTGTCAAATAGAGTCAACGTTAACCATGTCAAATAGAGTCAACATTAACCATGTCAAATAGAGTCGAGTCAGTACAAAGCCTGTCAAATATAGTCAACATTAACCATGTCAAATAGAGTCGAGTCAGTACAAAGCCTGTCAAATAGAGTCAACGTTAACCATGTCAAATAGACTCGAGTCAGTACAAAGCCTGTCAAATAGAGTCAACGTTAACCATGTCAAATAGAGTTGAGTCAGTACAAAGCCTGTCAAATAGAGTCAACGTTAACCATGTCAAATAGAGTTAGGTAGAGTCAATACTAACCCTGTCATGCATGTGTATGTCCCAGAGTGCTCTGCAGAAACGTTTAAGAAGCAAAGCGCATTCCCGCATCTTTTCACAGCCACATCGTCTATAAATTGATTTCTATCGCTGCTGGTTTCCTCGTCTGACCTCATCCAATTGGACTTCTCTGGTCCGGCTGACTTGTTGTAGAGGCGTCCACAGAGACCAGTAGAGAACGGCTTGGCACACTGCATCACAAACACATCTCCAGAGATAGCTTTGTATCCATACATCTCCGTCGCCGAGCCTGGTTTCAAACCTTCAGCTGTACCACAAAACAACATGATCAACTCATACAGATGTGAAGCAACCTAGTACCAATGGCATTCAGCACACCAGGTCAATAACCATGTCATTCCTATCTGGTAAAAAACAGGAATGCTATTATTATCATTTTCATCTTTCCAATTTTGTTTGCTACGATGAGAATGTGACAGCTGAATACATAAATACCTTCTTTGTTTTCCCGTTGACGTTCACATAAGGAGTTCTGCAGAAAACAAGTGGAGATGACGACAGCCAGGGTGACAGCAGTGTGCATTCCTCCTCACCACTTAATTTATTCCATTTAAACATAACAAACCATAATGTTTATTGCATTGAAATATGACAAACCCTCTGGAATTTAGTCTCCACTCTGCGTCTGCTCTAGCTTTTTCTGAAAGCGTATCACTTTCACAACTCTACCACCGGAAATGTGATTTCCTTATAATCTGATCATTTCAACTACTGTCTCTGCAATCGACGGAGCTGAGCTTCGGTCATAGCTGAATGTCTCTAAGTGGTCATGTATTCATCGATCAGTTCTTCAGCCCAACATCTGCTGAAGCAATATGTGATGAACAGTTTCCTCAACACCCATGTGTCAACATACATTTCCTGTCAAGTTTGCTGCAAATTTATTAAGTAAAAGAAAATTACACCATGACGATGTGATCATGTAGCATCTTGTGGTTTCGAAGAAAATGTGTGAAGTGTTAAATGCACAAGCAAGCCTGTTCTGTGAGAAAAGGGTTTTCCATTCACCATGAGGACATAAATGCCTCTATATTGTAATGTATTTTAGTGTATAATATTGACTCATTTTTGTTCTGTAATGTCAAAATGTTAACTTTTATTGTACATATACAGTAAATATAATATAAATGAATATTATAATATTTCGACACAGAAGAATACAAACATTTGTAGTAGATCTGCAATTTCCGTTGTATCATTATTTATTGTCTATAGATCTGTCAAATGTTTATTTATGTTGCCCATAGATTAAGTTAAATAAAACACATTACAAAATGGTTGTATTATTTGATTTATTCAATTTTTCATCAAGACAGCTGACTGAGGAGTCAATGGTTCTCATTTACAACAACAAACTGTGAAAAGTTACATTACATAATTTCTATTAATGTAACATTAATCATTAGTCATTAATAAAAGCATTTGAGCCAATGTAATTTGAGTGAATGTAACATTTCTGATATAGTGCACAACATTAGCCTCTGGTACATTATATTTTGCATGGTCAAATGTCTGAATCAAAACTCATCCAAGATGACTAGCAATAGTTGCTACAGACAAAACAGTAAATAAGTATAAATCAGTTTTATATAACTTACAATGTACAAAGGATAGTAACCCTAACTCATAATGTAGATGTGGAAACATTTTTTTTTTGTATTTAGCAATATTTAACAAGGTCAAATTGCATAATGGTTACTTTGCCTTTACTTTCTTTAAAAAAAAATAAAAAACCCTGTGTGTCAAGCACTGAAAAGCACACAGCCTTTTGTTAACCTGGGGTTGTTAGAGACTTCTGTGAGCATATTAAGTTTAGGGTAGTGTGATTTGCTAGGGCAATCTGTCCCAGCCCAGTGGTCTGTGATATTACCCATTCTCTAGATCAGGGCTATTCAATTAATTTGGAATTGGGGCCAGTTCATGAAACTGAGGCAAAATAAGGGGCCGGAGATTATGAGTAATTATGGTAACAAATAGAGAAATTACAACAACATACTGAAGGAATCAATATATCAAAGTTAGCATGAGTTGTCTTAAAATGCCTTCTCAAATTATACTCCTTGCACACGGCGAGGCACTCGTTGCAGATTAAGCACACAGGATTCACATCAATGGCAATAAACGCGTATTTATCTGTCCATTCATTGTTGAACTGCCTGTTGTCCGAGTCAACTTTTATTTTTTTTAAGGTAGATATTGACATTTTAAACTTTGCGTTTATATCGAAATTTATATCGAAATTACTTCGTGCTTGGCTTGAAAGAAAGTCAGAGCGTTTCGGTCAGAGCTCGGCACTAGAGCGCACCGCGAATGGGCGATTTTGATTGGTCATGTACCTGTTTTGCCACCATGGCTTAAAGAAGGGCATATCGCCTCATATTGCACGAAATAATTTACAATTAACAATAGTCATGCGGTGTATGAAACTACCCATATGTAATAACTATACTCAGTTGCGAAACTTTGTTTTTTAAAAAGTGTGTTGGACATTGCTAACACAATGCTAAATAATAAATCAGATGTATGTACAATAACCTTACGATGTCCAGCAATCGATCTAAATAGTACATTGGGTTTAATTTGTAGTTTAAGTGTGTACTTAAATGGTCCAGTGGCAGAATTTTTGCCAAGCGTGTCAGAGGTTCTGGGTTCTAGTCCGCACTCGAATAGATTTTTTTTCTCATCAAAACCGATTATGGTTATGAGTGGATGAATATCAGGCAGGGACACGTTTGTGTGCATTTTGTTTTGTAATTTCACCGTAACGAATAGTCACCACAACGGATTGAAGCGCGTGTCCGAGTAAAGACAGTGCGGCATGTGCGCGAACCACAAGAGAACACAGTATCCGTGCCTGTCAGGAATACGCTTAGAAACAAGGTTGTGGTTCCAATCGCGGAACGCAATATATTTATTGACAGATGTGTAGAAAGGCAGAGGAATAGTCAGGCAGACTGGGTTCTGTCTCGGCAGATCAGAGTTCGAAGACGGTACCAGGGATCGGACAAGGACAAGGTCGGTAAGGCAGGCTGATGATCGGGAACAGGAATCACTGGTAGACACAAGACAGGATTAGGCAGACTGGGAGAACGGGACAGGCTAATAACTGGTACTCTGATCAATCGTATTCATAAGCGCTCAGTAAGTCAGGAACGAACACTACCTCGTACTGATCGAAAGACCAAGTGCTACTTTTTTACCCCAACTAATTACTGGCAGGTGTGCCTAAAACTCAGGTGATCCTGATCGGGGCTGATCTCTCCCTCTCTCCGGAGATCGGGGAGCTGTCAAAGCTGGCATAGAGGAGGACAAACCTCCGTTTCTAACAGCGCCACTGATCGCGGCTGCAACGAGCACTTTGATCACTTGATTTATAAAGCAACACATTTCAGCACTAGATAGCCTCTTATTTAACAAACGAAACGAATGAATTAAAGACAGAACGAAATGAATGCTCTGCTAGTTCACTGGAGATTTATTTATTTATTTGTATTGGTACATTCGTGCCGCGAGATGTTTCAAAAGTGGTGGGGACAATTCCCACCCGCAAATTACGCCTAAAGGGCCGGTTCAAAATCCCTCAAGGGCCGGACCCGGCCCGGGGGCCGCCAATTGAATAGCCCGGCTCTAGATGATCCACCAGACAGTGGATTAAGCTACTTTGAACTGCTTGAAAATGTATAAGTTTACCCACCCAGACTCATGTGCATCATGAACATTTCCTCTGTATTATGAATAAAAACTACACACCCATCTGGTTTAAGCCTGACCATACTAGGTTTGTAACATTTATGGCAAGCTCAACCTACCCAAGCTATCCTCCAATGATTCTCTAATAATTTGAATCGATTTTACATGCACCATGAATACAGTTTTAGCAAATGTTTTGTTATTGTAAATATAGGGGTGTGCACTTTAGCAGATGATTGTCACGAGTGGTGAGTAAGGGTACTGCACTGTCTGGTTTCGGGTGCACCCTTTCCTGGTTTATGTTGTTTACAGCTGTTGGGGATTTGTAATCACTGGGCTATAAAGGGGATGGCTAGTTGTCACTCGTTGCTGTTCATTGTTTCCATGTCACATTGTTAGTTTAGAGGTGAGTGTTTGTATCACGATTAGTTGTTGTTTGGAGGTGTTCATTTAAGTCGCTATATGCGCATTTTACTTTCATCAACCAAGTTCGTGTTTTTCGCCGTTGTCGGTTTGTTTTGTGTTTTTATCACTAATAAACCTTATTTAACGGATTTACGGCTTACCACACTACACCTTGGACCGATCGTGACAATGATTGCTGTTTTGCGTAGTTGTTTCTAAAGAAAAAAATTGTCTGAATTACAAAATTGCATAACATTCACTAATGAATGTGGTTGAAATTTAGCAGAAGAATACATGAAAAAAGGAATGTTTTTTAAGGTGTGTGATATTTATATTTTCTTTTGAATCTATCAACTATATAATTCAAATGTAAGTCATATAACAGATTTTCACATCCAAGCAATAGTGAGTGCATATATATATATATATTTTTTTTACTCAAATCCAAAAGCCTGGCGTCTCTACCAGGTGAGACGCTCTACCAGGTGAGACGGCACTGGCTTATAGACTCTATTGTAAACCCAAAAGGGCTGTCTCCTGACTCAACGGGGACTGTCTAATCCTGGCTGGCATATGGTAACGAAGCTCCTTCCAAAATGATGAGGAAAGGTGTTCAGAGGTGGAACCCTTCCAGGTGACCTTGTGTCCTGATTGGACCAGCTGCTGCAATTCCTCAGTGGCCTTTAAATCGTCCTGAAAATAACGGATAACAATTTAGCTGCAAATGTAGCTAGCGAATACAGCTAGTAAGTATAGCTGGCGAATGTAGCTATAGCTAATGCAGCTGGCTAATGCAGCTAGCTAATGTAGCGAGCAAATCTTCCTGAAAATGAAATGTCTGTAGTCAGTGATGGAAAGTAATAGGACCTCGGTAGATTGGAGGTATGACACCAGATTTTGGTTTAATTATTTATTTAGGGTATAGATTTGACAGGTAACTTGCACTTTCATTAATTGACACCCTTTCCCTAATGAGGCACTACTCTCTACGTATTGCTATATGCTCTAGTCAAAACTAACAGTAAATAGTAAATAGAAAACCTAACTGAGTATCTGGGATTAGCT